>JAOXYM010000010.1:15819857-15836091 GCA_028567055.1 Leptatherina wallacei | reverse complement strand
GATAGATAGATAGATAGATAGATAGATAGATAGATAGATAGATAGATAGATAGATAGATAGATAGATAGATAGAGTATAAAATAGCACCATTGTTGTTAAGCGAGATTGGATCAGAGCAGAGAAATAAAATACTCCAGGAGATTTTTGTCGCAGAGCTGAGTGAGTTCAGAGAGGAGGGGGGGCTGGGGGGGTTATCGCCTCAGCATCGTGACTCTCACTCAACACCTGCAGGCTCCAGCCATTGTAAGTGAAGAGGGTACCATGAAAGATTTAGCCAGAGTGAAAGGATGGAAGGAATGAGCTAACTGCCCGGGATTAGTAAACACGAAGATGGGTGACTTTTACCTCATAATGGAGCTACTGTCATGTGATATGAGAGTGAACGTGGAACTCTAAGGAGTCAGTTCAGGCTTCACGAGGTTCTCACAGGGAGGGCTGACACTTTTGGCTGTTTGATTCATTGTGGCTGCAGGACTCTCGAGTTATACCAGGAAACCGGTACAACCGCTTTAAAGATGTAGCAGTCTGTTTCTTTGCTGAAAATATGCCTGGTGGCAGCTTTTATTCTACTTTACAGGAAGAGTATTTCACGCATCATTGGATACAATTGATACAGAAAGCATGAAAACATATAACTATTGATGAATAATATAGGAACGGAAAGGCTCAAATAGCATATTGATTTGTTGGGGTTTTACCCTCATCATTTTCCAAGAAAGACATTGTTACAATATTTAACACTGTAACAAGGCCCGGGGATAATTTAAAGTTAGAATATAAAGTTACATGTCATGATTTGAGTTTCAGATGGGGAATCAATCTAAATTACAACCACAAAATGACCAATAAAGACATGTTAAGACTGCGTGTCTTCCTGGAAGTCCTAAGAAATGATGGGTTAGACATCCTCTGTTTTGTTTTTTGTTTGTTTTTGTATCAAGGTGAGCTATTGCAAAACAGGTAAAAAACTCCGTCTGGGCGGAGGAATGTGGAAATACAACTCAGTCTACCGCTATTAATGAAGGTATGCAGGAGTGAGCTGAATCTGTAGCAGGAACGGTGGCTCAATGATCTCGTGAGACAAAAAGAAGACGGAGTATCGTGAAGTAACACTTCTGACAGCAAATGTGAATTGATCACGTCGTGTTTGCCTGCACAGATCTGCAACTTTTATATTTCCTTATAATCAGCTTTTTTTTTCTAACGAAATAATTGTAATGGTATTTCACATCTTCATTTATTTTTACATTTTGAAGTCTAAGGTCAGAGGGCAATTAAAGCCTTCCACGCAGTAATGTGCAATAATAGGGATATTCAGAGAAGTGCATGTGATGAAAACAGCGTATGATGAAAGGAAGTCAAAACTCACCCAAGTCTGAGGTATATGATGCCAAAACACAGGAACACGTAGAGACTCCGCTTTCGGAGGGGTTTGTGCATGATCGTTACCACTTTGTCCGGAGGCCATGCACTGTTAAACCAAGTGGCCGCGCGCTTTGCTTTTACATTGCCTGCTTTTTAACCCCCCCAGATGCACGTATACCGTCTACTTTCCGTGGTATGAAGCTGGAGCTCCTTGGAAATCTTCGACCGCGTGCAATCCATGGTTCAACACAGGTGAGATGCTGATGACGGCCTGAGGTGGCTAAGAAATCCAAAATGAAACTTGAGAGAAGGGTCGGACTTGAAAGGTGAATGAGTTCTTGGAGGAAGTGCCTCCTATTCGTCCTTACTTTGACGGTAGAATCTAATTAACTGTTCCCTTTTGCTGCACCTTGAAGGTAGACTAAAATACTAGACGCGTTCAGCATTTTGCCATGCACAATCTGTGAATCTGTCGTGTTTAAATCTTTGGTGCATAGCTCGCTCTTTTTCTTTTCTGAAGACATCTCAAACTCGGAGCATATTACTAACTTGCAACAGCCAGGTAGTTCTAATACAGGTAACAAAAGGACCGTGTGCCTCCTCCTCCTCCCTCTAGCATGGATATGCAGTGAATGGGACGGGCTTCCAGACTCAGCTCAACACGTGTAGTTGTTGTACAGAAAACTAAAAAGGGCCAAGTGAATTGGCCTTTTATAGGCCTGTAGCCCAGGCTGGGAGCTTACATTGGGCATTGCCCCACCAGTGTGCTCCCCGGATGGGCCACACCACAACAGTAAGCCCAATAAAAATCAAATGACTTTCCAGCTGTTTGAAAAAAAGAAAGAAAGAAAGAAAGAAAGAAAGAAAGAAAGAAAGAAAGAAAGAAAGAAAGAAAGAAAGAGGGGGGGAAAGAGCCACTGCATGACTAATAATAAGTACTAATCATGAATTGGTTTTCTGATAAATATGTGCCAATTCAGTTACTTTAATAGCACAATGGATGGGCACAAAAAACATAAAGAATACATCAGTATTTAATTATTTTACGTATTTTTTCAATATTTATATATCAGGCTTGAATCAATGTGATGTAAAGTTTCTGCAGATGTTTTAGTATGAAGTCAGCTCTTTGGGGAGTAATTTAAAGATTAAGAAGACTCCCTCTGGTGGCTGCAAGATGCTTCTAAGCTGATCCAGAGAGAAGAGCATCTACAGGGCTCCTGCACAACAGTCACTTACAAAGCATGATTGAAATGCAGAGGACACACTATGAAACTGCTTCTGTTTGTAACAGCCGGTCACAATGAAACAATTTGTTCCAATCTGTTATTTACATCTTGGGAAATATCAAAGATAACAAAGTTTTACTGCATAAATGTACTTTTTTCAGCACATCCTTAAAATTTTGAGAAAACTGAACAAGTGGAGGACAAGTGTTGTAGTGACTAGCCATAAAAGCAAAAAAGTTACAGCAGAATCCAGCAAAGACCTGACACAGAGCGTGAGAGATGCCTTTCAACTTTCAGTTGATCCATCTGTTCACTGAAGCTTGACCTGGAAAGCTTTATCAAGAATCCTGATATAGAAGGGAAACTGGGAGAAAAGGCTGAGGGATGCCAAATGACACAAGAACTCCTGTGTCACTTTTCCCAACACAGTCATGCTTGATATTTTTTATTTTATGTATTTTAATTTGACAGAATTTTCACTAACAGCAGCCAGCAATGCTAAATGACACCCATCAGTGTTTTTTTTTTTAATTTTCCTTTCGGCTGCACTGAACATATGGAGTTGAGAAGGTAAATATTTCCTCCCTCTTTGCTTTGTTTTGATTATGGATCATTTGAAGGAGGTTTACTTCCGAATTTGGGCGGTAAGAACGGACAGAAACCTGTGGGAAATCTCACCAAAAGTATTCAATGTGTGGAGTTTGCGAAGTAAGGATCTGTTAGAAGAATATAATGAATAGGATATAATTTTGACTTTTTTTTTGTTTTGTTTGAGTCAACAGAACTAATCTTTTTTTTCAGCAACCATCTGAATAGCTTTCCTTTTTTCTTCTAATTTATGGTCTTAGTTTTATTTCTTAAAAGCACACTCAAAGCATCATTTCAGTGTATTTCCAAGAAACAACATGAAAAACAGCTAACTTGTTGTAATAATGATGGCATAAACTAAAATTACAGACATGAGCTATCTAAGCGCAGAGACTGCCGGGCTGTTGTTCACCACGAGAAACAGACAAAACCGCAGAGACCTTTGTTTCAAGACATCCCTGCTTTGTGGTTTCAAGGCCTTTTTCTTCAAAACATTACCATCAAAATTCCAGATGGATTTTCGAAATAATGAAAGTTAACATGCAGGCCCACGGTGACATAAAAAAAGACATGTATTTGATGTCTACCCTGTAAAAGATGGTCTTGTTTGTCTTCAAATGTACATAACTCACAAGCCTGGGTGGGAATGGTCCTGTTTAGTTTAATTAAAATGTTCAAAGGCCCAAGTCTTTTTTTTATGGAAGCAGGATCAAGACCGGGGACAGTGTGCGTCAGCGTTATTTGTCACCCACCATTGTCATCGCAGACATGTCACACACATCAACGCTTGCTCGTCGGCTAACACATTCCTGTGCATGCTCGCACACATTATCTGTCTCTGTGTCCACACATGCAGAGGAGCAGACCCACAAATCAAACCATAGACACAAGCGCTACAGGCACACACACTGCAGCACTTGGGTGGTATGTGGAAGATCTTGTGACACAGTGTTTATTTAACTTCAAAAAGCTGAGGCAATGATGAGAGCATTTGGGTCGGCGAGGACATCCGTCTGAGTAAGTCATATGTCTCATCACTGCGCTTGCCTTATGCTGCGGCGTTACAGGACATATATGCAAAGTATTTCCCCTTAGTCTTTTTGAAATGCTCTGTATTAATCTACTCTGTCTGCTCTATTACATTAATAAGGGTCTGTCACACTTTTTAAAGATTGCAGCATTGTGTATTTGCTTCTTTTCATCTGCATGCATTTGCTGCAAGCTGCAGAGAGGAAAATGGTGGGAAGGAAGAAAGTAGGGGATCATATATTGGCAAGCAGGGGATGATATGTCGCACTGTCTTTCTGAATGTTATTAAGTACTCTTGACCGACAACTAAATAAGAAAACCCACCGGTTGCCCATGTGTTTGCATGGGAGCTGGTTCAGCTGGAAACAGTGAGAGGCTGAAATGGAGAATGTGCCAAACCACGGAGTGGCGTCTGGGGCTGGGTCCACCACATCGACACTGGGCCTCAGGCAAGAGGGGGAAAATGGCTATACTGCATTAGCAAAGTCCCCCTTTCCATCCTCATCAGACATCTCACTCCAACTCTCTGCTCTTCTTGATTTCAACACAATTTCTTCTTACAATCAGTTCAGATTCTTTCTTTTTGGATGTGATGCAGCAGAAGCCTGCAGCCCCGAATGGGGAGGTTTCACAGATGTACGCTGAGAGAAAGTCTCCTCTTGGACTCAGATGTCAAATGTCACCTTGTACATCTAACTGTGAGGTCAAAGGTTAAACCAACCCCACCAGTTCTCTCATCCTTGCCAATGGGTTTGACCTTTTCATCTCAGCTGCTCAGTCACAGCTGTGTGGTCTGATTATTTCCTCACTATGCTCACCGATATATGAGGGCCTGACTTCTGTGCATGTGCACAAACACATATGTCAGTCTGGGTCTGCACCTAGCCCAACCCGCATTTTAACATCTGATCAGTAAAACTGAAATGCTTCATCTTGTTCTCCCAATAGAAGTCACACAGAGGGTTGGTCCCTCTCAGTGGTGTTGAGTACCACTTGCACGACTTGTACAATGAGATCAATGAGAGAGTAGTGAATTTCCTCATATTCAAGATTTCAAACAATCTTTTGTAATTTTTGCTGTTTTAATACAAGGTCCCTTCTCAGTTATGCTACTGGCAATACATGGGTGTTTTCCTGATCAAACCAGAGCTCTGAAACAGAACAGAGGTCAGATAAATTTACCAAAATCTCAGTTTAAGACACCATGCCAAAACCATGGCCTCCATTCAAAAACAAAGAAATATGAATGAAGTGATAAAGAAGAAAGAAAATGTCTAATTTCAAAGACCCACTCCTTAATTTTTTTACTTTAATGCTCCGCCTTCTGGACTTTTTTGATGGTTCAGTCACATCTATTGTGGGCATTTCTGGGGCTGTCGCAGCCCAGCAGCGTCCCGCGGCTGAGAAACTGCACTGTACACATGCGTGACGTGTCAGAGGAGTTTCACTTTGCACACATGCTAGCAAGCAGATGTAAACAAACCGTGGCGGATTCAGCAAAGAAACGTTAGAAAACATTATTGGAGGAAGAGAAGAAAAAAAAGTAAGCCAGAGACAGAGCAAGACATAAGACAGAAGTCAAGATAAGACTGTTTTTTACTTTCTGGAGAGAGCTCACAGTACAGGTAGGATGCAAGATGGATGCCGCCATTGATGGGGGGTACATCACTAAGAAAATGGCAAAAGATAAGTAGTGCGTCTTTAAATTAAAGATATGTATGTCTTCAAAAAAGCCATATTTAAAGAAAAAAAAAGAAATAAGGGGAAAAAAACTTGATAATTGCTGTGTGACAGCCAGCAGGAAAACATTTGACTGGAACAGATCATACCGCCACCATCAGCAACATCCACCCAGAGCAAGAAAACATAACTGATGGTTTGTTTTTCTGGCTTTATGTTGTCTGCACAAACACTTGTGATTTACAGGGTTATATTTGCAAATGAGCAGGAAGCACAATAAAGTACAACAAGAAAAATATGTCTGTGTGTTCTTTGATCCAGTCCATCCATTATCTGTAATCCACACGTGAATCAGTTGTTTTCTAAAGTTTGCTTTTAAATGAATCTCTTTGGCTTTTCTTTTTTCCAAAAGTGGGAGACGACAGACTGATAAAGCAGTTTAATTATTAGTTTTAAAAAAGTTTGTGTATCTTTTACACAGGGATCATGATATCTTAAATAGTTGTTTCCTACATTAAAAACAAATATATACCCGCATTATGCACATCCTCTAAATCCTTTGAAAGAAGTCAAATTTATTTAACCCTTTGAGCTCTGTGCCTATTTTTAAGGCCTCTGCCCAAAAATTCCATGATTAAATGAGTATGTCTTTGCAACAACTAGGTTTATTTGAATACTTCTGGAGTCACAGTAAAGGGAACGCCTATATTTGTTAATATGAGTAAGTAGTATATGTGTTACTGATGAAGAATAAATTAATATGACACAGAGCACAAATGAAATAGGTTTCAGGCTGGCCTAAAAAAGTTCAGAAGAGTTCTCCAAAATGGCCATGTTGGCACAGTTTGCCACAGTTTAGCTACTCAGTTCGGTTCTACAAGTGCTGCAGTCTTCCAGGTTTTCAATGTTTCCCCACTCCAACACACCTGACTAATTAAATGGCTCTAACAGCCTATGAAGTTCTGCACATTGGCTCATTAATTTGAGTCCTGTGTGTTGAAGCAGGGAGACATTGACAACCTGTAGGGCTTGGACCCACATGGGATTGAACTGACTAGCACCAGTTTAGCACCAACTGTCCTCAGAGTCCCCCAACTGGGAGACCTAAGGTTTTAAAAGGTTAATGCCTCCAGTTTATTTTCCAAGAGAATTTGATCAGCCTGACTACTCTGAAGTATTTGTATTCAGATACTGGAGTGAATAGAAATAAGACAAGGCTTTTTGTGCCACATTTTGAACTACTGGCTCCATAAGCTGAAATGAAGGAGCACCTACCTTGTGCTTTTAGGATCATCAGCAGATCACTGTTGTATTCCATTCTTTATTTTACACCAATAGCATTTTCTGTTTGTTTATCCTTTACCTTTATTTCACCAGGTGTTGTGACAAAGATTAAAATCCCTTTTAATATGATTTGCCAAGATGGCAGCACTCAATGTCCTCTCCCAAAGCCTGCAATCATGAAAGTTATCCTCATCCGCTCCAATATTTTGTGATCTCTTCAGGCCGCGCTCCAAACCTCAGCCAAATTTCATGAAATACAAATTGAGAGTATTTTATGGTAACGTTGCTAACAAAAGCCAAATTAACACGTTTTAATAAAATACAGCAATGCAGAGTAATGCTACAAAAAGAAAACATAAGTGGCTCTCTGTCTCCGTGGGGAGAGAATGGAACCCAACCATTTAGGTTTACAATAAAATCTGACAGACATATGGCCTATGTGTGGCGCAAACACACTGGACTTTTTGTGAAGTGGACTGAATACAAGCGATACTCTCTGCTGCCATCTAATAAGCCTAAGGATATGAGAAAAATTCCAGCAACAGACTGAGTCCAGGTCAGTTTGGCGCTTTGGACGGGATGCTACTTTAAATGTTAACATGAGATCCAGGGGCAACAATTCAACTGGGTAATTTTTAAGGAATTTTAGTTAGAAAAAAATGGAAACCATAAAGCACGACTGTCATAAAACAGTAAGGTTGATATTTGCTCGAGAACAATGAGAGTGCTTGTGGCACTCCAACATGGTTTATAGTTCTTTAAATAACATTCTTGCATTGCTGATTCCAGGGCGCATTGGTCTCATTGGCTTTTAGTGAATGATCTGATCATGTTTTTGCTCAATAGGTAGGGATATGTATGAGATAACATTACAAAACTGCATTAAGTATTAACTTTCCTCCCCTTTTGGGTAAACTTTGCGGGAACATCAAATGAATGCTTTACCATTGGAGTTTACATACCTGTGAAAGCTAAACAGAGTGCCATTGACTTAAGGTGTGGTGGTATATTTGTATCTGAACGCATCTATGGACGGGCACAAGTGCGTAGACATGTGCACATGCAAACACACACACATATATACACACCTCTCTCTAAACAGCTGGGAGTGTTTGCGGTGCAAGTGGGTCGTTGGTTCTCCTCTCTGTCCCACACAATGACCCGTGCACTGTCTGTATTTGCACTGCACCTAGCTCAAACAGCATGCATTTCCGTCCCCTCGTCATTCAAGCATACTCTGAGGTTCGCTTTTGTGAAGACTCACACAAACTGTGAAGGCTTGGCCTCAGGTCACACTATTCAAACAAGGGCCAAGTTCATTGAGAAATCAGCTAGAGTTCCACAAATGCACCTGATACATTCTGCCGTGTGGTTTTTCTCCTCCAACAGTTGATAATGTTTTAGCATACCAACCGAGGTCACACAGATATTACCCATGCACTATTTAATTTCTTTAACAATAGCAGCCACAAAGACAAACGTGCTGTCAGGAAGAAGTTGTTAGATTTGAGGTCTAAGCTTTTTCTTTCTGCTCTGTTCAAGAGTGGTTTGTAAAAATGTGGATAAACAATGAACTCCAGACTTTTTTCCCCAAATGAACAAGTCATTTTCAAAACAGCATTTATTTTATTGTCTTAAATTACATCATGCATTACTTGTACTTTGATATTATATTAAAGTCAGATTAGCCTTAAACAGAGCACTTGCTTTTTATTTTTTCAAAATGTCATTATTCTGTTGATGAACCCACATAAATCACTCTGTATGAGTGCATCAGCTAACTGTCGCTTCTTTTATTTTTTATTTTTAAGTGTTGGCTATTCTCAAGCCATTCCATCCCCGCATATGCCATTTTCCTCCAAACATCCACACTGTTTATGTTCAGCATTGCATTTGGCAGATTGAGGTTTCCATACTGATGGCCTGATATGTTTGGATATAAGAATGTGGTTTTCCTGTTTTGGCACAGTGAAAATGTCTTTTTGTCCGCCATCCTGACACCAAACACTGGGTATGTAACATATAAAGGCCATCTGTGGCATTCACTCCCGCTCACTGATGGCTTGGCAGCAATCTCGTGAGGCCTAATGATGCTGGCCTGATAGTCTGCGGTGTAAAGAAATGACACAACAATGTTTTCTTACAACACTTTTTTTTTCTAAAGGGCTGATGGGAAATGATATGCAAGATAGATTTCTGTTGGGATAAGAGAGCAATTAGATCCTCTAATCATCCTTCAAATTACAGTGTGGCACATGCTAATATTTTATGTAATGTGGTTACAGTGAAAACACATAAAATAGCTAATGCTGTTTGTTGTTTTTGTAACTTTGACTGATTACGCAATTGGACTGTGGTGTATGTTCCTTTACTTCTTTATATTTGAGCTCATTACATTTTTGATTAGGAGAGAGGAGTCTAAAAAATAGTTATCATGGACATGGCAGCAAAAACATTTTTATTGTCAGATTATACACTATACATACACTATACAGATTTGAATATCTCTGTATGTGAAACATTAAATGCACTGGTAGTTATAGCAAACACCATAAAATAGATTTCAAAAGAGCACACTGATCTTGATTCCTTCAACCATCCAAGTATGGGAGCATGCAGCTGATAACAGGTGTTATGTAAGAGACATCACAACCTCTATAACCATGTGACTACATCCCCTTTCCCTCAGCAAAAGCTCTATGAAAAAAAAAGCAAGAAAGTATTATGAGCCTGTTGTGCCTATCATAGCTGTATCTGACGCAGTGTTTTGCAACTTAATAATGAAATAGATTTTTATCATGTAAGACTGGTGGGCTAACGTAATAGAATTGTTACATAATTATACTATCAGAAGGGCCAACATGAAAGTATATTACCTGCAGCTGACAGCAGTCAGAACACTCTCAGATTGGAGAACCAAGAGCAATCTTAATGGGTCAGCTAAGCTAATAGCTACTTAGCAGTAAAGACTTCAGCGGTGAATTTTAGATCATGCCACTTTTGCATCAAACTGTTTGTTTTGTTACTATTTCCTAAACTTACAGACCTTATTGCTAAGTGTTGTTGCTTGCAGGATGGCTATGTATTCTGATGATAAACTGGGTTTGTCAGGTGTGCTAGACTGGTTGAAATGCTTACAGCTAAGCATTACTTTTTGAAAATTTTAAAAGGTGGAAAGTGTTTGTGGCTTTTCATGTATTATACCATTACTATTTTGAGATGAGATAAACCAGCATTGGAGTCACAACTGATCCATGTTAGGATTGTAGCAATAACATGTAGCTCTCTGAAACTCTTGAGAACTGAGTTGTTCAGGTGGCAACAATTTTGCGCTTTACATGACCACCTTCTGATTAGCTTTTGGCTTAGCTCATCTATATGAATTCCTCTCTTATTTTATGACCACCATGACTGCAAGTAAGACACTGACCACTGGCTGCATCTGGGACTAATTCATGTTTCTCCTTTAAAACTTCAATGTAATCAAATGCAAACATAAAGAGGTAAAAGTCAAGCATTTTAAATAAGAAAAACAAATATAATTCTTTTCATATTTGATCATTATGTAGCTTTGCTACTCTTCAGATCACCAACTTGCAAATTTTTCTGCATTCTCATAAAATACTATGTCATTCCTTTAAAATACTGCATCAAACACTTAAAGCTCAAAGTCCAGCCTCAGGTAGGTTCAGAGTGTCCTGGGCTTTTCTGGCATCCTAGGAGTGGGCCTAACATCGGGATGCTTGTCAAACACAGGTTCTCTTTGTTGTGTCAGCTGCACACTGAACCTTGCAGGGGCCTCACATACACAAAGGAATGTTTGGATGGATCCATTACACAGCCACACACACAGCTTGTTTGCCTGTTTTACTCCACAACAGTAATCTGACATCTTAAATGGGTCAGGGAAGTTCTTGAAGAGCTGAGACGACAGTTAGTTAGGGAGACAGCCAGATGAGAGGAAATGCTACAGAGACAGTTAAATCATTTCAGGTCCAATAGGTCGTACACAAAACTGCTCCACCCCATAAAATATATCTGAAAGTACACTATTTGTCTTTAACAACCGTTTATTTCAATAACATCTTATTCTAAACAACTCCCAGAGCATGAATCCTTTAAATTTACTTTCAAGACACTCTGTTTCAACTCTCATATTGCTCCTGGCCTCCACTTAACCCCACACTTTTCTTCCTGTGTGTTTGTGTCTGCAAAAGCCCACTTTGTTGTGTCTGAGCAGTGAAGCATTGCAGTGAGCAAAGACTTCCTGTGAAATGTGACTGCTATTTCAACTCAAGAGAGCTGGGTTGCCTGTGGTTTGTCTGTCTGTCGGTCTGCGTGTCTGCCCTCAAGTTTCCCTTCGGCATGCAGAGGAAGAAGACATTTCCGTAGAGACAGAAGAGTGACAGCCAGAGTTGCCAAAGCCATAGCTCCCTGTCAAAAGGCTCAACTCGACTGCAGCTGCCAAAAAAGAGGCGAATGGGAGTTGTTTGACAGCGAGGGGCAAAGGGCATTTTTACATTCTAATAGTTTCTTCTTCTTCTACTTCATTTTCCTCTATTTGTCTTCTTAAGCTCCTCAGGTTCTCTTTCCATCTGCATTGGGGGCTTTGGGTGACGATCACAGCAGCACAGAAGAGGAACCATTACCTCAGCCTCCACCAGTATGACATTGATATTTTCAGTCATAGTGTAAACCTCATTTTAAACTAAAGCAACAGAGACATGAAAGGAGTCCCATTTGGTTTTATTTTGTTGTGGTGCAATACTTTTTTACGACAAGCATTCCTGACAAGATGAAAAGAACATCTCCTTTGTTCGGACTGTCTTGTAACAATTAGACAAAGTGAAAAAGCAAAAGTCATCATCAGATTCTGATGAGAGGCTGTTCTAAGTGTGGAATGGCAATACAGTGGCCTCATGAAAGGCGTTTATTTGGAAGATATTAGCATAAATCTGCAGATTTAATTTGTAATTACTTGCATATTACTTAGCAGTTTGAGCAATTAATGGATCCGTATTGAGACATTTGCACTGACAAGAAAAAGTTAGCTGGCACCTTCCCAGCAGTATTTTCTACTCTTTTGAGACGTAACATAATCACAAATGACTAAAAACAGATTAAGACATTCTTCTGTGCCTCATGTGCTGGGCTTCTGAGTATTTATTTTATTCTTTGCTGAATTTATTTGTTTTTGGTCAAATCGGCCACCTCCGTATCTCCTGGAGCCAAATATTACACTCGGGAGCGGTTGGCCTTTGAGTGGATTAGAACTTTTCCATTGACCAGCGGTTTGCAGAGGTTATAATCTTGCACCCCAAAGACAGATTTCCCGTTAAGCCCAGGAAATCTGTCTGCCACCGCTTACTGGAATTGAGCAGAATTTGTAGAAAGCGCTTGTTGGCAGACACAGTTGCACATAAAGCTCAGAGAAAGTGGCAGATAGCAAATGTGGACAATGCAATCCCTCTTATTCAATCAATGGTATACGAGAGCAATAAATTTGTCATTCCTTTATCTTCATTTAGCTTGAACAGAATAATGGGTCCCAAACGTACACAGAGCTGGCGCCGCACGCTGTCGGACAAATAAATCATTCATAACCAAGAGATTAAATATATTGAGGGATATATTGGTGGTTAATGGGTGGTTGGATTCTGGCACTCCTATACGAAATTCAAACTTGACCGCTGTCATCAGGAACTCATTCAAATGATGATGTGTTTGGGAATCACTGCCCATCTGTGGGTGGTATAATAAATTAGGGCAATATGTCAAAGAATCAGCTCATGTATTATAATGTACACTGTGTCTGATGATGTGTAACATTCTGCTCAATAAGTGCTCTTAGCGTGGGAACGTTTACTGAGCAGACATGAAATAAACTGCAAAATGCTGCAACATTCCTAAACACTATCCATAGAATTTTAGATATTGCAGATTTCAGTTCACTGGTGTCCACTTCATGCAAAATATTTTTACCTTGTAAAGCTGATTAGCTGCCATAAGAAGACATTGGAATTAAATTTAAAAGCAAATTGGGGCCAAAATATTCCCAGTAGATGGAGACAAAGTATGCTGCATGAAATCCTTCATGTGTGTAGCATTTTAAGTCCGTCTGTTTTCTCTCTGCCCCAGTTGACAGTCAAGAAAATGGAGACACTGGAGTTAGAATATAATTAGTTTACAAACTGAATTTTAATATAGTTATAAGCAGAAAAGAGATAATACAGGTTTGCAAGAAAAGACAGCTGATCATAGACTTTTTTTATGTAAAGATGTTTAGAAGTCTGATCAAACTGCTGGTTTAGATCTGTTCTGACACCCAGCAGAGGGAGTCGTTGGACCAGGAGTCTAACTGTCACAGTCCCCTCACTATCTTCTACTCACGTCACAGAAGTACCCCAATTATAGCTGACCCTTCAAACACTGTGGAATAGAGTTGTGTGACATCACAAGAGTGAATGGCGATCCTTGGTTAACATTTGCCTATCAGTTTATTAACATATTCTAACTTTTATTATTATTATTGTTTCTCAAGTTAGTTCAAACTGATAAAAAGTGGGGTACTAATGAGGAGGGTGACATGTCCAAACAAGTGCGATAAAGGAGATTTGCCCATAATCCCCTAATCACTTGCAGAAAATGCCTTATTGATAAAGTGACCCTTTTTTTCCTCCCTCTCCCGCTATCATCTATTTGTCTCATCTTACATGACAAAGCTCAGAGGAAATGCCTCCTTTTTTCTCCCCGGCCTTCCCCACTTTATTTATCATCATCAGCTAAAGTTGAGACGGATCTACCAGCTGCCTAATAGAGGCCCAATCCCTGCTTGCACACACGAACATCATTAATAACTTCATTAGCACTTCCTGACTGCAGCCAACACTCCAGTGAATTGGATTGCCATCTTGATTATATATGTATGTGGGATGTGTGTGTGTGTGTGTGTGTGAGGGGGTAAGGGGTTAGGGGTTTGACTCTTGATTGCATACCACTTTTTAGATGCAGAGGAACATATCTCCTCCAATTCCAACCTCGCAGTGTGATTGAAACAGTGTCTGGCTCAGACACCTCACTCTAACAGTCCCACAGGCATATCAATGTACAGTAGCGGTACCCCTATTGAGAGTCAAGAGAGCTTGATCAAAGATACACATTGTGCCATACTGGTATGAGTCAAAGGGCGTTATAATATGGGGTTCTGCTTCATCGTGTAGCACAAAACACTTAAAGATCAAACACATGCAAATTCTCTTTTTAATCTCTGCCAGATCTCAGCCGGAACTGAAAGTCAAACCTGTCTCCTCTCATAGCCTGTGAACTGACATTAAGAATCTGGAAAGTATAGTGGTACACACAACTAACACAAACTGAATAATAATCACAAGCACATTCAGTGATGTGATTATCCCCCTGTGAGGAAATGTCATTCACGGCTATGATTTCACGGTGGAAAGTTTTTAAACCTTGCTGAACAGCATGGTTTCTGTCAGTATCCTGCATTATAACAAGTTTGTAGGTCATGCTCCATATTAGAAACATTAGCTGTTCAGACTGTGCTCTAGAAAAGTATGTTTTCTCTCCGTGTTTTCTTGGGAAATATCCACTGATTCTAATTATAATCCTGTTTCCTTTATTCTGAACAGCTCTCAAAAAAGGCCAAGATAAATCAGATTTTTTTTCTCCCATCTGAGCTGTAGTTTTATGTTACCTTCCAAAAACAATTCACGTCTACAGGAAATACAAACTTTTGCCTGAATGCTATCATTTTATAATATCATACAATTGTGTAAATAGCCTACTCATCTGAATCCACAAATGGAAAAAGTACTCCAAATAAAAACACATTCACTTCTTTTTAACTTAGAAATAATTAATGAATGAGTGACTTCACTGTTTTTGAATGAGCAGGTTGTTTCACTGGTAATGAATAAATTGAACAATGATGCAAACAGGACAATTATTGGCTGTGGTCATTGGATTTGTTGAAAATTACAAAAATATAGTAAGTGGCCAGTTTGATTAGATGAGGTTTTAACTAATTCAAGATTTTATTGTCTTGAATTTGAGGATATTTTTTCGTAAGTTTGCACATAATATACACTTAACAGCAAAATTGCATAAACTAAATGAATGGGGGGGAAAAAGGGAACTTAAATATATTGTTATAACAAGACACTGAATGTATAAATATTTTCAGGAATGATAGACTGCTGTCTCAGTTGGAAATGTATCTTACACATGACAGCATCTGCAGTACAAAATACATCAGCTCAATCACCTGCAGAGCATCACACAGACAGCATCATCTGTCCTAGTTCAGTACTTTTGTGTCATTCATGTACTCCTGTCATTTCAGACGGAGCTAACTCCACGTGCCTTGCAACTGCTCCACAAACAACACAACACAAACATATGTTATCTTGGGGGTTGTGGCTTACAAAGTTTTGTTTTTTTGTTTGTTTCTGTGCAAGAGCCTGTTCCAGAAAGGAGGTTCAAATACAATAACTCATAGTCTTTAAAGGAACTCTAACTTACTCTGTGCTGAGCATGTCTGGGTTTTCAGTTCCAGAACAGCTCATGTGAGTTGGTTCAATTAACTCTGAATATCTTTACCCAGAGTTAGGAACCACAATAAAAAATTATCATCAATGGAGCCCTGTTTCCTGGTTCACCATGGTAACCGCTGACAAAAAAGCTAGTTACTTTACCCGATTGGAGCAAGAAATTCTTATTGAAGCGGATGGGCAATACAAAGAGGTATTTCGTGAAAAAGGGAACACTGCTGCTGCTGCTCAGGAGAGAGAAGCAGCATGGAAGAAAACTGCTACCTGAGTCAATGTGGAAGTTGGAATCCACAAGTCCACTGACTGAATATTTAACTTTATCAAAACTGGATATGGGTTATTGTCAGGACTGGGTCAGGTGGTGGACACACACGCTGGACAACCAAGTGCTCAAAATGGTTATTTAAATCAGAGGTACAAAATCGGCAGGCTGGAGACGAGGTCAAAAACAGAAAATGGTCAAAAACACTGGAAACTCGGAAGACAAG
>JAOXYM010000010.1:15777895-15797098 GCA_028567055.1 Leptatherina wallacei | reverse complement strand
GCGGGACGAGGCGGTGCAATAAGCCAAGCGGCGCCAGAGGTGCGAGGGCCTCCATCGCCGCTCGCGGCTTTAATTTTTTATAAAACTGCCCTCTCCTGGTTGTTTACATCAGACGTTAACCACCACACCACTGTGCAGCCCAGACTTTGATTTATAATTTAAGATTATTTTTATTATTTAACAATTTCCTAAACAACACTTTTAGGGTGGCATGTGAAAATCAGACAGCTTGTTAACTATAACTTTCTCCTCTGCCTTTAAAATGAAAGTAGTTTCAGGATTAGCTAGAGCCTCTGTCTTTCTAACTAGTGGTTTGATAATTATGTTCAATGTTTTTGAAATAACTCAGTCTTGTAGTCCTGCTGTAAAAATGTAAGGGGTTCACACTGCATATCCATATATATGTTCTTTGGCTAAATAATAATACTCCCGCTTCTATGATCAGCATTGCTTTCTTTCATGTTAGCATCTTTCGAATTCCTGCTTTTTTTGAAAAATCAATGCAAATCTTCTTCCTTATTTTTTGTTCATGGGCGTGTGATCTGCCCAAGATATGAAACATATAAAGCAAATTATATGTAATGAGTATGTGCATAATTGCTCTCCACTTTTTAAAATGAATGTAGTCTGCTGTGCTGACCAGCATCTTTAGTCAACTTAGTTGAATTATGAAGAGAAAACAAAAAGCAGCAGATAATGATTCAGATTCAGATTCCTTTATTGGGGAAATTGGTTTTGCAGCCAGAGCACAAACAGACACATGACAACACAAATAAAAAATATGTCACAATAATCAAAAGCAAAATCAAAACCAATAGCTCATGTCAACAGGGAGATTCTCATAATACAAAAATACAGTAAATAAAATAAAATAAATAAATAGCAATTATGCGCTAAAAAAGTTCAATAAAGTTACCTCAATGGCTTTTTCCATTATGGAGATGAACAACGACACCTTAAGTCTTTTGTCCTCCCTGCCGGGGCCCTGAAGCGTCAGCCTGAAGGTAGTAGGAAAAACTCACTCTGGAGAGGACGTTTCAAGTATTTCAATATGGAGTGAGCCTTCCTCAAAACATTATTGTTGAAGATGGCCAAAAGGCCCTTCTGCTGGCACCCAGAAACTTTACCAGCAGCTTTCACTAAGCGACCCAAACGGTTCCTGTTGGTCAGATTTAAGCTCCCGAACCAAGCAATAATACAAAAAGATAAAACTGATTCAAATACACTTTTATAAAAAAAAAGACAATATTTTGGTGCAGACATTAAAAGAGGTGGCGTCAGAGTGAGGCTCAAAACATAGTTTATCATCCAGAACCACACCCAAATATTTGTAACTGGGCACCATCTCAATGGCAGCTGCTTTGATAAAAGAAGATGGGGAGCTTGATGGAGACTTTCTAAAATCAATAACCATATCTTGAATGATTGGTGGTTGATTGATCAGAGCATTATTAGTACTTCCTTTCCATTTGTCTCCCTGTTGTTTGTACTTCTAAAACATTAAATAAAAATTTAGCTGAGTTTTTTTGTTTTTTTGACAAATAGACGGCAAACTCTGACTACATATCTAGCCATAGAGAAAAAAAAACCATGATATATTCCATGTAAAATGTTCAGTTCCATTTTCATCTGTGAAGTTTTGTGGTTTGTCGGATTCTATCCTCCACCGACGCATGATTCTAGCTAGATGCCTGTGATTGTTGTAATTTGTTTGTTTTTGCTTGGAGGATAAAGTAGTCGCTGGACTACCCTGCGCTGTTTCTAACATTATGCCAAAATAATCTTCATTGTTAGACTGAATTAACTTACCTGTCTAGCAGAGAGCTACAGCCTCACATCAGTTTTCATGTCCCCCTCCTTCATGAATTATCTCCATCTGGTAAACGCTGTGCCGATGTAAACTTGTGTTTCTTCCCGGTTATTAATCTTTTCTCTTTTCTTGGTTATTTTTCCCACCTCTCACGGGGCAAAGAGTATGGATGGTCCTCCATTTAAATGGAAACCGGCAAGTTGAACAAACTGCGGTCAGCTGCTTGTTCCTCCTCCTCCCCCGACAACACACGGGGATTCACTGCTAAAATGCGTAGGGCATGTTTGTCCCGTTTTGGCTACTGAATTCAAAGATGGCGATGCAACATGGCAGCTATCAGTTGTGTACGCTGCCACTTATGTATTTAAAAATAACTCATTCTAAGCTACGAGAACACTTTCATTTGGATACGATTGTGATTAGACTAAGATAAAATACGTATGTATGAAAGTGATACTTAATTTTTTAAGATATAGCCAAATTTAAACATGTTAACATTGTGAGATAAAGCATTGAAATTGGTGGAGAATGTGATCTTTTTGTTTCAAAAGCTATGGAGAATTCATGACTATTTTATAAGAGGATGACCACAGCACTATTCATTAACTTTTTTTGTCTAACTGGATCTGCATCGACGACTCTTAACTCACTTATGGTGGACATATGCTCTCCGACTGCTCTTATTTCTGTGTTCTTATGTTTGTCTAAACCAAATTTCTCTCGAAAATATTGAACCCATTATATTTCTATGCAGATGATTATCAGAAATATTTCTTTAACAAAAAGAAAACCATACCTTCCTCAAAGGCCTTGTTGCACTGCCAAACTGTGAATAACATTACATTTTCTCAAGTTTTGTGAATAAGTGGTTCTTCTTTGGACCCAAGACCTCCGCTTCTCCTTCAGTGTACCTTGTATAGTACTAAGCCTTTCTATGTTTTACTGACTTTGAGAAGCAATGCATGTCTTTGTTGTTTTTGTCCACAAATGACTATTGTAATACTCTTTACTCAGGTAACACTTTATCTCTACTTTCCTGAATCTGGAACCTTTGTGACTCCTAACAGACCACATTCTGCCTGTTTTGGCTTCTTTGCACTGACCTCTGGTTAATTTTTGGCTTGATTTTAAGATGTTCAGTCTGTTTTTCAGTCATTAAATAAGTTAGCAAGAGATCACTGAGGTTAGCTGATTAGATGTTCCCAGCTGTACCAGTGAATATATTTAAGTAGAGAAAAGATTGTGATTTTTGCAGTAATTGTGCCTAAACTGTAAATTTACTGTTGTACTGCCTTTTCACATTTGGACAGTACAACATGAAATTCTTTTTGAATTTCTTCTTTAAATTAGACCGAATCTTGACTTTTACTTGTGAAGTATTAGCCAAGCCAAGCCAACTCGATTTATAAAGCACTTTAAAATACAGTGAGTGCCGACCAAAGTGCTGAACACTGAGAATACATGAAACATCGAAGGGCATTTTTAGCCTTAGCCTTAGAACCACATCGTGAATACAAGCGGCCGAAATGAGTTTTCTCCACAGGGTGGCCGGGCTCTCACTTAGAGACAGGGTGAGAAGCTCAGTCATCCAGGAGGGGCTCAGAGTAGTGCTGCTCGGCAACTAGAGGAGCCAGATGAGGTGGCTCAGGCATCTGGTTAGGATGCCTCCTGGACGCCTCCCCGGTGAGGTATTTCGGGCATGTCCCACCAGGAAGAAACCCTGGGGTAAGCCCAGGACACGCTGGAGGGATTACATCTTTCGGCTGGTTTGGGAGTGCCTCCAGATCTGGCTGATGTTGGGGAGAGGGAAGTCTGGCTTCCCTGCTTAGGCTGCTACCCCTGATCTCGGATAAGTGGCAGAAAATGGATGGATGGATATTTACTAGTCATCAGAAAAATCATATTAATCAAATTCAAAATATAAAAAAAAAAGAAATCCTGGAATGAACTTATGTGAGATGAATGCTAAAAATATGAACATTGGATGGTGGATCTGGAGGAATACACCTCCTCCGTCCTTGGCTTCATCTCCAAGTGTGCTGATGATGTCACCACCACCGGGATAGTAACCTGCTACCGGAACTAGAAACCCTGGCTGAATGCTGAGGTGAGGGCTCTGCTGAAAGCTAGGGACACTGCATTCAGGGCAGGTGAGGCATCAGCACTCAGAGGGGCGAGGAAAGGACTGACTGCAGGCATTGTGACGGCCAAAGCCACATACGGCCAGAAAATCCAGTGTCACTCACCACCAACGACCCTCGCCACATGTGGAAGGGCATAAAGTGCATCATGGACTACAACACCAGGGGTGCACAATGCCCAAGGGACCCGTCCTTGCCAGATGCACTCAACCATTTCTATGCCCGCTTTGAGAAACTTGACACCCCCCCAGCACCAGATTCACACCACCATCCGGTGACACGCCCCTCAGTCTTACCACAGCAGATGTAAGAAAGACCCTCCAGGGAATCAGCCCCTGTGATATGTGGACACTGCTGTTAAAAAGCACATTACAGTATTATCTAAACATATGAAATATAATACTTTCTATTCATTATTGAAATTTGAACGTATAAATGCAATTCACAGTTCTTTAAAATTTTAATTGTTGCCTAGCACTAGTTGTTCAATTGTAATATCTATTTCTGTTTTATATCTTTAAATGCACCATAATCACTGCATTTCTTTGTCTCAGATGTGAGAAACAACTCAGAATTTGAACATTAATCATGATGGCGCTAAACGATTAATGCTCTCAAATCTACCAAATACGCTCTTGATATATGGAAGGATAATTCCGCCATACGCTCAAATCTCACTCTGTCCCGAGCTGAAAATTTGAGAGCCCTGCATTACTAAAGCAGCAACAACTGTAGCCTATCCCATTTTTCTAAGAAAGAGACCCAGTAACCACATTGTTTATGCTGAGTCTTTTATGATAGGTATATCTAACAGTTAGCTAGCATGTCACTCTGGCCTCAGTTTTACAATATTTGGGGCGGATCATGGAAAAGCCAGCAGTGTGTGCAAACAACTAACTTAACTTACTTAACAACTGTTAGTAAATTACTCATTTTTCTTTTGAACATATTGACTACCAATCTAACTGAGTAAACATTTTTGTTCAAAGGCAGCAACAAGCTACGTGGCGCTAAGCTCGTTGTTGACATAGACGCTAACATTAGGTATTCATATTATAGTAACTAACCTCTCTGGGTGTGTTTCAAGATCTGGACCCAACATCCTGTATTTTTATGCCACAGACATTGCAGTTTGCTCCTTTATTTGTCCCTTGTATAAAGTTCACTCAAAAGTTTTAATGAAAGGTGGGGCAGCAACAGGTGTGCTAACCAGGGCTGGTTTTTATTGTTTGTGGGTGCGTACACATCTGTTTGTTTAACAGTATTTCAGTGTTGCACCTGGAGAAAGAAATCACATACAGCAGAGGGGAGATCATGAAGAAAACATTAAAATAAAAGATTGTTCACGAGTCTCATATCATGAGTCCAAGTCTAATCTGTAGTCACTGCATGAAGCATAAGTGCAACTAAAGTCCAAGTCCTAAACTTGAGTCCACATATCTTACAGAGGTGGCATAATAGGCCCATTTCTACATTTCACACTCTCATCTTGAGATTAATCAATTACGAGCAACAAACATAAACAACAAGGAGTTAAAGCAACAGCACTGAGATAATCGCGAGACATTTTTTCACCTTGATGCCTTACATAGTTTGAGCTCTTTAGTTTTTCAAAAGTAAACATTTGGTTAAGTTATGCTTATCTTTTAGTTTCAGTTTGTTAGAAATATGTAATATTTGCCATTAAAAAGTAGATTAAGCTTTCTTTCTTTAAAAAAAAGAGGGAAAAAAAGCCTGTAATCCTTAGTATGTAAACTCTCTGGCACTGTGTGACAAACCATATTTTCACAAGCTGCTTGAACCAAACAATAGAGATAATATTTGACCCCGGTCCACTCATTAGGCAGTTGGAGGACTTTCTTTGTGATTTGACTATCATGTTACCAGTCTCTGTATCCTCTTAGCAAGATTTGTGGCCCCTCCTCCTAAATGTATGAACCTGGTAGGACCAGGACGACTTGGTTCTGCTTTTCTGTTCCCCATCCCCCACCAGACACAGTGATGGCACTCAGTGCCAGATACACCCCTCCCTCCCTTCTCTTCCCTTCACCAACACTGTCCTCTCCTCTCCGCCCTCCCTTCCCTCTCCGCCGCAGGCAGACCCAGGCATGGGATCTCCATCTGTGCACAAAGGAGCCTCCTCTATCTGCATACGCTGCACATAAAAGGGCCTTTTGTCATGAGCTCTGCACACATGACCGTCCGCCTTTCACCCCACTGGAAAAAAAGATCACTCTCTCCAGCAATCCAACCCCACCCCCAACACTAGACTCAACCCTGTCCCCCGACCCCCACCTCGTCACATTTTCGTCTGAGTAGAGAGAGAGAGAAAGAGAGAGAGAGAGAGAGAGAAAGAGAGAGAGAGAGAGAGAGTTGAACGGATCTACACTGAACTTTGTCGAATAGAGACAACCGTCAGATGTGGCTGCTCCCATCACTGCAACCAATCTCCCCCCACCCCCTTTTTTTTCTCTTTTTCATTTCCCCTTTATCTTATCTGCCCTCTTTTTCTCTCTTCTGGGAATCTTCCTTGCCCTCACTGTAAGGCATCAATGCATTATAGCATCTGCCACACTGAAATATGAATGTGCTCCCATTTTTGCTGTCTCCTTTGCTTTCTGCAGTTTGACATTAAGGGGCATAAGTGGTTGGTTTTGTGCCAGGTTATCACCTCCCAATTGCCAAAGCACAGGCTCAACTGAGAGGAGTCCGTAAGCTCAGGCTTTTCTCTGCCTTCATTTCGCTGCCTCCTGCCTTTTAACCCCTCGGCCCCATGCTGCTTAGCAGATCCAGAGGATTTTGTGACGTGTGGAGATAATGATAAAAAGTGTCCATACGCGACAAAGTTTGGGCTCTCCACCACTGGGAGACAAGAGGGCCGCACGCCATTTTGGCCACTAAAGATGACAGATATTGGTGTAGAGATGAGGTTGAGATGGGGTTAGGAGAAAGCAAAGACAGAAAGTCAGGCTAAAACACACTGTCAAGTGCAGGGGTGCTGCCACAAAAATTGCTTTCCTCAGCTCTTTCTTTGAAACACACACGGCCCTGATGCCTTGCTTCCAGCCAAACGAGTGTGGATTTTGGAAAGCCCTCTAACTCATCTTTCTGTCGCTGCACGCAGGCCTGTGGTGGAATGGAAGGATAAGATTGGCTTTTCCCTCCATCGCCATGTCCTCTGCATGACCCGCTGCCTCTCTGAGCTGGTTTGAGAGGTCAGGGGCCGTCGTGCTGCAATTTCCCGCATGCTGTTGACACCTTTAACCTGACGATGATGATGGTTGTGTTGGGAGTCCCTTGCAATATTACACGCCATCACTGTCAGCACAGTTTAGCATAAGAAGAACATAAAATCTGCGGAGAAGGAATACATGAAGTATTATAGCTCACATAAACTGTTGTATTTTGCCCTTGTCTGTAGCAACTGTCAAGAGGAGCAGGGTTGTTTGCGTACTTAAAAATAATATAAAAGCATTAGACATAAGGATTACGGTGGAGTTATAAACATTCACTCAAAAAGCAAAAGCATATTTCCAGGCTACACAAGAGAACATACTCCTCAAAATATTTAGATAAATTAAACAGCACACTCATTTGCTGCACCCAGCATCCCAGTACAAGCAGCATACAGTGTAATCTATACAGTATCATTATCCGCATGAGGCTGTCAAACCAAATAGTTGTCATTACACAGAATTACACAGGGAAAATCTAGGTAAACCCAAAGATTCAGGATGAAGGAAACAACCCCCTTCTACAATGTACATGTCCTCAGATGACCGAGCTCGTCACTATGAGCACATGCTCCACTAATGGGAACAAAGAAAATGCAGGGAAATAGATTCGGTCACTGCATCTGCACAAACTAATTTGTCCACTTTAAGTTACAGGACAGTTATTGTCTCAAAATGCAGGAAGTTAACCTTAAGCACTCTACCGTGAAGGGTTAGACTTGCACTGATGACTTTGAGTGATAGTAATTGATTATATCTTTCAGAGCAACCATGCTTTGAAATATTAGCAATCCAAGTAGACTAAAGATTCATAATCGGAAATTGTATTGAAATGATTAGTGTGCAACATAAAGTTTTAGATGCATGCAGTGATGGCTGTCTTTTCCACAAATCATTTTTCCTTTTTTGAAAAATTATATTTTGCAGTATTTGAAATAGATGTGAAATTAGCAGAAACAGCCCATGGACTGCTTTGCTCCAACACAGAGAAATGCCCTTCTGCTAATAACATCACACATGTTGGTTATAGTTTGTCAACCCAAGTGGAATTAAACTAATCAGTGCTTTTCAGCAGAGCTACATTCGAACCAGTGTCAGGTCTGTGATTGCTGTTCGAATAATTTATTAAGAACATTTCTGCTTTACATGTTGTCTTTAGGTAAAGCTGCTTTGCTACTGAGCTAACTTTGCTGATGAAATCAGAGAAAAGAGTGTTGTGAAATGATTTGGAGTCAGGTATCTTTGCGTCAGAGAAGGCACCAGAATATGAGCATGTTTATGAAACGGATCAAGTGTATTAGGTGATTGTTTCGCTGTTCTTGTTCTAGCAAAGATGCGAGTCAAAGTGTGTGAGATGACCAACCGGCATGCATAAAGTGTTTGTGGAGGCAGTGAGCTGGTTAGTGTGCACGGCTGTGCTATTTGGACTCCTCGCAGTCCTGCAGTTGTTGTGACGTGGCCCATAAAATGCCAGGCCTATGCTCTCGTGGTTTAGTAACGGGGGAGAGTAAAATAAATGACCAAGGCTGTTTAAAGTTGGTACTAGTTCCACTCTCGGGGGGGGGGCTCATAAGGCAGAGTTCAGGTATGTAAAAACCAGACATAGTTAGTCAAGTGGTCTGAGAAAAAAGGAGAAATAGTTATTTCTATTATTCATATTATGCTTCGTTGTCTTTTGAGAGTTTCTACTGGCACTTCAAGTAACTTAGTAACACAGACCAATGCAGCTTAGCTAACAACAACAGAAAATAAGCTACCCATTTTATGTGTTTGACAGGGGTTTACTATGCTAAAAACTCTCCTGTAATAAGAAAACTTGTATCTTATATACTAATAGATGGCCATTTTTCCACTTTTTCTTACAATCTAGCAATTTTACATTTGATTCCATATTTCTTATATTAGAAAACTTGCTTCTGCTGTAATGTAACCTACAGTATGTCTGTCATACTATCCAAACTAAAGATTTAGATCGTCTTTACTTCATATAATTGATTATAGCCTATTATGAGAAAAGAGAGATCTATGCTTTCTTGTGTCGAGTACCTGTAATGAGAAAATCCGTTTTTTTTAACATGCTTGATGTTCAATGTGTAAAATCTCATAGGAAACATAATTTTCTCTCCAAAAAAACCTTCAACTTGTTTTCAATCTATTGTTATCAAAGTTTTATATGAAATATTGCTAATTCATATTTAGATGTGTATTTGTTCCCTGCACTGCCTTTTTTCAATGCTGTCTCATGAAAGAGGCCCAGATCCAGGACAATGTGCCTGGCTGTTGAGGGGTTGCCAGAAGTAGTTGTTAGTTACAGTTAGGGTGCGTCCCTCCTAGGATAGGTTGTCCACTCTGATGTCTGATATCGAATAGATCCATAATTTCCAGTTTGTTCCCAGGAGGAGCTTGCCCCGGCTCTTTTTCTTTTCATGTCTCCCTTCTTCATCGTGTACACTCAGAATCCTGTGAGAAACAGCAAGGTGAGTTCATTTTTGCTTTTCAAAAAGTCCTTTTTTTTTATTTACTTAAGATTATGATTATATATTCACTAATTTAGGTCTTTAAAAAAATAAACAAATGAATAAACAATCATTCTGGCTTTGTTAAATGTGAAAGCATCAGATGAAAATCTAGTATATGAGAAAGAGGAATACTCTTGTCGGCATTTTGATAGTAAATGAATATTTCAGGCAATTCTGACGTCACTTAATTTTATTCAAGTTATATTGAATAAGTCCAACTATCTTTTCACTCATGAGAAATGAATTGGTTTTAAATTTGGTAATAAAAAACAAAATTAGGAGAGAAAGAGAGAGAATATTGCAAATATACGCACATACAGTATATTAAAGATTAAAAAAGGAGATTAAAATCTACTAGCAATTTTTAAATTTTTAAATTCTACTAACAAGTCAGAAGCTCAGCCTCAAAACTAAAGTTCTTTCTGTATTTTGTGTCTGAAATCTTTATTGTCCGGAGTTCATGTAACTGTAAATAGTTCAATATGAACACGCTGGTAAGCAGTGATTTCAGTCACTTCTATTATAATTTGAATTCATATTTGAGTGATTTTTTTAAAAGTTACATTAAAATATTTTTTTAAAACAGAAATTAATAAAAAAGAAAAAAGATACTAATAGAAAGAATGTAAAGTTAGGTGTGACAGACAAATTAAACCCATGCATTTCACTATTTTTAATTATATTTTAAAACACACTCAGTTCCCATGACATTTTCTAAATATAAGCTGCCTCTTACACTATAATTCTGCTTACATAAAGCTAAGGGTGAAAAAAGTTATGTTTTTTAGAACATTTAATTGAATTGAAATATTGTACATTTTTGCATTTTCATTTTGTATTGTAAAGGAGGAGCGCAATTATTAAGGAAACTCCTAGAGGTTTCTCCATTTTATTAATCTTTTAACCCACCCAACAAATTCAGAATGGAACAGATTATGGGAAATAGACAAAATCTAATACATGATTATTTTTGTAAATGCTCAATTTATAAAAGTCATCAAATAAGTACTTGGTTATAATATCTACATGTTACTCTCGTCAATATTAAATTAATAAAAAAAAACTGAATATGAACTTGATGTTATAGAAACACACCTTCCCTTCACTAAACTGATACTAGAATGTTCATTTATTTCAGAAAGACTTTCAAAAGATCTGATCAAAAGCAGAATTTTTTTCAAATATCCTGTTAGATTTGCCATTTCTGGATGCAAAAGGGTTAATCAAACTCAGCAAAACAGTTTTTATCTCTTTGCCGATGCAAGAGCAATGTTTGGATAGCAGGGTGGGGAGAGTTTGTGAAGGAATAGCTGCTTTCTCGCCTTTTATCATGTGCTACAACAGCATAATCATTTTATGATATATATATGGAACCTCCCTAGTGCGCATGTGTTGTGTCCACCATTTTGTGTTGAGAGCCGTAGTGCACATGCAACCATTTTATCAACTTCAGCTGGACACGTTTTCTTACGTAGGAGGCCATGAAAAGTTGTTCAAACATTTAATTAGGTGGTTACGCATTCTGTAAGTAGAACTGTACAGATGATGCACAGGCTTCTAATGCAAGTTTTTCATACTGAATCAGGAGTGCATGACCACTGCAGATGCTGTGCAGTGATAAACACTCATTGAGGATTATTCAGACTCCTGTAATCTGGTTTTAAGCTGTGCTGCACCTTGCAGTGATTCTGCCATTCAATTTTGTCCCTGTGTATGTTAAACAGGGAGCAGAAAGTGGTGGTCACAGTCGACTGCCTAAGGTGACTAGTGGGGTCAAAGGTCAGGTTGTGTTAATAAGATGTGATGTGCTCCCCTGGGACCTCAGTCCCATGAGGGATAACCCCCTAATCGGTATTAGTTAATGTGCTAGTAATCTTTACCTCCTTAAAGCAAACAGCAGTGGAAGACTCAATAGGCCCGCCTGGCCTCCCATGTAACACTTTTGACCCAGGGGTCATGGCCTTTGTTCCCTGCTCGATGGGGAGTGCCCTCAAAGGTCCCGGGTGTAATAGAGAAGTTGTTTAGACACGTGCAGGGCTTAACCTCATTGTCTCTGCTCCGTCTCGTAGACAGTATAACGCTGTCCTTCTAATATTGGAGGGATACCTGTGGTTGTTTTTTTCTTTTCTTTTTATTCCCTTTGAATAAGTCAATAATATTTGTGGGGTGTTTTGTTATTTAGTTTTTTTATGTGCCACATGTCGTGTCTAAATGTTGATGCGGTTATGGTTGCTGACCAAGTACGCAGCTGCCCATCTCCCACTTCCTAATACCTGCTTGATGTTTGCAAATGTTGTTTGACTTTTCTGGGTCCCCCTGCCCTCTGCAGCTCTTTCTTATTTCATCCCCCTCATTATTCTCTTTCTCAGTATAGAGAAAAGCCCGGAAAAAGAGAAGTTTTCCAATGTCGCCTCAAACTGTCCACTTACAGTACATAAGTTTAGTCACACCTGACAAATGCCTTTTGAATTACTTAAATATGTGTGATCGGTGCGATCTCCTGGCTGCAGAAAACAACAATGCAGGTAGTGTGAGTTCAGCAAAAAATAAGGATACTATATATATATATACAGATAAAACTTTTTTATCTGTGAATAATATGCCTTTGTCCTTATATTTTTAATAGTCAAAACTTCCAAATCTAAATATTGCAAATTTAAGTAGTCATACATTTTTTTAAATTGGCACAAATATTTCAAGCTTTCTTTTCCATCAACATTACAATCGGAGCCCTACCGTAACATGGCTCTGTCTGCCATTTTGTCTCACATCATTCTATTGATCTGCCTGATTGACTAATTTTTGTATCATGCAGATGCAGCAGCACTTGGGGGAAAAAACGGTGATTTTCTCATCTTTTTCCTCTTAAGCATGTAAAACAAAGCTACTTTTTTTTTGCATCAAAAGTTGCATTTTTGCATATTTCTTCAAATTTTCCTGATCCTCATCCTTTTTGATGATTTAATGTGAAAATAAAATGAAAAATGTGACTAGTAAAATGTCAGAAATCCTACACTTGCAAAAGCAATGTAAACTCTGCATATTATTTGTAGTCATCTTAAAAAACGGTTGATTATTGTTTTCTAAAATGTGATAAATTATGACTGTCCGATGAAGACATGGGAAAAATAATTGGAACATGTAAACAGAGTAAAAGTGTAAAAGAGCTCAGTAGTGAGAGCTGGCAGCAGACCCAAAACCAAAACAGTATCCTCAAATGAACTTTATGCCACTGCAAAGTGCAGCACGCAAGCTAAGCACAAATTCACAAAGCATGCCTCTTTAAAACTGCTGCTTGAAGTTGAAACATATTCCCTTGTATGATCCAAGTTATTTTTTCCCCTAAATATGGTCTCCTAATATATACACATGACAGCTTTATACATTGAGACTATAATGAAGTCATGGGTTTTTCAATTGGTTAAAACGCATGGCGAGATGTGACGTATAACTGCACTCCTTCTAATAAGAGTCTATGGCTCCTGCCAATGTTAGACGCCTGAACCAAGCTTGTATGTCAGTTTGGGGAAGAGAACAAATAAATTACAATGCTTAACATTACTATTTACTGTAAATAATGCATGCATTTTTCCTCTCAAATGGTGTATACCCACCTATGTATTTTACTAAAACTGATCGAGCAAAGTGGAGCGCAGAGGAGAGAATAGTTTCTATGGAGAGTCCAGGGTAGTGGCTGTGCTAAGAAAGCAGCCCCCTTGCAAACTGTGCAGCCTAAAGCAGTAGCAGCCATGTTAGACAAATCTACTTGAGCTTGAGCCTCACTAAAAACTCAGCGCCCTCCGACACTATCAGAAAGTTTTCATACAGCAAAAGCAAGAAAAGTATAACCCCCACCTTTTTTTTTCTCCTCCCATTGTCTCTGCTATAGGATGTAGTCCCCTCTTGCCCTCTTTAATTCTCAGCAGTTTATAAAGGAGAAATAAAATCAAAATAGTTCCTCTGTAACAGATACTTTACAAATCCCCTTCCTTCTTTTTCTTTCCATATAGAGTTCCTCTAGTTCAAGGCCGAGGGGAAAAAGTTTAAGCCACGAGCTCTGCCTCTGCAGTTTTTAGAACCAGAGCCAAAGGAGGCAGGAAGTTGTTGTACAATAGCGTTACAGTAATCTGCCACAAATGGAAAAAGCCAAACGCTGTTCGTCGAGTAGAGAAGGTGGCAGAACAGACAGAAATAGGGAGGGAGGGACAGAAGGGGAAAGAAAGAGAGCTAGCATGTGTGAGAGCACAGGATAATCAATACAGTCTAAGATGGTGGAAGCGTTCCTGCTGTTTAGGTCTCCCCCTCTACTCCTCTTTCTGCCCTACTTACTCTTCATTTAAATCAGAGCATGGATTCAGTTTGGACAGATCGTGTTGATGTTTTCCTTTTTGACCCCCAGCCCCCCCAATCTCCCCATTTTAAAAAGGACAAATCAGCAACTCTCATGAGGGATGGAGGGGGGTTCCAGGAAATTTTCCCTGAACTGTTGAATGTTGAATACGCGGGAAGTAGCAGCTGTTTTTCCTCGAGGAAAAGGAGCCGAGTCTCACCCAAAAATGCTTATCAACCTTTTGACTTTGTGCCAAAATAGCTGCGAGGGTTCGGCCTCAGCTCGCTTTGTGACAGGAGAAGGGTCCTGTGCGTTCTCGGCCACATGTTACTGAATTTAACACTCTCCGTGCTCGACGTTTTCCTCTGTGTTGGTGTGCATACGTCCTGTCTTTTCTATGCATTCGTGCCAGTCACCCCTGGTATGCCATAGAGTCAATGCACTCCCAGAGAGAATGTTCTCCTTTCAGTTTGTGCTTCCAAGTCAGCTCCACTACAGTCAGACATAAGGTTAATAATTCAACAAGCTTTCAGAAGTGTTGCATATTTCACTGAGCCTTCAGCAGGGCAGCACATTCTATGTGATGTCTTTTCCTTTTCTGCTTTCTTTTCTTTGCACTAGTTGATATACAGTAAGGCTGAGGTACTGTATTTATTCCAGTATGGCGTGTGAGTGTGAGCACTGAGTCTGCGCATTTCTGGAGGAGTGGATTTCTGTGTCATTCTTGCTCCTCCACCCCTCCCACATATCGTGCTTTCCCCCCTCCCACTCTCCCTCTCTCTCTTCCCTTCTGTGTCTACGTCTCCCACCCATCTTATGCTCCCTCCCTCCCTGCCGTCCTCCCTCCTCTTCCCCCGTTCTCAGTGCAAATACAGTTCCTTGCCGTGTTGGACATGTGATGAAAAAGTCACTGGTTCGTGCGCTCTGCTGCACCTCCTATTTCATCATCAGCGGAGCTTTTCTCCCCTTCACTGTGCGCTCGCTGTCTCCTCCTCTTGTCCTCCCTTCTTTTTCTCTCCCTGTTTCGCTTGCTCCCCTCTTTCTGCTCCAGCTACACGCAAGGGGGAGACTTAAGCTCTGCGAGGGGGAAAAAAAGAAAAAAAAGTCTGCTGCTATTTCTACATTCAGGGCCTCCCCACAGCCCGCCCTTCCATAGACGGAGCTTCTTTTTTTTTTTCCACTCACTACTAGCTGGATTTTAACCCTCTGCCTCCAACTAGCTGCATAGGAGCTCTGCAAAACCTGGCAACAAGTTGCTTTTAAGTGGCTTTTTCTTACTTTTGGCGTGTTGATTTTTGCATCACTCTGGATCTTGGTGCAGTTTCTTCCGTTTTTCTATGTTTTACCTCCTAAAAATGTACCACATCTTCCTATTTTTCCTTTTCGGTGATGGGTTTCTTGTAGTATTTATTTGGTTTCTCTCCTTTTTTGGTTGGAAATATGTCATGGTGGTGTTTCTCCATTGGATGGGCCTTGTTCCACCTAGAGTGCCAGGGCGCCATTTCTGACGGGTAACCTGTTTGCGGTGGGCTCGTGGTCTGGATGACCACTGTGGATGGGAATTAGACAATGTGGCCAGTGCCTAAGCGTGGTACACAAATGTGTTTTAAAGAAATGTCCATGATCAGCGCCATTGACTGGCGTGAAGTACCGCACCTTGTTTAGCTTCACTCTCTGTTTCTTCTTGTATTTCCTTTCCTTGTCCTGTCTTTCGCTGTCTCCCTCTGTGTGTGTCTCTCACTCACCCCTTGTTCTATCTGTTTCACACCGACTCGCTCTCCTAACAGAAGAATAAGTGGTGTGCTGAGCCGGAGCTCTTTCTGGGACAGGTGCCAACTCCAAACAAAAGACATTTAAAAGCGATAAGAGAAGAAAATATTGTAATTGCAAAATTTCAAGTACTTGCTGGAAAATGTTTGTGGTATCCTTGCATGTTTTGCCCCTTCATGGCCAAGTTGTGCTGTAATTGCATGATGACATGAAGTATTAAAACAAATGTGGAGAGCAAAGCTGTTGGTAAGACAGAGATTTGAATACTTTGACACTCGTATTCCAGTGAAAGAATTTGATTCGAGAAGAAGGAGGGAGTAATGTGGGAGAGCAGCCTATAGACTGCTGAATTATTCATGTGCTCAGTCAAGGCTGTGACTGAACTGCTTGTGCTATTTGCATGCATCAGACATGCTGTTTGTCTGTTTGCTAACATTTCTCATTCAAAGACTTGTTAACCAGCAGACAGGCTTAGCTGGAGCTTTGCAGACAGCCTCATGGCCTCCCATTGTTTCAGGCCTCACTAGGCCTGGACCTCGCTGGAGGCGGGCAAGCCGCACAGAGCTGAGCTTGGGGGCTGAGACTATGGCTGAAAGAGGCGGTAAGCCTGGAAGTGAGGCTGACCCAAACACTCAAGCTGGAGCTGGAGCTAAGGTGCAGTTGTGAATGGGATAGTCTGAGGGAAATCACAGTGTCTCAGTAGAAGCGTCAAAAAACGGGAGCTTATGGCTTTCTCCTCTTCTTAACAGAGATGTGGATCCAAGTGGGAAGAGCTGCCGAAATTTGCATTCTGACCGGACATTTGCCATCTTGCTCTCAAAAATGTGAGTATTGTGTTTTATGTGTATATATTTCGTCTGTTTTCGATACTCCGCCATGGAGTATCGATGTTGGATTGGATGTTTCTACATCGTAGGATCTCAGTATTTAACATGCCGCTGTATAAATGAATATTTGATGCACTTTTTTATACAAAGTTTTTTGTCACCTTCGCGCCCATTAATACATCTTAATCCAAAGATCTGCGAGCTCATGTTGTTTGATAACAAACACATAATAGCATACGTTTCAAATGTAAGAGCGTCTGCATCTATTCCTGTTTCTGTATTATTCTGCAGCTTTTCCTCATGCCTCTAAGAAAACTACTTTGCAATTTATCAGTGCACACAAAAGTCATGGATAGCAGTTTGATTGCTGCCAGAATAATCCCTCTTTGTGGTAATCAGTAGATGAGTGGAGGGCCACACTTTGTGGAGGAATTTCATATGATTGATACAGTCCGTGCTTAGTATGTGTTGCACGGTTTTAGGAGAAGTATGTGATGTTCGGATCATTTTGGCAAACTTAGTATCTTTGAGAGTTAGATCTCAGCATGGATATTAATTTAAATTTACAATTTTTTTAAATGTTACATTTGAAAGGTATTTGAAAGTGTTGCGAGTTGATTGTTTATATGAAATGTTATTTTATTTGAGATATTTCCTTGCGTGCACATAGCTCTCATATTTATCACATAACAGCCAGTTTTTTGCTTGTTTTGTATGAGCAGATTATCTCTGGTAATATTTTCTGGGAGTTATGCCTTGCATTGCAGAATTTTTTTGTATGTGCATGAAAAGTGCTCTTTGCTCTGGAAATAGATCTGTAATTATATTATCATAAATCTCCTTGTCTACACTTGAAGAAAATTAACCATTGAATTGAATTAACCATTAATTTAGCTAAAAAACAGAATATAATTCTGCGAAATTAAATTAAAAAAAAAGGATTGCAAAAAATTTGACTTTTTTACAAGTAAATCTGAATAAAACTTCATTTGCGGCACATTTAATTCCTTGTCAGGTTAACTTCTTTTTGAAAAATAGTAAATGTGGGTTGTTGAACGTGTAATCAAATCCGTAAAAATCATTGTTTCCTTAAACTTTGTTTCTGCACATGGCACATTTGCAAGTTCATTTGTGTAAATCATCCAACTTTGGCCAATAATGTGCTTTGGTTCTCTGCTGAATCCTCACATCAGGCTGCTTGTCAGCACCTACGTAAACGAAGACATTTTTGAAGGGCAAAGCCAAACTGATATCACGCAAAGCTTTTTGTGATGTTGAATATTAAAGTTTAGATTTTCGATACATATGTGGTTATATTCGTGCATTCCAATATGAACTGCTTTAGAAGATGTGGACACATGGTTTTGGCTGGCAGTATATCACACTACTCCACCCCTAAGGCCTTTTTGGCAGTGGATGGCAAGTGTCCAGAGGAAGGTTGCATGTTGAAAGGCAGATGGCAGAGTGGTAAAAGTTTTCAGTATTTTCTCTCTGAAAGTATACCTGAGCAATACAACAGCCTAGTACACCCCACACTGGCACATCCTGTGTACTAAAACAAACTTCAGCTGTATTGCAGCCAATAATGGGACACACACACACACAAGAATGAGTGCACAATCAAACACACATATTTATGTATGCAATTTTTAAAAAAATATATTTTTATTTGCATCAGTTGTAAATAATTAATGTATTAAAATAAACTGAAATATTTTTTTTTATATTTTCATTCTCCTTCAGTGTGTGTGATCTGAGACCTTATGATACAATCATATCTGGTTAAATACATAAAACAATCAAGGTGACTTCTATCACGTTTTTATCAGTTACTAGAATTCATTTAGTCAATATGTTTTTGGAAATTTCACATAAATGTCTGTGTCGTGAATTTATTGCCAAAACAAAGCAAAAATAAACAGCAGGCCACAGAATAAGTCAGCAAACTTAAACGTGACTTTGGCCTTGACCTTGATTGAGACGAGCCGAATGTGAAATGATAGAATGTTATAGGTTCGTATTTTTCTAGGAACGTATCACTAGTTGTTGGGTACAGAATGTTTTATAAAAATGAAAAAAAAAATCTTAAAAAAAAGTTTGGAAAACTTTAAGAGTTTTCAACGGAATTAATTAAACAATTTCAAGGACATCGAATATAATTAAAATGTATAGAATTCTTGTTTTTTGGATTTGTGTAGAAATAAATATAAAAAAAAATTTGGGGGGGTCAAAACATTCACTGTAGTCTAAAGTGAAGGAAAGATAAAATGTTGAAAAGAAAGCACATTTTAAAAAGTTTGAAGTAAAGATTTTATCTTATTTTTTTTAAGATTTTAAAAGTTCACACCGTAAAGTTCAAATATAGATTCCTAAATTATTAGCGAAATCGGGTCTCATGATAGAAAGGACTATGATGAATACATTTTCTTTTTCAAGATTTTATTCAACATATAAATTCAGTAACGGTTGATAAATATACACCAGGAACACGTTATGCTGTAGTGTGTGTGTGTGTGTGTGTGTGTGTGTGTGTGTGTGTGTGTGTGTGTGTGTGTGTGTGTGTGTGTGTGTGT
>JAOXYM010000010.1:15761781-15777795 GCA_028567055.1 Leptatherina wallacei | reverse complement strand
TGTGTGTGTGTGTGTGTGTGTGTGTGTGTGTGTGTGTGTGTGTGTGTGTGTGTGTGTGTGTGTCTGTGTGTGTGCGTAGGTGTGTTTTGTGTGTGTAGTAAAACAATACATGAACCAACTTGTTGCTGGATTTTTTTCTTTTTCTCTTTTCAAATTTTCTTCAATTGTTACAATTAAAACAAAGCAAAAGAAACAAAGCTATTTTTTCTTGATATTCATCAATGTATGCCCTTTGATAAGTGTGTATTGTCATTTTTGCACGAATTATATAATTTCAGGTCATTATTGTTTGGAATTTGTCATTTCTAATTTGATAATAAGCATATTAACTGTGTCCCTGTAGATAAGAAATTAAATAAGCCTCTTCTTACAAACTGCCACCCTGAGGCATTGTCACATATCTGAGTTAATCATAATTACTATTAAAAATCCTATTTTAGACGGCAACGAAATGTTCAAATTTAAATGGAAGGGGACAATACAATTTTGGGGTTTAATTTCTTTGTCTGTGGTAATGTTCTTTTTTTAAAATTTGAGATATCTACCAAAATAAGTTTCATGTTGTTCATTTTTAATGGCTGGGTATGGTATAAAAGCACTGATAAGAGTTGTGTAGAGATACATGTGTTGAGTGTGTGGTTTAGGGCATGTGCCACTGTATTCTTATTCTGTCATTCACAAATACAACACAGCAATAAGCCACGAATGCCCTGCTCTATTTTTTTTTAGTTAATAAATTGATATATAAGATGATGCAATTTCATTTCATTCATGAGATAGCTGTGATGTTGTGAATTCCATCCAATCAGTGTTGTGTTTAAGTACAATAAAACTAAGAAAAGTTGCATAATGGAAGTAAAATTGTATGTATGAGCTCCCAAGACTGCCTGAGTTGCCTGAGCAAAAATGGATGGAGTACAGTACATTTGATGTAATCACTGTTATTTTAATTACTCTGAAGGGTGTTACAGTGAATGGTTATGATTCAATTTGTATTCCTTTTAAAATATGTGGTCTTTTTAAATGACATTTTATTTATTATTCATTTTTCCTCACTGAAAAATAAACTAAGACTTCTAATGAAAAAGATACTCAAGGCAAATAAAACATTAATAAAAAAAAATTTAAAATTAAAACAGGGTTTTCATGTCCTTTTGCAGTCCTTTCTTACATTTAAGTCCAGTATTCTTGCTGACAAACCATACGAAGTGGTACAAAGTAAAACCATGCTAGTGCAAGCATAAAAGAGATAAAACTGGATTGAATTTTTCTCTTTATGAAGGTCACCCCATTCTGGAAAAAAAAAACCTTGTGTGACTTTTTTTTATTCAACTGTACTACATCAGTGAAGCATCTTCTGGCTTTCTTTCTTGATTTTTATTTATTCATTTACTTTTTATGATTATCATTATTAGCAATTGCTCAATCTGTTGCCAAAAAACTAAATTCAAATCTCTGTTAGTCCAATCGTTCGGATCCAGTCTCTGTGCTGGAGACAAACCAGGCTCCCTGTTGCCCTCCGGTACTGTGTGAATGTGAAAGAGCAGATGAGTGGATCTACAGTGGCCACTACAGGCTGTGGCACACTTGCACAGTACCAACACTACCGTAAAGGCCTGAATAGAGGGAGAAGCTGGACAAAAGAGGTCAAGACCTTGATACACAGACGCTCAGTTTTGATGTTATGGTCATCTGTACAAGTACAGAAATTATTGTGTAAAAACAAAAGAATCCCAGGGCCAAATGTTGATGAACTTACACATATATCACCCATATGTAAAGCTACACAAAACTCTCTAAGCCTGCTTTTCACCCCTCTCACCATACATGGAAGCCATTAGTCGATTTCCCAGCTGACTACTGAGGATTGGCCATTTTATTCTCCCTGTGTTAAATAGGATGTCAGCTGGGAGTGTCATATGTAATTTATCCTCAAAACCACAGGAACTCCTCAGAGATGGTGAGCATAGTCGTAATGACATAATATTGGACTGGGGGAGAGTTTCACGGGTGACAGATGATGTAGATTTTCCTTCCCCCGTACCTATCCCTCTTTTCCTCCAGACGCTCTGAAACAGGACCTGTGCAACTTTCACATGGCTGTTTTACATCATGGGCTTTATGTCTGAGGTCAAGGTGGGTTTTTTTTTCTTGTTTTTTAGGGTGGGGGTGTTGTCCAGGGATGATTGTGTTGCACACTTGCTGAGCTTGCTGAGTCTTCCTGTTGAAAACTGAGCATTTAAACAACTTTCTCTAGGGAGATTGCCAGAAGTCTGACTGACAGCCAACCAGATTAATATTTGAAATTGTGAAAATGAAACTCAGTATTTTCTTTGCCTCTTGATCTCATTGCATTCAATGTGTGATTTAAAGTGTTCAGTCTTTGGTCTACGGTGTTACATGTGCGTCTTTCAGCGTATGTCATCAGAACCAATGCTGCCAGGCAAAGCTATATTCCAGATAACACTGAGCTGCACCCGCGGAATTTTTCTCTTCCATCACTCGTATGTTTCTTTAGTTTTTGGCCTCTGTTTTCGCCAAAGCAGGTTATTCAGAGAAAAGCAGTAGAGTCAGCAAGATATTTCCTCTCAGAGGTAAAATTGAAAGTGCTGAAAGGACTCGCTTTCAACTTTCTAACTATCAAAATACTATAAATCCCTACAGTTCACCTTCCCTTTCTCTTCATCAGCAAAGAGCTTAATTCTTTTGGCCTTATTTAGTGAAATACATCAGTGTGGGCTTTCCTACTTATTTCTATGGTGGTTTGTATTGATTTCAACATTGTAATATAGCACTCCCAATACTGTTTATATGCTTGGGTTTCCTTGCCTATGTTGCTATGTTATGGTGAAGTGACTGTCAAACTCCTGAAAACAATTTGTAAAATCAAAAGATCAATTTAAAAAAAGCATATATATATATATATATATATATATATGTATATATATATCCAATGCCACTTGCATTCATCCATATGGTATAAACTCATATACTTTGGTGTAACCCTTCTGATCACACTCACCCAGGCTTCATGAGTCATCAACAAGCATATACACACAAACAACACACCCACACTCACACAAAGAGGGCAGCGAGTGCACAGCTCGGACATGAATCTCCCTCCACGGGCTGGAGGAGTTGGGTTACTCATGAGCCCATAAACATGTGCTGGCAGCAGTCCAAAGCACTGCACTGTAATTACAAACGCTAGAAACAAAATATAAAAGACCCTTCCTCTGCAAGGCTGTGTCCCGTGCTGCAATTAGCATCCCTGTACAGAATTATCACCCTTCAGCAGCCGCCATCGCGGTGAGTGGAGCCCTTTAATTGGCAGAGGGTCCTCCTTGGTCCTCTGTAGGACGGCCTTCGCATCTCTCTTTGTCTTCCGTCACACTCCATTTTCCTACAGTCTGAAAATCGACTGGATGACAAACTGCTTCTGTTGTCTTGGGTGCCATTCCGCCTCCGAGTGATTGTATTGGCTCCACGTCACGTACATATGCGCATGATAACAGGGGCCCGTGTTAAAAGCCGCCTCGTGCATTAACACCGCACAGCATGTACATGCCCGCATGTGCGAACCGAACATAATGTGCCGCATGTGCAGAAAGTCACTTATTATGCTCACAAATACACGCAGATGCTCCGCTTCGCCCACGCACATGACACTGTAGGCTTTTCAGTAATACAGCATGCCAAAGTGTGTGCATGTATGCAGCAAGTGGGTGATTCTGGGCAAGGCCAAGGCCACGGCAGAGCTTGTGTGTTGGTGTTGGGTGAGCAGTGTGTTGGCTGGTGTACAGGCCAGCAGAGAGGGTGCGGTGTGTTACATGTTCCGCTAATGAGAGCTTATTAGTAAACAGGCTACGAACAGAAAACCCTACAGCCCCTCAGATCCGGCAGCGGGCTCTCTAACTCATCACACTGTGTTTCTGCTTGACCTTATTGTTTTCTTTTTGGTTTTGGACACTGTTAATTTCTCAATGTCAGTTTTGTCTCTCTCTCTCTCTTGTAGGGAATCAGATGGGGTTTTAGCCACAAACATTTCACCAACAAGTGATATCATGGACAGGCAGAACAGGGATCACAGGAACATTGTAAGTACTGAAATATCTTAAACTAAACTATAAATTTTAATATGTATTTAGTGGAAACATCTATTCTTGCATTTAATGAAACAGATTCCGTAATTACAAGCTGTGCAAGTTTCATTTGTTACAATGTGACATGTAATCGCTTTGTCTACGCTTTTTTTTGTTCTCTTTCTGGGACTTATTATAATGGGAGCCTGCGTTAGATTAAATCATAATGCCTGGAAATTGTGGCTTTATCCCATTTAACAGGCCAAGTGGTCCCAGTGGCTTATTAGTGCAGTACATTAAGAAACAAAACGTAATCTTTTGTGCACAATAAGGCTAATCTTAATTGTCCACTGGGCTCAGTGGAAGACTTGACACTCTCTGTGCCTGGTCCTGGATCTGTTAGAAAATGGCTCCCACTCTATGCCTTCCAGCTCTTAGCTCCCCACCGCCATTTTGTGTATCGCTGCCAAAGTAGTCAGGTAGCGGGATGAGAGGGACTGAGTAAAGCAGAAAAAGAAAAAAAAGTAGGAGCAACTGGACCCTGGGTTGAAGAGCAAATTAAAATAAACTGAGAGGACTGGTAGGAATCTGAAAAAAGTCGTGCTCCGATGTACTTTTTCTTATAGTTTCTCATGTTTTTTTTTTTTTTTGGGGGGGGGGTTCTGACAGACTACAGAAACAAGCTGTTCGTTTTCTCTAAAAATCTGGCCTTGGCGGACCCCGTACATGGTTCTTTATCGCATGGGGGCAAATGTGCTGGCAAAAGCCAAATCTGCAACATGTCCCCTCCACCCCTCATAGATTCCTTCTCGCTCCCCTTCCACAACCTGCCAGCTTATAGTTCTTAAGCTAGTGTGCCCGACAAAGTTTTACCTCTGCTCTTATACACATATATCGAGCCAAAGCTGGGGCTTCATCTCTTCTGTGCCTGTATCATATGCACCTAGTTACCCCAGGCGCCACCCGTTAACCTCTAGCTATAACTAGCTGGAATTCTGTATGCGCCAGGTATTTGAATACATGTGCAGATGTTATTAAAATCCTCCTCTCATCTGACTCTACGACCACGGATGCCAAATCCAGTTTTCAACAAAGTATCACATGCTGTTTTACTCTTTATTGACCAACACAAACCTTACCTGACTGAGTCACAGAGAATCGTTCAGCTAAAATTATTTGGAAGAAAATAGATAATTATTGACCCAAAATTTAATGAAAACAAAAATATTATAACTCACATGTCTGGCTTGATTTGAGATGAGCTTCCCAAATTATGCAAATGGTTCTCACTTCTGACTTAATTTTACCTGCTGTTGCTCAGTTACAGGTTGTTTTATGGACAAACCACAAGCCATACAGCTTTGTAACTTTACAATGTACGTTCTCGTCGGTGGGAAAAACATTCTGACACCTTACAACAGCTCAGGAGTGTATAACTGGATATGTGCTTATGGCTCGAAGTGATGCAGGAAAAACTCCCATACTTTATTAGAGTGTCTCTTTGCTGCCATGTTTCTGATTTAGACACTGGGTGCAAAATATAGCAGCGGTCCCTCCAGCAGTAAAAGCTGGCCTATTTAGGCCTGTCACAGACAGGCTCTCTTTTAGACAGGCAGTCAGTCAGGGGTTCTGCTAACAGTTCAGAATGCACTCTGTCCCCTTTGGCTGCTCACTCCTTAATCTGGCCATGTGTTTGCATATGGGACAGAGTGGTGTCCATATTGTGTTTGTGGAATGAATTATGAATGCCATTGCATAACCATTGCCAGTTTCTGGGGCATATCACTCCAGCATCTACCCAGAGAGCAAAGCATGAATACATTTACCCAGCCTAGACCTCTTGGAATTAATACTGTGAAGCTGGTCTGCCTGTGTTTGTTTTTGGTTATATAGAGCAGATGGCCATGCAACATGGTCACATATCACAAGCAGGCTGCATTGCAAGCACTGCCACACACACAAATGTTTTGGGGCAGAAATGAAACCCCATTTGAAGGGGATTCAAAGCCACAGAGATGCATCATTATTCTTCCAGAGCTCAACTGGGGGAAAAAAGTCTTAAATGTCTTTATCAGAGAACATTACTATGTATTTCCCTTTCATTCTGGCAGCTCTCATGGAACTATAGGTACTGGCACTAAAAGCTGCTGCTAAATCAAGCTTTTCAATGCTAACTGTGGTTAACTGTACTGTATTCACAGCCTCAGTTTTCAGCTGTAACTGCTGACCACAGTAGCAAATCTGACTACACTCAGCTACATCCTGGAAGAAACAAACTCTTCAAGGTTACAAACCATACAGATCCCTGTCTGTCCACTCTGGTCCTCCGTCTGTCAGCTGAAGTTCATTTTCAGGCAGAAAGGTATTTGTCCCACCCTCTAAATATAGCTGGCGACAGATGCATCTCGATGGGGCACTGCCCGAGCTGAATGGGGCCCTGCAGGCAGGCCAGAGTGGAGCAGGGCATGCAGACCTGTCAGGACTATCGGCCTCTTCTAATGAAGCGAGAACCTGTGGGACACCAGCAGCCACTCTGCAGTGCACGATTCATGGCAGCAAAAACACTTAACCTGTGAGCTTTATCGTCAAAATATTCAGTATTTCATATATCTAAATAAGATGAGTATGCACATCCAACAAATACATTTGAGATTCAAAAGATGCCTCTTGGATGTTTAGTCAAAATAAAGGTATTTAAGTGTCTTAATTTCCCATAAAACAAACATCATCCCAAAAGTAATCATGCTTTAGTTGTGTGATCATCTTACACTATTAAAATAACTAATTACTAAATATAATTTACATGTGGACATACCACATAAATGGCATGAATGTGTATTTTTTAGAATGTGAATAGTGGGTTTCTAGAAATGCTAGTCTTCATATGTGGATTGGCCAGCTGACTGCACTCATAGTAAACCCATCTAGCTGTGTGGCTTATAATAAACCTTTAAGAGTTTTTTTGTGTGTCATTTATTAGACAAAACATTACAACAGCTTAATGTAGACAAAAATGAAAAAAATTGTGGTCTATGGAATTTGTTTGCATGTATTTGTCAGTGGGCAGTTATATTGTAAAACTGAGAGTGTACAGAGCTTGTGTGAAGCATATTTTCACATTGGCTTCAGCGGATCTATATGAAAGCACGAAAATTCTGGTTTATATCAGAGGCAAAGCATAATATTAGATACTATGCTGAATTACTCAGTGGGGTGGTGCATTGTGGGAAAATATCACATTCTGGTCTTTCAACGAAAGAGGAAATTAGTTTTCATCTTCACCTCTCTGGTCTTTATAAACACTATAAATATGCCTTCATCAGCAGTACTCTTGAGTATTTGATCAGAACGTGTTAACCTTCTAACCTTTAAAGAAGTGAGAACCATGTGGTGTGTCTCAGCTGTAAAAGTTTGCGTCTGGTGAAGATCACCTCAGTGTGCACCTCCACACTAAAGATAAAACAATGATTAGTTTCTTTTCAAGTATCAATTCTTTGTACAGTTGGGCTGAATTTTCAGAGCTTAACTGACATCTCAGTTTAAACTGGAAGCACTCAGAGAGCGAAGACCCCCGCAAAGCCATAGGGTGACTCACCTGAGAAAACCCCCCAAATTATCAAGTTTTCCACATGTGATGCAATGAATCAATATCAGCTGACTTCCAGCGCTCTATTTTATTACTTCAGCATTATATGATGCTTTTTTTGTAGTTGTACCCTTGAATAATTGATAAGAAATATAGATATATTTTTAAAAAATTATTTGATTTAGTTATACGTCAGCTGATAAGTGAATGTTGTAAGCTAGTAAGTTTCTGACATTTTCTATTTGAAATACAAACTGAAAGTAATCCTACATGCTAATCAATTAATTATCTATTTATTGAAGCTGTGTCTACTTCTGAATGGTAAAAAAGATTCAAAGGGGGAAAAAATATATAAACACTGCCTTTAACATTTTATTTTTTTTAATGCTGCGTCAGCAGGGTGTCAAAATGTCACCTCTGGTGGTTCTTGGGGGTATTGGAATGTTGGCAGCTCAATGTTGAAAAAATTCCTGCATCCAGACGGTGATCTGGATCACCCCCAAAATCTTATCAGTTGTACCTTATTCCATTTTGGAGATTTCCCTAAAAATTTCATCAAAATCCGTCCCATTACTTTTTGAGTTATGTTGCCAATAGACAAACTCCGGCAACAACATAACCTCTGTGCCTTGGCGGAGGTGACTATGAAGACACCATGTCTAAGGTGTCTTAATATGACATTTTATCAGACATATTTCTTTATAGCTCTGCATAATGCCTGAGTACAGATATGCATACCCTTCTGTATGTTATTTTTGTGTACATGTGACTGTACACTGTGTGTGAGAGATGAGAAGCAGCTGGCAAAGGTTGGGCTGAGTGATCTGAGCAACCCCTGCTGTGTGCCCTGTCATTATAATGATTAGGGTCACTTTTTACATTTAAAGATGGGGCTGCGAGGCCGCATTGGGATCAGCTAAGTCTGCCTAATCCAGCCCTCTTCTCCTGGCATGTTTATGGCTCTGCTGGGGGATGGAGGGGTAAGTCACTGGGGCCAGTTTATCTCACAGCCTGACAAGCAAATGCACGTACAGTGTTACAAACTTGGGCCTGAGTCCATGCACTCTCCACCATATATGATGATCTGCACACACAAACACTACTTGCACACAGCTGTATACAGTACGCATGCATTAATGCGTAGTTGAAGCACCACACATACTCAAACATGCACATGTAATATAGACCCATAAACTCTGTGTTCTTAAACTCTTCCGACACACACTTGCACATGGTTTGCAAGCCTAATATCTGCCTCATGCAGAGGTGACGGGGAGGTCAGCCTGTCTGACTTTGAGCTGAATCCCCCTGCGGCTTGCCCCAGCCATTCCCCTTGGCATGTGTAACAGGACCTGCCCACGCAGCCTATCCTCTTCCCCCCACTCCTGTCCCCCCACCCCGTCCTACTGCCTGCCCCTTGGCCCTGGTATAAATAGATGGGTGTCGGGGTGGGATGGGGTGGGGTTTGCACAGTAGCCATGCTTCTCTTTATAAATGCTCCACCATGTCTCTCTGGATTCCTTCTGTCTGCACCCAGGCACCTCTTCTCTTGTGGCAGGAGGGCACTCATGTAGATACTGACCAGAGAGAGAGCAAACAACTTATGGGAACTCAGTATTAGCAGTAGTAGTAGTACTTGTAGTGTAAAAAAAACTAAATAGTCATAACAGATGGGATAAGAATCATCAGTCTTTCTTTATATTTTTTAAATTCTGTGCTCGCCACAAATCAGTCTACCTATAAAAGTTATAATAAAGACTTGTCTGTAGGTGCTGAAGTTGCCAAGCAGATCAGGAAATGCACAACAAAGCCATACTTAAACAATGTCAGCTAAATTGTGGTTTTGGACCTGTGTTGTTTCCAGGGCCAATGGGGTACCACTTTGCAGACATCCCACCAGACCAATTAAAAAAAATTTTAAAAAAGAAAAAAAAAAGTTTAAATTAATGGTAACTATATGCAAACCCACAACCCTGCAAATAATGAGCAACACTAAATGATTTAATCAGAATGGCTTTCATTAGAACATAATGGATGGCAGAAACGTACTGGAACACAACCTTGAGGTTGGAGATTGTGTAAAAGCTTCTTTTTCCACCCACTGACTGACCACAGACCACCAGAACCCCCAAGATCAAGTTACAAGGTTACAGCATTCCACCTTACTATCACTGCAGTCAAACTCTGCTTCGGTATCGATTGATGGGCACTGTAGCACTAAAGACTCAAGTATGACTGAATTTAAGTGACTTTTTGAGCAGCGTGTGCCTCTTTTGTTGGCACCGTGAAAATGAGATGACGTAAATGAATATCATGTTTTGCCTCATCACCCCCCCACCACACACACACACACACACACACACACCCCTCACCCAAGTGCATTTTTTCCAAAACTTGTATGGGTGAACATGTATGTTCATTTGAAGCTGTGTGTATTATGCACTCCTCTGCATGCTCCACAGTGTCCATCCGTGTTTGCTGACATTATGAGACGATGAGGTGCAGAAAGCAGGACTTTGCACCACAGCCTCCTCTAAACAGCTAATGGAGGTGTGAGGCCGGAGCTGTGTATCAGTTACAGACGCTGTGCTTTCAAGTAAAGGAATGCTTGCTGAGTTTGCACACTTTTAAGAAGACTGAACTTTAAAGGGGGGGGGGGGGGGACAGCCTCTCAATAAGGGAGGTGTTTTTAGATTGCATTGCATAACTGTACGAAAAGGCCTAACGAATGTACACAAGGGTTAAAGGCTTGTGTGTGTCAATGTGTGCATGTGTTACATATCGGTCCTCTGCAGTGTGTGAGTGTGAATATTTCACTGTCACTGGCTTATGGCAACTGGCTTCACATGAAAGCAATAGCTTTCCTGGACATGCTCTCTATTGGTCAGGACCCCAGAGCCATATACTATATTAGATTGAAGTACATCCAGTCAGCACACTGGGAGGACAGTGTGCCTTGACCCTGCCTTATGAAGTCAGGGCCTCATGCCGCTGAGCGTTTTGCAGGACTGCAGAACAAGTCCTGATTTGCACACTAACAGACGGTTTTATTTTTATGTTGCTACTGTTAAAGAACTTCAAATAATTGCATATTAATGCTTAAAAAGGGGCTTGTGTAATGCAGCTTCCCTTACAGCTCAACTTTTCTGCAAAAGATAATGCTTCCAGCCCTGTTCAAAATCAAATTAAAACATACAATGTGGTCATTTTTGTCTGATTTGTATAAAATTCCCCTTAAAGAAAATGTATTCAGGTGAATTAAATTCTTGCAGGGCATTTTGTCTGTGTAGTTTTGTTTGTATATTTATCTTAGGTGAGTGCATACTGCAGATTTCATCTCTGTCTGTAAAATGCCAGTGCACTCCTCGTGTGTTTGTTACCCTGTACGAATGTGCTTGTGCATACTTACAATCCACAGCACTATGATGTTAAGTAAGGCAGTGTTAAATAATGCAGAGAGCCTTAGACTCACCACTGAGCAGACACAATGGGGCCTCTCAGCTCAAGACATACCGTTCCATAATGTGCAGTGCTGTACATTTGTGCCCTCACATATAGGTATTATAACTCTAGAAGCACATGCTGACAAAGATTGCCCTCATATGACTTGGGCACATTAGACGTTGTGACAGATGGACAAGTAGAATAGGACACAAAAATGTGAGCATACACAATTTCATGCAAGATTATAATGGGAATAAACATAAACTCAATCTGTAAGTAACCTTGGACAGTTCTTTTTCAGTAAAAGAAATAAATCCAATCTTTTTTGTGAAAACGGTCAGCTGGAGTGTGTGCCATTGATCTCACCCACGTCAAATCTAAAAATCATCATGTTGAAATATTTCTCAATTTCCTCTGTTGCAGAAGTAACAGATTTCTCTCTTGGGTTTTTTTTAGATGAAGAGTACCTGATGTACTGCTGAAACCATGGTAGAGGGAAGAGGTGAGAGGCCAGCCACCCCACCCACCTGTCCATAGATCCTCCCCCCCACCTTCTTTTTGCATGTTACAGAGCAGGTGAGAAGCATTAACAGAGGCAGCAGCTGTGGCCCTCTGCTTCACACATGTGGGCCAGGATCGGAGCTAGCTCGAGCTTGCCCACTCACAACACTGGTCGGTAATATTAATACTTTTCCCTCAGAACAACAAAAAAAAAGTAGCAGACTGTTATGTAGATCATTCAGTGTTTAGTTATAGTTTACCTCAAGTTGTTTTTGGTTAATTGCCTCAAGCTTTAGAGACTTGCTTTATAGGATTTGAATTGATATGAAATTAAAGATTTTGATTTGATCATGAAAATATGAAATATTTGATTTTTGATATGAAATGTTATTGAAATTTGGTATTTAATGTGAAAGATTTATTTTGCCTTTTTGTTTGTTAATCTCCCCATCACCTTCCTTTCATTCCTGAAAATTTGATGAATGCAATGTTGCGTTTTAATAGTTTGGAGGTTTAACTATTATATAATAATATAAGTTACTTATAGTTTGTGTTTGAATATGGAAATATCTTAGCCATGTAATTTGTTTGGGACATGGGCGCCTGGTTGGATCATTTGAATTCCCCCTTCAGCTGGAGTCACGAACTCAGAGACCCAGTCGTCACATCGTGCTCTGTGCACACTGAATCCTTTCACAGCGGTGAGGTGTCCCGGACTAGAGTGGCATGTGTTTTTGTGTTTCTGTGAATCATAACTGCTTTTTTGCATTCAGCGAGATGTGTCAAAGCAGATTACAGGCATGAACTGGGACCTGAAAGGACTTTGTTTTTAAAGACTGTCCTTTGGGGTGAGGTAGTAGGTTGTATAGTTTTAGGGTAATACCCTTCCTGTCAGATAACTATACAACTTACTGTCTTTCCTGAAGTGGCTGTAATGTCTTCAGAGTACATTTTTGGAGCTTTTGGATCCAGATCAACACCAGAAAGCACGTGTTCACCCACTGACTGGACACAGGAAATCATTTAAATGTGTTAATATTTCATCATTATGCACTGTATACTGCTGGGACTTCTTCATTTTACCTGCTCTCTTGCCACTTCCCTTCTTTGCACCCATTAAACTACTTTTGTAATACCTGTATTGCAGAAATTAAAGCTCGACTCCAAGAGTTCATGAGTGGTTATTGTCAAAGTATGTGCATAAGTGAATGAGGTGGTATGTTCCTCTTTACACAGCATTTCACTCCACCATAACGCTAAGTTTTCCGTCCTGTACTGTAGGACTTTTCTGATGTTCGTACGGGGTGAGGTAGTAGGTTGTGTGGTTTCAGGGTAGTGATTTTGCCCAATCAGGAGATAACTATACAACCTACTGCCTTCCCTGAAGGGCAGCAAAACTACACCAGTCAGTCATCAGGAGGCATCATGTTCACATGAAGTGAAAAGCTCTCAAAATCAACAAACCAAACTGGCTAAACTGTTTTGGCCCTGACTCACCCTTTACTTGAAAAACAGGCTTCTGCTGTCAATCATGCTATTGCAGCAGAGAGGAGCAGCAGGTAAAGTCTATGCTTGGATTTTCTGCTTCAGATAATATTAAATAAAAAATAAGATGATTAATCTTTAATGTTCTGTGCTTTGATTTGTTCTCACATTCTATGCTTCATATTGTTGGTGGCAAATGACTCACAGTCATTTACAAGATGAGTGCTTGAAAAAAGTAAAACAAAAAACTGACTTTAACCCACAATACTCAAACTGGGCACTCATCATCTACCAAATTATGGAGCTCCATTGGTCTACAAGCATCAATCAGCAAGTCTTAAAACCAGAGAGCGGAGCAGATGGAAAGAGGAGCCATGGCACAGTTTCACCTCCTGGTCTCCAGCATGATTCATATGACAGCAGATGATGGTTACAGTATTTCATCTCTCTCTGGCCAGCAGCTCACATAAATACACACTCACACAGATAACGAGGTGAGTGCCAGACAGTGTCAGGCCAACTTTGGCATCAGACCTGCCTCACTGTCTGAGACTGCAGTCTTGTATCTCATATCAAGGTCGAGCATGAAGCGAGAGCCCTCGCTAAACGTCACTCATCAGTCACATAACCAGACTTTGTGTTAGAGATATCTTCTTATTAATAAACATATTCTACACATATTTGTATTTCTGGTCACCTTTACGCTGCTCCAGTGATCACTCATTTGCACCTGCTAGGTTTGGCAGACATTCACCTTTAAGCAAAGCATCGAGCTGTAACATTGCAAAGCAGGATGAAGTTTGTCACCACTCTGTGTCTAGACTGCAGTCGGGTATATTTGTATGTGGGCAGCACTCACCGAGTAGCTGCCCCCCTACCAGCCACCATACTGAATCGATTTGAGCCTTAGCCATGGTGATAGAGCAAAGGGAGCTGCATACTAAACCTAATGAGACAATGGCTCTGTGTGCATTCTGTCTCTGGGGTAGCATCCCCAAAGGCCATCTTTCACCCATCATCTACTGCCTCAAAACTTCACAGAAAACCCTGTGAAATACTTTGAAATCCACTGAGATGGTTTTCTCAAATGCATGTTAAGTAATTACATGCATTTGAGGTTCATTATTAAACATAAGAGGCAAAACTTGATATATTGTTTTATCTGGAGCTACCTGACATTTGAAAAGAATAACGTCCTCAGCAGTGCCTTTCTAAGCCTTTTATATAATATCAGAGCTATGTCAGGGTGTTATTGATTGAATGCAAGTAGATAGGATAGAAGCTTCTGTGTGAACAAGCACCCTCAAATAAACTATAGAGCAGTTAGCAACTGCTGAAATGAAGAAAAGCTGAGCATGGTTTCTAAATAGATTCAGCCACATCACACCAGCGGTTACCAGGTTATATACATGGCAAAACCGCCACCTAGTGGATGCTCATGTCCACAGCCTGTTTAGGGCTCCACTTTATTTATAATTTGGTGATCAGTCAACAGTCTTTGGATTATGATGTCTAAGAAGATGTGAAAAATGTCCACACTAGTTTCCTTAAAATCAAAGTGATATCTTGTTTAATTTCACCAAATGATACAATCACAAACACTGTCGCAGGGTTACTTACCCCGGTGCTACGACAGCCACAATCCAGGAGGTTTTTAATCTATTCCTGAATCAGATCAAATGGATCTAACAGCCTATCAAGTTCTGCATAATGACTCATTGATTTGAGTCATGTACGTGTTGGAGCAGGGATACATGGAAATCCTGCTGGATTGCGGCCCTCATAGGGCTGGAGTGAGTAACCCTGCTCTTTCATGATGACACAGGGGGGAAAAGCAACCCATAAGGAGGGTGTGTCACATAATAATTTGGGTAATTTAGCTTTTGCGTGTCTACATTCATTGTTTCTCAATCCCAGTCCTCAAGTAACTGTCCTCAGGACTCACTGTCCTGCATGTTTTAGAGGTAACCTTACTTTAACACACCTGAATGAAATAAATGGCTCATTAACAAGCTTGCAAAGAACTTAATGAGGAAGTTCATTAAGCCAAGTGTGTTGGAGTAGGTCTGAGGACCTTGATTGAGAAACACTAGTCTTAAATGATTAATTGATTGCCTAAAGAATAGCTAATTTATGTATTTCACTTTGTGTGCTCATTAATTCATCAACTGTTTACATGGCTAAATATTTCTTAATTTCAGTGAAATTATATTAGTAAATTTATTTTTTATTTTTTTTAAAGTGTATGTATGTATATTGCAATCAGTGCGTGGATACAGTGCATGACCGGAAATGGTGCACCTTCCAAAAGTTTCAGGGTGCTCAGTAGTACTTAATTCTACTAAGCTTTCCAAAAGAAAAAACACACAAAGAAAAGTGTCCATGACTGACCGGTTCTGTTTTAGCTGCCTCCATCAAAATAAGACTTGTAAACTAACAATCAGAAAGAAAAAGCAAATATCAGTCTGGTCTAATTGAAGTGTTTAAAATACTTCAAGGTTTTGTTGTGATTGGACTAATAATCTGATTACAAAGTGATCCATTAAAATGCAGCTGTTGACACTGGTTACTCAGGGGAACCTTCTTCTTTTACTTTCTTGTTTTTTCTTATTCATATTGGGGGTTTGATGTCTCTATATTGTAAATTCTGGGTTTAATTTGTCATGTGGGTTGACCTTACACTGTACAAAAGCAGTAAATGAATGAACTTAGATGTATTTTGTAGCAGGTATCCAGAGGCGGTCCTGGCTAGTTTTGCGCCCTGGGCGAACCACCCATTGGCGCCCCCCCACAACCGTCTAACAACAACCAACCAACCCCATCATCATGCCCCCCGCCACCGACCCAACCGCAAACTCCGCCAACGTACAAACACAAGGATATTATATTATTTTTGTTGTTTTATTAAATACATTA
>JAOXYM010000010.1:15736086-15750907 GCA_028567055.1 Leptatherina wallacei | reverse complement strand
TGCACCTTTCAATCAAAATCTTTACAAATAGGGTTTTTCAGGCTCCGTTAGGCACACACACACACTCCACAGCGCACATTTTGAAGGAAGAGGCTTTCCGGTACTTCTTGGTGGTTAGGGGGCGTCCTTTACAAGGCAAACTGCTACGCTCTTCCTATTCGCTGAAACTATAGGTGTGTCAGGGGGGTGTGCGCTTTCTCTCATCCAGCTGTCACTCATGAGGTCACTTCCTGCGGGTGTGAGCACCATGGTTCTACTGTGGATGGACGTGGTGGGGGATTTTTGACAGCAGCAGCAGCACAGCGGGGAGAAAGGGAGAACGTGATCGGCGTCAGGGACTGTGTTTTCTGTTTCGTTTTTTTTTTTTTTTGCCTCTCCCCTCCTCTGTGTCTTGCTTTCTTGCACAGACCACTCGTCAACACAACGAGTTTCCCCCGAGGACATGGCGGCTTCGGATTGCCCTGTCTGCTATCTGTAAGGTAGATATCTCCATTTAAGTTTTTATTATTGAAGAAGTGCACCGTCTTCCAGCAGCTCAGACTGTCCATCTGTGAGGGAATGCTGTGTTGCACATACGGCGCTTTGCAGACTTCCAACCGCGCTCCTCTTCTAGTTTGATCATTCACCCACTTATCACGTGCAAGTTTATCCTTTGCAAGCATTCGGGACACTCTCCTAAAATTTTCCAGGATTCCATGGAGGGGTTGTTATTGTGTATTTGGGTGGCTACTCAGGTCCCAGTTTGCACGCCTGCGCAGCTTGCTCGTCATTAGGCGCATCTCCATGTGATGTAAGCTATTCATTAGTGAGCAAAGCACTCAGAACAAAGACCGTTTATTGGCTTGTTTGCACGCCGTATCTGGCCTAGTGGCTGTGAAGAAGCTGAGAATTTCTTATCAGTTCTGTTTATCACGGCAGTGATTATATTGTAATAAGGTCGGTGCAGAAGGATTGGGTGAGCACTGTAAACATCCATAAGGTATGCAAATGTTTAGTTGACCAGAAACACCTGCAGAGCACCTGTATTTGATCTCTACAGAGTTGATTGTTTCCAAAAGTGTATCAAGCTTCATGTAGGAGATAGAGCTTGGAGTTCTTGCTCAGGGACCCATGTTTCATGTGTATTTCCTGTTTTTCAAAGGCTTTTTGGTGCATTCTCCCATTCATTACACAGCAAGCAGACCAAATGTGACAGCGTGTGTCTGTTATAGCTTGTGACTTGTGGTCTGAACTTCCACAGCTCAAATCTTTGTATGTATGAAACGATGGAGTGAGTGAAGTGATGGTTAATGTCTAGTGACTGGGTCATAGCCCTGGGAATAACCTCTTTCTGCCAGACTCCTTCCCACGTGTGTCAAGATACAAAACTTAGCAAGTTCCTACCTATCAAAAGTGTGTCAGCGTAGTTTGGCGGCTAAATAAATTGTTGACACATTGCATTCTGCAGCTCGACTAATTATTAACTCGGGGTGTTAACTTCACCTCGCGTCATTCATTTCTCAGTAAAAATATTTCCATGGAAGTGAAATTGGAAAAACAAAAAGGAAAATCAGCTCCGACATGTAATTGAAGTTGTTCATTGCTATTTCTTTTTTTCTTTTTTTTCAGATTTGTCTGAAATGTACACAATTAGAGAAGAGTTTTGTTTTTCCTCATGATTTGAGAATGGTGTCTGTTGTTCAGAAGCCCTTTCTGAAACTGATAAAGCTCAACTCTGCAGTCTACATGCTAAACACTCTGAGATAACACTTAGTATATCAGGCTTTAACGTTGGTCCCGCAGTGTTTGCTAATTCCTCAAGTCAGTCTCTACAGTGTCGAGACATGTGCCTTAGGTTCAAAGATCTTCACTCAAAACCAGCTTTACAGGCCTTTATCTGTCTGATGAGTGTTGTTAAAAATCCATTTACAGCTGCATAATCCATCAAAGTGACAGTGCCTTCTATTCTTTGACAAAGTTGACTGCTGTTCAATATTATGTCCCCCATTGTCAGAGGAACAAACACCGTTATTGACTGGAAATGTTTCAAAAGCTAATCTGTTAACCAAACCCTGATCAAATGCTAAGTGCAAATATTCTTGAAGCATCCGTTAGGTGAAGGCACTGCAGCAGCATAAGAGTCCCAAAAATGTTAAACCTCCTCCTGTATTTCTCTTAATATTGCTCCAAATTCATCTTCTTGTTGTCATGAATTTAACCCAGTGTGATAGCTTTGTCAGTCATGCACAATGCTCTGAAGAAAAGATTTTTTTTACTCATGACCTTTCTGAACTCTGCCCCTTCTCAGACAAACATTTGTCTCTCTTTTGTGGTTGCCTTCGGGAACTTGTCCCGCCATTGTTTTGTTTTCTTTTAATGCTTTTCATAGTTTCTGTCTGGTCGAGCTGCTCCAATCTTGACGGTTTTGTCTTTAGGAACTCGAGACCTGTATTCATCTTCTTTCCTATTGCAAAGTCTGAGGCAGACCTGGTTCAATTCAGCTCCTCAAACAGGACTTTCAGGTTCTCTTCCTAACTGAACAGTCTTGAAAGTTTATAATTCATCTTTGTTGTGGGAGTGTAGAGAAATGTATGTTTAACAGCATAGCTCCACTTACCTGTTTTCCAAGTCCCTTCCTCACAGAAATGGAAAAGCAGTGCAGGTCACAGCCTTATCTCCAAACATATAGAAGTTTTGTTTTTTTATCTTTCAAGACATATTTGAATGCAGAGGAAATATATGTCTGCAAGCTACTTGAAGGTCCTCATCTCCTTGAAATAAATGGCGACATTCACATGCATAGGGGGAAATTGTCAATGAAAAGTGGGCCAATGATACTTGCAGTAACACTCACTAAATGCCACTTTACTTGAATATTCATTAATAGAAATAAGGGAGTTTTGACTTATACCTGTATTGGTGAAAATTGCGATATTAAAAGAAAGAAAGATTGATATTGTGTTGATCTACACATAATAATATTATAATTTAATCATAGTCTTGAGGAGATTAGGGTTTTGAGCTATTTTTATAGCCCCTTCCCTATTATTTTGAGTTATATTCAATTACCACAAAAGAGAAAGGAAAGAATAGAAATCAGTATGATTTTTATATATATTTTTAAAGTTTTCTATAAATATCAGTATAGCTTTGATAGCATGATTGCCTTGGGGGACAGTAATTGAGTGGTGATATTGGATATTGTGACAGCCCCAAAAGAAACAGCTCTCATCTACTGTTTGCTTTGTCAGCAAAGAGATGTGAAAAGATAAACTGATTCCCACTCAGATACTTTGGAGAAAAAGTTAAATCCCTCCTTGTGTAATAGATGACTGACCAATTGATTTGCAATTGATAAGCCTTGCAGCCTTTCTCTTTCTCCTGTAGTAACACACACTCGCCCTTATTCAGGTGTTTTATGCTGTTGTTTTCAGTCCTAGAAAAACCCACACTAGGTGTTTGTCTTCACCTCTCTGATCTTTTTGTTTTCCATCGTGTGACCTCTATTGGGCAACTTTGACCCAGGTCTGTTTCCCTTGAGCCTTCCTTATGGTAAAGTCTTTCTGAGTTGAATAGGATTGGGGCCCTCCAGCCAGACTTACTGTAAGCAGCTCTATACAGGAGATTGTCTGGGACTAATGATCAGGGACCACGATTGGACTCCATGAGGATTTGAGTGTATTCCCGTGCAAATGTTGTGTGTTTCTGGACCGCTTTTGTGTGAGTGTCACATCTCCTCAACATGCTCATTTGTGGGGACAAGCACATTGGTGGAAAGTTTACTCTTTCCCACCAGCTCTGATCCGTGTCCACATGATATGAGGAATGTAGAAATCATCAGTGATCCCTTTTTGGCATCATCTACTGTGAGATTCTAATCATATTATTAATAAAGCCTACTTATTTTCATTTTTCTTCATAAGCTTAGACAAACTTAAATTTTAACCTTATTTTACTGTGATTATGTGGTGATACAAAAGGCAATGCCAGTTCACTCATCAGATGTAAGTTGTGTGTGTTTTGATGTTGTGTGGAAGTTCAAATAACTTGTTTGGATATTAAAAGTGTGTTTTTCTTCTGAATGCTTACACATAAATAGAAGCATTGCAATCATTATTCTGGATAAATGTAGCTATTTCTCCCAAAATAAGTTCAATTGATTCTTTCAGAGTACTTGTTGTATCAACAAGAACATTATACTCTTCTGCTGAACTCAGCGATCCTACTATGGTAGAAAATTAGTGCTGTTCTGTCACCAAGCTGGTTCAGAGATGTGTGGGCTGGTTTGGCAACTAGACAGAGGGAACTCAGTACGCCGATGTCATGACGGAAAATGAAAGAAGATATACTCAGCTGTCCCTGTAGAGAGAAATCTCCACTCCTTTCTTGTTTTAGTGATTGCTTCTCTCAGGCACTCTGTTCTCCATTGTTGCTCGACAATGCTTTTACTCCTTTTAAAGGTGCTGTGTGGAATTCAGTGGCACAATGAAAACAGTTTTCCTTTTTCTTTAGCCTTGCACATCAGAAAACTTCAGATAAGCACACAGACAAATGATGTTCTGGTGTGACATTTTTATGAACCTCAAGGTTTGCATTTAGGTATAACTGTGTAATATATAACCTTTGTGTGTTTACCAGAAAACCTTACAAAGAACATTCTACAAATAGTTTTGATCATGCATGCACATGAAATGCTCATTCATGTTTTTCACTGTTGCACAAATCTGCCATCAACCACAGCAACTGACTAATTCATGCGTTGAAAGGATCTGTGTTAGTCCATCTCAGTCTGATCATAAAAAAAGGTTAAATTTGCTAATAACTGTAGGCCAAGTGCATTGACAATGTACTGTAGGAAGTTTTCAGTTTTGTTAAAATGCAATTCACATTTGCTGCCTTATTAACCCAGCCCTACTTCTGTCAAGTGATAAAAGCAGCTGGAAAAATTTTGACTGTTTCCCCATTCTGATATTTATAGTTTGGACAGAGTGCGGGGAGGTTTTGAAATGATGGCATGCCTGATCCTTGTGACTGATTTAGAAATGAGTAGAAAGTGGCAGCTAGGGGCCAGCAGCTGGCACAGAACTGAGAGGTTGCTTAAGGACAGACTGGCTCGCTGTTGGTAATTTAAACATCTGGAAAAGGCAAGGGTCAAAACTGCCACTGGTTCTCTGAAAAAACACTGAAGTATCTGAAGTTGTGGCTATACTGGAGGCCAGGTAGCATCTGTGTTCCCTATATAACCACCCTTTTGATATGTATGGCAGACTCCAGAAGAGCAGGAAAAATTATGATAATTTTTAAAACTACCAGCAATAATGAACACTTGCTGAAATTCCTTCTTTTTTTATTGTGATACATGTTCTCAAACACAGCAGCTCCATAAATATATTCCACATTGCCTTAGTTTGTGATTTTATTACTTTTTAAAGCTTCATAGGATATCAGATTGCAAGATTGATCTGATACTTATGGTGTACAGTAAATTGTTAACATGTATGAACTAAACCTAATAAACCTCATTCTTGAAACAAAACAGTTGGATCTAATGGCAAATGTGTGCAACAAGTGGAATCCCATTATTGTTGTCCCCAGTGAAGCTTGCACCCCATGTGCAAAGGTACATCAAGTCCTCTTTGCAGCTGGTCTGGGTGCAGAGAGGTCTCTGTCATATTATACCAAAAATAAAAGGAAAAAAAGAACTTAAGAAGTAAATTACTGCAAATCTATATTTTTTTTCACTCAACTGGAGCTTAATTATTTAAGATATTGAATTTCTGAGGACAGTAAAGTTGTGGCCTGCTTATGACAATGTCCATCTAAGTTACAGTTTTAGACATTGTGCTTTGGCACGTGACCTGTCTTTTGAGGGACCTGTTTCCCTGGAGCTGACAGCTGAGGGCAATGGGTGCTTCTGCTTCAAAAGATTTCCTTCACATGCTCAAAGTGACTGTAGATTTTCACCTGGCGATTTTGAGTCCACAGCTCACGCGCATTCATTCAGGCATACTTTCCACCATGTAATAGTGTGCTAAAAACAGCCAGCGTGAGGGGACCAGGTCACCACCTTTAAGGTAACATAATACACTGTCATATTGCACCTTCTGGTCATACAGCCATGGTCAGATCAAATTGTGTCCCCTCTTTTGGGATGATTAATTTATTATTTTGACAGTGAACACGTTGTCATATTGTAGGGCAAAGTCCACTGGGGTTTATGTAACTTACTGTTGGTTTCACAACTGAGTGCAGCAGGAGATGCTGGTCATGCTGACAGGCAAATCAACAACTCATCTTGAGTAACACTTGAAACAACATATCACAGTTGAAACGTGCTGGGGATTTATGTGACAATAGAAGTAGAACGTATTGTACCACTTAGTTTTTATTATTTTGCCAATATGTTGCAAATCTTGTTTAACTATACTTTTGAAGCACCGTTTTTAAACAAACACGGATGAGAAAGGACCATGGGGTTATGCTAGAAATGAACTTCCATGAAAACTCTGTTAACACATGTTATCACAAACAGCCATACACTTGTCAGATTCTTGAAAATCAGTCTTGTTCATAAGAAAACAATAATCATTTCATTAAAGTAATGATGCCTCCACAATTTTCTGTCATGAATTGTAGATATTTATACAATTTAAAAAGCACTGAAAGACTAAAAACGATGCAACTAAGTGCATTTCTAATTTGTTCAATTATCTTTTTAATATTGTGGTTCCACACAAACAAGTTAAAGAATCAGAAAGAAAGAATCAGATCAATAAAAAATGATTTCCACAGCATGAAATAAATAATATGTGAATGATTAGTTTTCATCAGTTCATGCAGCGATCAAATTAATCTAATTCACAAAAAGCACCCTTATCTTAGTTTTCCTTCAAAAGCTTTGGCTCCAATAAACATTTATTTATTATCTTACAGTTATGCCTTACAAAATATTTGTTTCACATAAAAATCTGTGGAGAAATAGGAAACTAAAGTTCATGCATCTATAAAGATAAAACTTAATTACATGCATTTGAAATAAATCATGATGATAAAATATAATTGTACCATACATGATTACAATTTAAGTTTTTCAAATTTGCAGAGATGCTGGTACAGATTTTCAAGTCTAAAATATCTGCCATTATTATCTCAAATATCTGCCAAGGTTAGCTTCATGCTGTACATTTCACTCTCATTAACTCTGAAATAGTAAGGTAACTGACCTAATGACGGAAGGATTTCTTGGCTCTCTTGTGGCTCATTTAACACAGACTACAGTTTAAGTCCAATGTCAATCACTTCCACAGCATGTACTTTGCTCAGTCTCCATAACGATAAGAGCGGCTTACCATCATATCATCCTAGTGATAAGGGTTCACCTGATTGTTTACATTTCAGGCACGGTCCATGCTGATCTCATAGTGTGAACTCTTTAAACACATAGTCAGGCTTCTGGACAGCCCAATCAGCCCATATTGCTTTTCTATAACCTCTGTTGTGCCCCCTGGAGTCATTCTTCCTACAGGCCTGTCAGCACTCAGGCCACAAGATGGATGGATTAATCATTAACATGTGGTTCACTCACACAGACATATGAGCACAGACTGGATGATCATACAATCTCTTGGTAAGAGCTGGATGGATTTGTTGTCAGGGACCAAAGGTGCAAGGAAAACATCAATTTTTTTTGGCTAACAAAGGTAGGATGACAGTACTGTATTTGATCTACTAAACATACCAACTTGTTTTACAAAAAGCTAATTTTATAGACTAGTAGCAATTATGTTAAATGCTACTAGTTAATACAACTTGCTAATTGTATGTATGTTCTAAGTCTTTGTTGCTGAGCTACCTTGCCCTGTTCTACTACAAAGTTTATGCTCCATACTTTGGCAAGACAGGCTTACACACGTCACGAACATGTCGGTCTGCTTCCAACTTATGTGTTTTTTTTTTACACTTCACACCTTTTGGATATTGTTGTCAGGATTGCAGAGCTTTAAGTTTTATGCTTTGGTTTTGTTGCATTTGATGAACAACAAAAATTTAGAGTCTCTGATCTCCAAGTAGGGGGAAAAAAACAAAGCAGAAGAAGTTGTAATTCTTTCGATGGGTTTATAACCTCAACTTAAAATTTGAAGCAATTTTCCAAAATTACAACAAACACAGCTGTTCTTTATCTGATATTCATGATCTCATAAATATTCAACAATGTACCTTCTACAACTTTGTAATATCTTGTTTGTTCAGCTGAGTGAAATGTATATTTTTAATAAGCTTTTGGTTTTTCCAACCCCACTTTTTGGGCTGGGAAAAAAAGAGGGTTAGAATTTAAATCATTTTAAAGTCCACATTTTTTGTTTTTCAGGTACATCACATGCAGCATTGATTAGAGTCGACTTGATTATACCCTCTCAACAATAAGCTGTAGACAGATGCTCATGAACAGGGCCGGACTGGGACAAAAAGTCATGCCGGGAGTCATACACTCACTCAGGCCACCCCCACTCATACACTGCACAAATATGTCCACACTTGAGCAAGTGGCGCACACAACCACGAATCCATGCACACACATTTGGGTTAATAATCACCAAAAGCTCATTATTCTATATAAATTCACATCAAACAGGAACAGCTTCTCTTATCCAGCCCAAAGCCTTCTTCAGGTTTCTCATCGTCTTCATCTTAAAGCCAAATTTACTTAAAAAAAATATTGTCATCAGATTTCCATTGTTTCTGATAAGCTGTTTTGTATCAATAACATAATATCATAAGATTATCATATTTCATACATAATCCAAACTTAAAGGCAAGGCAAGTTTATTTGTATAGCACATTTCATGTACACGACAACCAACAAGTTGTTTTCCTACTGTATTGATTCCTCTGTACCTGTACATTCTTCTGAGCTACAACCAGGCTGAGATGACCCTGTCTACAGAATCATCACTGCCTGATGGCAGTAGAACTGAATATAAGAGAAAACTGTGTACACATTACATCAATAAGAACTAATGAACAGTACTGTCACCACATATTTGTATTATGTGTTTAACTGTTTAGGTATCATATCTTACCGTAAACCTTACACATTCATTACTCATTCTTAAAAACCATGACTTGTCCTGCTGTTGCTCTGTACCTGCTGCCAGTTCCTCTTTATAACTACTGGACTGTCCTCCCTCTGAAGCACCTGTACCTGGATTACATCCCGCTTTGCAACAAACACACACGCACACACAAATTCCATATGAATTTGAGAACATAAACCTCAGACATCAAACACATTTAACCAGCAAGAAAGTTGCAATCACATCTTTTACAGCAAAACCAGCTAAACACAGTTAAACTGATTAAATCAAAAGATCCCTCATCAGCATTTAAACTCAACCAATAAAAACTTTTCACTGGCACAGTTTTGCAATTATTTCTGTGTTGAACATGCAGGGACAAATATAAGCCCAAGTATTAAAATATCCATCTATCAGTTTAACACACCACATATTAAAAGTAATTCTTTTATTTTATCCAGGTTATACCAGGAAACCCCAAATGTGACCCACTGTATATCAATGGTTGGAATATCCATTTGTAGTTTTATATTTGCGCTGATGTGAGGTTTAACAGTACAGCAACAAACCACTGCAACATGAAGTTTTGACAGGAGGTACCAGGGTCATTATTACAGCTACATAAAAGGCTCAGGGAGAATCTAAACCAGGTCATCATGTTATCTTCAGATAAAAGTTGCCACATTTAACACAAGTTTTCTCCCCTGTATGTGTTATTTACTAAATGGTTAACTTCCGTGATGTTGCGGGTGTCTAAACACCGCTGCAGGCCAATCAGCTGCAACAACGTAGTTCGCTGTGATTATAATTGTATTCTCCTTCTTTTTTTTTGTTTTTAACACGCAGGCCAGTAAGGCCACTAAAGAGCCCAGGCCACCAGGAATTGTCGTGTTGCTCCCGACGGCCAGTCCGGGCCTGCTCATGAAGGTGGAAGGATGCAGAATATCACAGGGTGATTTACATGATCCCATTGAATGAAATATGTTTCTACTTGGGTTTTAAATTCCACAGCTCCAATGGGATTATAAATTCATTTTCTTGACGATTTCAGATGTAAAGTAGGGAAAATCTCTCACATGTCCTTTCCTGTGGAGAGCGTACGCAGCTGCATGCTTGGGTCATGTTCAGAGCATTTTTATTTGCTTTGGCCCGAGTTCAGTAACTATTTGAGAGCATGCATGTCTGTCTAATGTAGGTTTTGTGAGGACTTTGTGACAATACTTAGCAGAAATCCTATGGATAAATCTTTCTCTGCAGTGTGATTACGAGGAAGGATTGATAATATACATTTAACCCCCTTTCAGCGAGAATGATGCATAATGGGATTTAAAGATGGATTTTCGTTTTAAAAGTATTTCAACATGGGATTGAACTCCTGTAGATTATAGCGGTCTTAACGTGCCTGCTTCATGCCAAAGCATGATTTGTGTGTTGACATTGCCATGGCATTGTCTTGGCAACCCTGGTGGTTGGCATTGTGCGTTTCTTTCTTTCTGTTTTTCTTCAGTGTTACCCCTTGGGCCCAAACTCCAACCCTAATGCATACACAAACACCTGTGACCTTGCTCATCTTCCACCCAGTCTGCTCAGTGCCCCTCAGCAGGCTTGGTTGGGCGAACACAAGAAAGGTTTTGACCTGTGAGACAAAGGCTTTTAGTTGCCGTAGGAACCAGTGTTTTCTTTTCTGCCTGCCTCATTTGCTCTCTTTAACTCCCACATTGCTGGTATAGATTGTAATGCAGCTTAAACTGACATTCCTCTTCATCCCCATCTCTCTGTCTTTCTCTCTCTATGCCAATCCAATAAAACCTCTCAAGTCTTCAGTTAATCAGCTCTGTGTTTACATTCTAATGTATGTTGGTGGCAACATGAGGTTAGCTTGGTCCATCACCTTTCAGCTGCTGGTTGGCAGGTCATGAGTTCGGTAAAGGACTTTAGTTTTGTATATTATTCAAATAGAAAGTCATGCGTCCTCCAGAGGTGTTGACACAAAACCTTCTTATTTAGTCCCATGTAGATTGATTCATATCTTGGGTATGTAAGAAGTTTTAACTGACCTTTACAGAAAGTAACTCTCATCTCACCACCAGATTACTGGTAATGGATTAATGGTGTTTTAAGTGTGGATGTTGGTGTAGCTTTTGCCAAGTTGCTTCTTAATTCTTTCCTTTGGAACATTATTATAATGAGATAGTGCTGAGTGAAGCTAGTGTATGAAACAGGATGTCCTCTAAAGAAAGACCTGAGGGTCAGGAGCTTATCTGAATACTGAGGAGGCTTACTCTCTGCTAGCAGAGCTGACACTACTTCTATACAGAGTTGCAAGTTTACTTTTGGGTGAGTAACTCTGCCTGCTGCCATGCAAGGGCTCTTTGCATTTGACATGTAGAAAATTACATGGTATTTACCCTGTGTGGTTTTACAGGGCTTTGATTTGTGATGATAGTTTAATTTAAATTCATTGTTCCCCAATTGTTTTTCGTTTTGAATAGAACATCTCATGTTTTATGTAACTTTACCTTTTTTTCTGAAAAGTTTTCCAGCTTTTTTGCTGGATGTTTTGTCCTTCTGTGTGGCTTCAGACTTAAAAAGCTTTGAATACATTTGATGCATTTGTCAAATTACCATTTCCTTCAGTTATTTCAAGTGATGTCTCTCATTTGAACAATAGAACAAGAGTCTGATTTCCGAGGCTAGTAATGTGAAAAAGAGGATGTTCTCTTTGTTTCAAAGATTTTATGTATAGTAACCAAAGGTTGTGGTGGAATTTGGTCCTTGATGTTAAATTAAGTTAAAACAACCTTGGATGAACAATACATGAAATATTTCACTCTGCCATTATACATTAAATAAGACAACATAAAAAAAACGCTGTGTGAAGAGAAAGGAGAAAACAGTTCCTCTCTAAAAAGAACATGGCAACATTGCTTAAGTTGGCAAAGTGGCCTTTTATCAAACTACAGAATTTCCGGGGCAAAGTCTTTTAGACGGATGAGACCAAAGTGGAGATGTTTGGTCATAATGCACTATGTTTGGTGAAATCTATCCACGGCATACCAGCACAAACACATCCTACCAGCTTCAGTTATACCACCGAGCTAGGCTCTACCAGACCCAGAACTAGTAGGAGTCTTATTTAAATCCCTTCTTGGTCTACTGTTTGAAGCAGAAGCCTATTAAGGAGATTATTTAATTGCTAATAATAAAAAAACATGAAGAATCTTTATTTTAATTGATTCAATGTTTTGCCTTATATCAAATCAAAACCATATGACTTGCCTTTGATCAAACCAGCACAAGCACCTACCAACTGACAAGTCTGGTGGTGGAGCAGTGAGGATTTGGGCTTGTTTTGCAGCCATAGGACCTGGACACCTTGCAGTCCTTCAGACGACCATGAACTACTCAGATGGCCCCACCATGATGCTGCCTATACATTTTTTGTTGGGAGACCTTGAAGGATGAAAGAGACTGGTGAAAGGTGGAATATTTTTTTTGACAGCATACAGTCACTTTGTTCATAAATAGCCTCCAGTACACTACACTATGCAGGACTAGTTACGGTTAAATAAAAGGAGGTCATGTGTTAATGTGTGGAATTGCTGGGAACAACCAGCAGCTGCTGCTTGTAGTTATGCTAACACCCTCATCTGACTGTCACTCTCCCCCTCCTGTTTGATGTTCTTTGAAGGGCCTGATGAAAAATGGATTACTGAAGACTGACCCAGTTTACATGCAGATGCATGAATTTAGATTTGTGAATGTGATGTTTAGTTTCACTTCTTCACTTCTTAATGCACTTTCATTTGAACCTCTTATCTCCTTTAATTTCCCAATATGCGTTTTAGTAGAATCACATTTATTATCCATCACTATACATGCAGCTCTGCCATGTCTCCTTTAGACACCCCAAACCCAGCCTTGCAATCTCAGCTAAGCTTCAGCCAGCACACTGATTTATATTTCTACGTGTCTCTGTGGAGACTTGTGTTGGGCCCTAAAAGACTCCTTGCATTTGATATCTCCATGGCCTGTTGACCCACATTCATCATCTGTTGGTGTAGCTGATCACTGCACGTTGCATCAGCCCCTCTCTGTAGAACTGAATGTATTAGTAAGTGTTATGTTGAGTGATAATGATAATAAAGTGATAATAAAGTTCATGCTGATGAAATAATTAGCAGTTGAATGACTTAAATCAGTCTGTGAGTGTACCGCACAATAGACTGAAATATGAACAGTTTTTATAATTGAGTCATTGTGCCTGGAATATGTATCCACAGAATACTAGCAATCCCCTAAAAATTCTTCTACCAGCAGCAGATCAGAATTTTCCCTTTATTTAGTGACATGTCTCAGCCTGTTCTAGATTCAAAGATGATAAAAAATGTATCCTAATGACTGCATTGATCCCTTTTCCCCATGTAAAATATTGATGCCATTGATGTTTATGGGTTTAATTCTAAAAAACACATTAAACTCAAACAGTGCATTTTAAGCAAATCAAACCTTTTATCACAACCAAGGCTGTCAAATCTTGGTTCTATCACACATTGAGTACTGTTTTACTCTGGTCATCTCACTTAAACCCATTGAACAGCTTTATAAAAAAGCCATCAAGGTATTTGATAGGACATATTGCATCTGCCCCACTTTAGCTAAAAACAACTTTTTAAGTTTTGATAACTTGAAATTATTCAAAAATGATTGCCTCATTTATAAATCTGTGAATGGAGGATTTCATCAAAAAGCAAAAAAGCATAAGGATTACCAGATCAGCCGTAAATCATGTCTTGGGCTGAGCCCAGTCACAACCCATGGGTTGAAGCTTGGCCACCAGGCACTCGCGACCAGGCCCCACCTCCAGGCTTGGCTCTAGAGGGGCCCCCAGTGACTCATGCCTAGGCGAGGGAAAAGTGTCTTCAGTGGGTCTCTTAAGTAGGGATCGACCAATAATCGGCATGGCCGATAATATCGGCCGATTTTGGGCACTTTTTTGATAATCGGTATCGGCCGGTTTTCCCACCGATAGCCGATGAAATAAGTTTATTTTAAAACGCGCTCCTTTGGCTCTCATCCAGCATCTCTCTCTGCCTGAAGGCATCGCTCTGGGTTGGATGACAATGTCCCGCCTACAGCCCCCGCTGTCAGGGGCTGTGTAGCCAATCAACACTGACGCTTCTACCTGAAGCTCCTAAGCTGAGGAGGGGAGAGGAGAGGGCCGCTGCCCCGCGATTGATGAGTGAAGGTAGAATGCAACAGAAATGTTAGAAGTTGCAATAAAAACCCTCAATGCTGAAGTTTTAAAGACAGCAAAACCTTATGATCAGTTTCAATGACATGCATGCCCAGAGGCCACCCCTGGACCTACCTGCCTGCACGTCTATATTCACATGTAGTGCGACCCGGTTGTGTAAATAGCCTAAATGATTATGTCTCTAAAAATAAATATCACCACGAGGGGAAACTTCATCAAGTGAACATGACCTGGAGCTCCTTTATTTGATAAAAATAAGACCTAGTAACATGGGTACTTCATGTAGCCCACAGATTAAGAGAGATGAACCTGTTGAATTTCACAAGCAGAGTCGACTTTCACAATGTTTCATGTTGTTTGCTAATAGTTTTACGTGTTAACAGTAAACTTGATAAACACGCCGTCTTCATACTGGAGCTCAGTGTCTGTTCTGACCAGTGACTGTAAAATGAATGGACAAATTATCCGGGAGGTTTGTGAAGAGCTGAAAAGAAGCTCATTGGGAGGTTCC
>JAOXYM010000010.1:15712312-15729734 GCA_028567055.1 Leptatherina wallacei | reverse complement strand
ACATACACTCTGAGTTGCAACTTGCCAAAGTGTGCCACTTGTGAAGTTGAGGAGTAAATGCATCACTGTAGTGTGTGTGTGTGTGTGTGTGTGTGTGTGTGTGTGTGTGTGTGTGTGTGTGTGCGCGCATTTTCTGAGGTATCTGCGCTAAACCAAGCTAGCTAGTTTCAATCCATAGAGCAGAGTTGTGTGGCAAGTATAGGTTGAAGTTGTATGGCTGTAAAATGGTAAAGTTTTACAAGTAATGAGGGGGCTTCTATTTTTTCTAACTGAATCATGATTCTAATAATATTTTGCTTAACTTTGATTGATGGTCATGTTATAATAAGTGACACATTGGAGGAAATTTATTTTTCAAAAATGTATCCAGGTGGTGCCCCACCCACCTCTCTCACTCAGGGTCATAGACCATACTTAAACATAGCCACCGTACCGGAGAAGTAAAGCCAACAAGGATGTGCCCTAAGGTGCAATTACACTTTGGTGCCTCCATTCCAACTTCAGTCAACAGGGCAGACTTCAATCTATGAACCATCGGGCTATTTGACCTAGTAAAAACAGAGTTATGATAGAAAATATACAGAACACTTATTTGTGTATATTACCATCGCGTTTGATGCAGAAAGAAACGGTAAAAGCTGACTTTTCTAGGGAACATCCTAGTAAGCTGAAACTCCCAAATACTTCTAGCAGCAGTGCTTCCTATTGGTGGAAAAAAGCCCCACATTAACCAAGCGAAAAATTGTCAAGTAATGCATGTCTTTTTTTTTTTTGCTAGGGGGAAACGGGAAGTTGTGGGTGTTAAATGAGAGGCAGAAATAGTCATAGCGAGAAATGAGATTTGACAGATTTGTGACATTTTTTGTGTTTGAAGTGTAAAGTTATTGTGTTTAGTGTGTAGAATTGTAAGTTTTTTTGGCTTTTGTGTAAAAGCAATGAGGATATTTGTGAATGTGGAGCAGGAAGTCCAGCTCTTTGAGTTTGAATGATCATTGTTGTAGCAAAAACCCTGCCTGGGGTACTGCTTGCATCTTAATGCAAATAGTTGTATAACAGCTATTGGCCAAATTTGTGCATGATTTTTAATAATTTACAATCTTTATTTACATTCTAAGTTATAAAAATGGTTTGTTAGGCATGTTTGTGGTTTTGACAGTAATATATTCAACTTTTTCCCACTCAGATTTTGTGTTTTTTGTGTGATTTTAAGTCCAGTGTTTTGATACATTAGATCAGAATGACAAAATAACTGTAAAACATCACAGGTGAGATTGTGCTGAAAATATTGAGACCAAACAAGGAGGTTAAAGTGTTTTTACAGGTGAAATACAAGCATAAAATCAGAAGTAGTCAAAAACATCCATTTATGCCCTGGTCCCATAGGGTTAAAGGCAATTACTTTCAAGATAAATGAAGTGCAGTGTAAAAAATAAAAAGTATAAAAACATTTTTGTCCATGCATGTTGATTTAATAATGATAAATGATAAGAACAAGAAAAAAAGCTGGCTCAAAACATTTTAAACCAGTTAGTTGTCAACAAATATGAGATACTGTTTTCTATAATGACTACACACACTTGTTCACTCTGTCCTTTGCAAGTTTAACAGTAACTGAGAGGTGTGACCCCTGTCATGTCAGCACTCTGATAATTTATGGTATGATGCCTATTTGTGTAAAGCTGAAATTCTTCCTGTTGTTCTTGTTTTATGTCAGTACGTGTGCATACGTCAGGTGAGGTGTTTTGGTGGGTGAAAGTCAGTCAAAAGCATGTGCTCACATGCTTGTCACATGTCTGTTTTATTCAAAAGAGGCATGTAACACATTTGGATAAAACTGTCAATTATTGTTAAGTATAGCAAATCCACCTTCAGTTGTATTTAGATCCATCCAAAACTTATTCAGTGTTCATTGATTACAATAAGACAAACAAGCACTCTATGCTTAATTCATAATCTACTTTAAAAAAAATAAAGTCACTTTCCATCTTCTAGCCAACACAAACATTTGTTCTTTAGTAAGTTAAAAGTTTCTTTTCTTTTTTGTCAAGGTTTAGGCAGGGACAAACTGCTACTGGAACAGTGTGTCTGATACTGTAACTCTACCTCGAATGGTTACTTTCACAAAAATTAAGATGTTAAAAGGTCATTTGGTGTCTTTTTCAGGTTGTATTAAACATTTTTAGGAAATGTTTCTCTTTTTGCCAGCGTAATGTGGTCTACAGTTTTTAGTTTCTCATATATACAGATGAATATAATCATTTCCTTCGACCATTTTTGCAGGGTTTCTTTCGGCGGACTATCCGTCTGAAGCTGGAGTATGACAGGTGTGAGCGCCGCTGCAAAATCCAAAAAAAGAACCGCAACAAATGCCAATACTGTCGCTTCCAGAAGTGCCTGGCAGTGGGCATGTCCCATAATGGTAAGTTCTTCTGAGGGTTCTGAGCCTGCTTGGGCAGCTTTGCATACATACTGTAATACTCTAACATCCATTGTGTGTGTTACTTGTGAACACACACAACATAATAGGGTGGTATTGTTTTTGTTTTTTTAAAAGAAACAAAAGAAAACAAGGTGGTATATTCATGCTGTTTTCATGAAACCTTAAACAGGCATGTACACATACGAGGTACCAGTTAGCAATCTAACCTCACAGTTGGCTGTGAAGTTGCATGTTGTGGCAAGTCACCCACTCATGACTAATGTAAACTACAATACAGCTATATGTCATTTCCCAAAAACATACTGAAGCCAAGGTTTGGACTGTTTCTGTTTTCCTTATTCAGAAATAACTGAGTTAAATCTATTATTCATGCTGTTACAGACTGGTCTTTCTGGATGGGCCTGCCAATCTGATTATGTTCTTTCCAGCTTGGCACTCACTGGTAGATTTGCAACATGCAGCTCAGATGATCAAGAAAGAACATTTTAAAGAATAAAAGAAAAGAATTTTGAATGCCTGAATTGGTTTAAATAATGCATATTGATCACCTGCAAAGCTTTACCCACAGATGAAGCTCCTGAGTTTCTCTTTCCATTGTGTTTATTTGGCTTTGGGTTTAGGGCAACAATTCCTTCATCGTTCCTTAAATCTAAACCAAAGCTGTGAAATTTCAAGCAAAGTCTGGATTTTAGAAGGGAACAGGTTTTAGACATTAAAAATTTAGTGTTACTATTTTATGTTACAATACATCACTTTGAGAACTAGAAGGACACTCAGAGTGTATCTTCTGCCAAGGCCAATGCCCTATCTCACAAGTTGAAGGGAAGTGAACTGGATCCCAGATTTAACAGTTTCTTCCAGCATTATGGTCGTGATCTTGTTAACAGATAGAAAGCTGAACAGGTGGAGGGATAGATTGGCATCTCTGCTTTTTCAAAAACACATTAGGACCTTATTCTCATAATGTTAGGACTTTTTTTTCAGCTTCATCATAATACGAATATGAGAATGTGACTGAAAAGATTTGTTTGTCTCTAAAGATCCACTCGTCTACTAGATGTTAAAATCGGAAAACAAGACTATTATAAATGTTTTTATACCATGGTCAGTGACAATTTTAATGCCAACTGGCAAGTTAAATCACTGTTATATCACTCTGTTATGGACGTTACCATAGCAACGTGTTAATCAACTGTTTCAGATCAGTTGGCTTTTGACAGGCGAATGAGAGAAGCGCACTGTAGCATGGATTCTCTGGACAATGGTTGTTCGAGGTCAACATAAAATAGTTCCTATACTTCAGCATAGTTAGCAAGTTTTGTAAAAAAAAGATAAACATTTGTTATTATATGTTTACTGTGTGGGGACCATGATATGAGCGGATTAAACACCTGGGACCCATGCATTACACGCGTCATGGTGTTCTAGACTCCACATCGACGTGCATTAAAACCGTGTAATGCACGGGTCCTTGTTTAATTCTTACTTATAACACAGTGTAAAAAAATGTGGAGAGCTAACTGGGGACTAAATTCAGATTTTGATTGAGAAAAATGCTAGTCAGCAGATTCTGGAGATGTGTTTATGAGCAGGTGATTGCATATGATTGATCCTTCTTGCAGAAATACAGCAACACACAAAGTGGTCAGTGAATTGAACAATACATTTTTCCTGATCTTCCATACTGGTGGTGATTAACTTTTTCTTTTATTGACCGGTGTATTTTTTTATACTTCCTGAAAACTACTCAATGATTTTGACGATGATGGTGCCTTTAAACTCAGCAGTACTGTAGTAATATTTCTGTCAACTCTACTTCCTCTTACACCGTATGTATCGAGTTTCATTGACCTGAATGTGACTATGGAGAGGGAAGGCGGGCATTTAAGACAAGTGCAACCTGATTCTTTGAGGTCTGACGTAGCAAAACCATGGCATAGCTCATTTTGGAAAGGGGTTTGTGTTGATTAATAATTGATTCCCCGGGTAAATCTATCCATACTGGATGTTACTTACTGAGATGGTTCTGCAGTTTTTCCTTTTTGAATTAAGTTAATTCTTTTAAGCACCATCAGGAGGATAATGACTATTATTTTAAGGGGTTTGATCAGCCATTAAAAAGATCAGGTATATGATAATGCAGGAAGAAATTCTATAGATTTACATTCAAATCTTGCCACATTATTCACAAATAGATGCTCTGATTTCAGTATTAAATAATGATCTAAATATTGCATAATTGCAAAATGTTTAGTTTACTATGATTCTTAATCAGTTTTTGGGTGAAACTTCACATATTCATTTCAAAATCTGCAGTAGAGAGGTGTCTGTTAATACTTTATTAAATCCAGCAACCTCACAATACATCTCATCCCAGCCACTGAACAGATGATCCAACAGACCGTCTCCCACCCACCCTTAGGTCTCACCCACTCTCTTACCTACTTATTTCCTCATACCTGTTCTTAGGTAGTGGACTTATACTGAGCTTAACATCAATCACTTCCACACATCTTAATTAGACTTGGCTCTTCACCAAGGAAGATGGTCTTCATCCACTTTCTGAGCAGTAATCTAATGATCCCTCATGCTGTTGGCGAACACAGTGTCACATCCCTCCTTGGCCCACCCCAGTATCCTTGGTCCTGCCCAGTATGCTTGGTGCTGGCTCATGAGTTGCCGCTGGATCAGAGGAAATAAAATCATCTTTTATGCTTTTTATAGCATCATGAAGACAGGTTGCAGCAGGGTGTTGTGTTTTTGGCAAGGTTGGGGTGTGTATTTTCATGCGCGCGCACCAGCTTATGCCTATTAATTCCATTAAGATCTTAGGCGCCCTCTTAGCATGGGCATAGGCACACTCCTGTGTTGCATTAGCTCTTAATGGGTTAAACTAGTGAGCTTGGGGTTAAAGACGGGTCACCTCTAATCATCATTATGAGTCAAATAGGATCAGCTTGTCTGAGAGATACGAGCATCTCCTTATGAAAAACCTGTCTCTGCTTACTGGAGCATATTTCATGATTACCTGATGATAACCTGCTTTGTGTAATGTAGTAATCTGTGTTTTCTGTTTTTTTTTTTTAATTCATAATTTTTGTCATTGTGAAATAAAACCGGAAGGTCTGGTTGTGTTTTGATGTTTACCTTTTTAGATGCATTCATTGTCATGTTAAATCGTGCATAATGAAAACATAATGCTTGTTTAGAAGATCTGCTTAGAGATATTGTAAAACCAAAAAGAACTCGGGTCATTGCTTTTGATTTTGAAATAGAAATGAGAACTGCTCCATCTGATTGTTACATCTGAAATGGAGACTCATCTATTGTCCACTTTTGCTGAGTCTTTGTGTGACTTGTAGCCTTAGTTTCCTGTTCTTAGCTGACATGACTGGCAGCTGGTGTGGTCTCCTGCTGCTGTAGCCCAAATGCCTCAAGGTTGGATGTGTTGTGTGTTCAGAGATGCTATTCATACATTGGCGAGAACCAATGGTTATTAGAGTTGCTGTATAATCTCAAACTGCCCATCACTAGTTTGCTGAAGATCACATGTTGCAGGACTGTTGGAATGGATGAGAACAATATGAAATTTTTGGCCTTGATAAAAATGTTTCTTTGGGAAAAAGGAAAACTTTTTTCTCTGGCATTAGAAGTTTATTCCATCTGTGTAACATAGTGATGGTAGTTTATCGTTTGGCTCTGTTCTGGGGCATTTATGCAGGATAGGTTGTCATCAGTGACTGAAAGAATAAGATTGCAAGTACAAGCAATCAAAATGAACTTCCTTTTGAAGGGTGGCTGGGCTTGGGAGAGAGCGAGGAGTTCAGTTATCAGGGAGGAGCTCAGGGTAGAGCTCCTGCTCCTCTGTATAGAAAGAAACCAGCTGAGCTGGGGTGGACATCTTGTTGGGTTGTTTTATGTTTTGAACATGAGGATGACTGTTTAGACCCAGAACTGCTGGAAAGGTTTGAGAATTCCCCAGTATCTCTGTTCAGACTGTTGCCTTGTGACCCTGTCCTGAATAAGCAGCAGAGGACGGATGGATGTGCAGCCTCTCATCATTGATTGAACAATGAATTCTGAACCATACAAATCTAAAAGGGAACATTTTGGGATGTCTCACTGAGAACTGAATCTTCAGGAGGCGATCATGAGTCGCACAAGCAAATCTCTCTTTCGTGCTAGTGTTGAACACGTCAGTAAGTGAATTGTTTAATGTGCAGCTGTTGTTTGGAATGAAAATGTTCCATCAGTTGCTTTTCATTTACTGCATATTCTGTGACAATGTAGACCACATCTGTAACTTTACATCACTGACACAAAGTCGGCCTTTCTGTCCCTTCTCCACAGCAATCCGGTTTGGCAGGATGCCCCAGTCAGAGAAGCTAAAACTGAAGGCGGAGATGGTGACAGGAGACAGGGAGGTGGAAGACCCCCAGCTGGCTGACCAAAAGACCCTGGCCAGGCAGATTTATGAGGCCTACCTCAAGAACTTCAACATGAATAAGTCCAAGGCTCGAACCATTCTCACGGGCAAGACCAGCACCCCTGTACGTTGACTAAGAGTAGTGGGTTGGTGAGTGAAAGGTGATGTGTTTGTGGATTGTGTGATTATGCCTCTAGTTCTTGCCAAAATTTCCACACAGGATCATTTAGTGTCGTCTTACAACTTTGAATTTATTTCTTCCCCACTGTGGCGATCTTTAGTCCCATTCAGAGTTCACTGGAAATTTGTAATCAGACTAATGTCTCAACTAATGTGATCTGGCGTCTAGTCAGAGATTACATGCAGTCAGTAAATGATAAAAATAACTTGCTCAATCAGCAGTACAGCCAACTCCCAAGCTGGACAACGAAATGTCTGTTTTTAGCAAAAAAAAAACAAAAAGCATACAAAGAGTTTACCCATTAGAACCCATTAGATCTTGCTTCACAAAATGTCTCCCTCAATGCTTTTGGGTTTGTTTGTTGTTTCATCAACCAATCCCAGTCTTCCCAAAAATGTTCCCATTTTTTTTTTCACTTTCCTTTCACAGGGGAAACATGGGGTTGAAAAGGGGAGGGTCAGGGAACAGAGCCCAAAGGTGGTTTGACATCTTTGGGTGGGTGTGTGTGGGTGTGAAATGGGTCAGGAGGGACAGGTCAGTACAAGTGCACGTTCAAGTTCAAACGCAGATCTTACCCACTGCCTCTTGAGATCAAAGCCTCTGGTGAGCAAGTACAACAGCTGGAGATCTCTCAACTGGAATTTCATGTTGTTTGATCCACCCATACATCAGGAGTTTGTTGATCGTTTCACAGCAATTTTTATGTAACTGTGGTCTTTCCATTAAGCCATGTTGTGCTTTGTGCCAGCAAATGTCAACTGTTTTTTCATCAGTCTATAATTCTCATTATCAGAATTGGAATTTTATTCAATAAACTTCTGAAATATGTTTGCACTGCTGAAGATATTGTTATGGTGAAATGTTTAATCCCTTTTAGAAGAAGTCGTTTCTCTGTCAACAGCAGATCTGGATTAAATGAATATCTGTAAATGAGCCAGAAAACGTCCATCAAGTTTGGCTAATCCAAACCAAACCCTGGGAGAACATAGAATTTGTCCATACATGTGTAAAGTCAAACTCGAGTTTTATTTTCTGACTTAACTGGTTTTGCGGTGGTGTGATTCACATTTCTACAGTAAATAGTTTCCCGTTAGGGCAAGAAATAACTGCAGTTACTGCTGGAAATGAAAATGATTATCCTCCAGATTATTATCTTTTTTTATTAATCTATTTAGAAACCAGACAAACGAGAGAATGTTACATAACATGGTGGAGTACATAAAGCAGGTTTTAAGGAAACATTTCAATAGTTAGCTTTTCTTTCATAAGAATTGTGGAAAGTCACTCCTGCCAGATGGAGGAGGAGGAAGAGACGGGACTGCACAATCAAGACGTAACCAGCAGCCATATCTACAACTCATGGTTCCACCCAGAAAAATCAAATAATCTTGGATTTGATGTTTGAAAACTCCTCTCACATAGAAATCCAGTGTAGCTAAGAAAACTTCTTACTATTCTCCCTTTGTACACATTGACTGGTTCACCCTAAACCACACATAATGCCGCCCACAGGAGTGAACTACAAAGTGGGATCCATGCCGTAGTCGAGAATAAGTGTGGCTCTCTCTTAAACTTGGCTAGATTACCATGGAAACAGGCTAAATACATAACTTGCTCTGGAGCAGCTTATGTTCAGAGTTTGCGATGGCAAAAATAGGTGCCATCTTTTTTCAAATAATAATAATAATAATAATAATAATAATAACGATAATAATAATAATGGATTAGATTCATATTGGATCCATTATTCATCCACTCCTCATTCCTACCTGTTGAGTTAGATTAAATTCGATCCCCGCTGAGAACAATGTTATATGTGAAACCTGTTGAGCTGTTATGTTGCTATTAGTGTTAAGTCAGGGATGCAGAATAGGACATGTATTTATACAGTATTTTGCCCCTATTTGCCAGCAACTCAGTTTTTACTGCTGATTTTGAATCCAACAGAGATAAAGAATGTTAATTAGGTTTCATATCAGAAAATATTCAGTTAGTAAAAAAGTACCGAAAGGTTTGGGATGCTTTGTGTAGCTAGACAGACATCAGGCAAACATCTTAATAATTTGAACTACTCTAGCATTTTTCTGCAGCATTTGCTTTTTTATTCCTGAATTGCAGCAATGTTGTTGCTTATTGTTTTAATGATTCATAGTCAAGCCCTCACACATATTGATACAACAAGCTCTTTTTATGAATGAATTGTCAGGCAGTAGGTGTGTTGAAGTAATGCGTATGAAGAATAAGCATCTAAGGATGTGAACTTGCTGTATGAGATACCCCTCTGGTGTTTGCTGTTCTGAAGCATGCTGGTATCTGGTGTGGAGCTCTTTTTTTTTTATTTGGACATCCCATCATCTCTGTAACTGCCTCCATGTCTGGCTCAAAGGTTAAAAAAAATCTGTTTTATGTCTCCATAACTTTAACAGAAAACAGGAAAGCAAAAAAACCTTGAACTGGCTGTTTGAACACTGCTGAAGATAGCTGAACTCCAAGCCCAGCTTCAGCTTTAGATTTTCTTAATAAGAAATTTTAGGGCAATTTGTTGTTAAAAGGAATTTAATGGAGAAAAAAGGAAGCAAAAAACCCACTTATCTTTCAATTGAGAAAGCAGAACTACATACTACTACTGCCATATTCTTAATAATCTAATTCTAATTAAGTGAAATGGGAAAGAAGAAAACCATCTTTTAACAAGCATAATGAACCTAATTACAGTCACCAGGCCATTTAAAAGGAAAACATTTTCAGTAGAGGAAACGACCCAAATGCTTAATTCAAATTTGAGGCACAAGCCTTGGATCTCTTTTAGCACAAATTACATAAGCTATGCCAAAAGGACACAAAAGGGAAATCCTCTACAAACCCCATTGGAGATATAAGGTGCAGAAATTAGTCTGAACGGGTTCAAAACCAATAATGTAATGAATGAAACCAGAAACATTGTTTAATTCTGTAAAGTCAGTATCTAAAGATGCAGCTGTAACCCTGAAGAAGCAACCCAGCCCCTCAATATGCCCTGAAGAACAATATGCTTCTATCCACCTGGAACAATCAGCAACTCTGCACTCTCAGGAAATCCTGATTGAATTTTACCAAACCAAATAGTTTTTGCCAACGTGGATGAAGTCCTATTAGGTTTGCTGATCTCCTGACTTTTCTTCTTGTGCAATGAAAACTTGTTTTTAATACTAACTGCTAACTGTATCAGAAGATGGAGGTTTTGTGTTGATGCAGAAGTACAAAATTAAACATCTCCGCGTCATGTCCCTCATACCTTCCCATGTTACTCTGGCCTACTTTTAGAGCAGCCTTCATCACCCAGAGCTCATATGATGTGCAGCAGCAGGTGTAGCTGCTAGTCCAGTGGAACTGTGGGAACAGTGACATTGCTGAAAAACACCTTCAGCTACCTCCAATGGCATCATTATGTCACTGAGGGTACAAGTTTTTTTTTTATTACAGTCACAAGTGTTTGCATAATTTCATGGTTCCCTTTTTTTTATTTTTGACCATTTTTTCTTTGACCTCTTGCTATGTTTTCATTTCTAGAGCAATTATTTGCCCCTATCACCTGTTTGAGTGTTATGACTGACATCCAGAGTCAAGAAGAGTAATTCAGTGATTGTGTCAATAAGGGTTCTAGCTTTTAGATTTTTATCCTGGTGAAGATTATGTATATGATTATGTTATTAATGCACAGATGCTGATTCAGCATATTTAATGAATGTGTGAGTAGTGAAGTGAGGTCAAGATTATGTATTAGTCCAAAATCTCAATAGTAGCTGTGTTGCATTTCAGCTGGAAAACACAGTTCTTGAGTTGGCTCATAAGAATTTGTCTTCCTGTACTACCTGCAGCCTTTTGTCATCCACGATATGGAGACCCTACAGCTGGCAGAGCAGACGCTGGTGGCCAAGATGGTGGGCTCTGTTGGAGCACTGAGAGACAAGGAGGCAGAAGTTCGGATCTTCCATTGCTGCCAGTGCACTTCTGTGGAAACCGTCACAGAGCTCACAGAGTTTGCAAAGTCCGTCCCGGGGTTCTCAAGTCTGGACCTCAACGATCAGGTGACTCTTTTGAAATACGGAGTGCACGAAGCCCTTTTTGCCATGCTCGCCTCAAGTATGAACAAAGACGGGCTTCTTGTGGCGTACGGCTCAGGCTTCATTACCCGGGAATTCCTTAAGAGCCTGCGCCGACCATTCAGCGACATGATGGAGCCAAAATTCCAGTTTGCCATGAAGTTTAATGCAATGGAGCTGGACGACAGCGACCTGGCTCTGTTTGTTGCCGCCATCATCTGCTGTGGAGGTGAGAATGCAGGGAGATGCAACAAAAAAAAAATCTGCAATATCTTTTGACTTAGCAAGAGATGGGTAAAATGTCTCAATCAACTCTGTTTATCTTATTTCTTTTCGCTCCTAGACCGACCGGGCCTGGTGAATGTGACACACATTGAGGCAATGCAGGAGAGCATTGTGCAAGTTCTTCAGCTCCATCTGCTGTCCAATCACCCCGATGACACTTTCCTCTTCCCCAAGCTGCTGCAGAAACTAGCTGACCTCCGGCAGCTGGTCACTGAGCATGCACAGCTGGTGCAGGAGATCAAAAAGACAGAGGACACTTCGCTGCACCCACTCCTGCAGGAGATCTACAGAGACATGTATTGAGGATTGTAGGGGGAATAACCAACAGAGGAGCACAACAAACTCTCCTTTATTTTTTTTGGCAGGGACATAAGAAAAGGAGAACTCCTCCATAAACAAGGGTTGAATCACTTAACCAATCCCATCTCCGATGCAGCAAGAGTTAGCTTTGGCTTCTAGTCAGCTCGTGAGAACTAGTTTAAGCTGGTGGTCTTCTTGGTTTGACACAGTGCTCAGCACTCCAATGTGTGGCCCTTCAGAGGCATAAAAAAAAAAATTACATGCTCAGATGTGATGCCCAGCTGTTTGAGCTACTATGTCGACACCAGTGTATGAAACTTCTGACCAAACTCTGAATGCTAATTTGAGGGGATCTCCTCAGTTGACCTCACGCTCAGTGAGCCGCCCTAAAATGAGGAAAGGAAGGCAAACTTGATTATTGCCACTCCAGTCATATGTTTGAATATAGATTTTTATATTGATGTTGAAGAGCAAAGAGCCATATATCGTTAGAGTTAATAAAAAATCCAAATGACTTCAGTGGCAGCAACAACAGAACTGATGCAGTTTTAAAGCAAGGCAGCCCCTGCTGAATTAACTGCCAATAAAAGGAGATGATGGTTATCAGTGAAATCAGCCCTCCGGCGTGTTCTTCTTTATACAAGCAGACAATTCTGTGGTGTCACCAGGCTCCTGAACACAGTCGTTTATTTGTACTTTGTGTCAATTAAGCCATTATTTGCATTGTTCCTGGAAACAATCATTGTCTGTCAGATTTTCTCCTTTAATAAAAACCACATCAAGACAAACTATACAAGAAGAAGTCAGTTTACACTAGGGTGGAAAAGTGTAAAAGAGTTGAAGTTATTTTAAAAGGCTGAAATAACCACAGGCACAGTCTCCCTTTGTACTTGCACCACATGACGCATCAGGAGCACAAACACACCTGTGGTATGTTAATACTGGGTGTCTGTGAAATGCCTTTTGTCACTAAGAACATGCACAGATGTTTGACACTCCATCCTGTGTTGTGTCCTCATATTAAGGGCTAACTCAAACTGAAATCACAACCTTAACACAGCCACACTTAAAGCTAGAAGCTAACTCAAGTAGTTCATGTCAATCTCTCGGCTAGTTGCCTCCACAAACGTCTGAACGTTACTGGTTGTCTGCGTTGTTCAGGGGTTTTATCCGCACATTTTTTTAGATGACAAATGAATCATTGTTTTGTTTTGTTTTTTCCACTGAAAAACCCCATTTTAAAAATATTTATATTCACTTAATGTTAATTGTCTTTTATTTTTTTTGGCCATCACAAGTGTTTCAGTTTGGGTGTAAGGGGTTGTGCATTTCTCTTGTACTCGCTACTGGTTTCGATTTAATTATGTACAAAATGAATCTGTGGACTTTTCATAATCAGTGCATTCGACAATGAATGAAGATCATGCATATACCTCTGTGGGGCATCCTTTAGTTATTTTTTAGACTTTGCTCCTAAAAGGCCACTCCTGCATTCTGCTGTCACACTGCCCTTTGTATAAGAAGAACATGCAATATGGAAGACCTACAGTAAGGGAATGTTGATAGAGATAGTTGGGATAGTGATATTGTTTGTGCTAATCTGACAAAAATGCCCTAAAACTGGCATTGTTTTAATTTTCCAGGAATAGTCCAATCATCCATAAGAAAAACCTCTCACATAAAGCAAACCATAAAGATGTAAAGAGATATATTGCAGAATTATAATATCTATATCACCTAATGCAACCCTGATTCCATCGTGTTTTGTATATAGCTGAAGTGATCATATCAACTGCTTTCTCCAACTTTTAACTCTTGATGTACAAAAGGCACTAATGCTGATCAACTTTTGTATCCCTTAGTCTGGTAAACATGTTCAAATTTTAAGGTAAATTTAGTCTTGTACTGTATGTTCTTTTTGCTTTAATTGAATTAGATCATATTTTTATACTAAAGCATATATGTATGACTAAATTTGATGCTTTTTCTTTACAAAAGCACAATTTAAGTGTGCAGTGTTAATAGATTTAAGTTGTAACAGGGCAACTGATAATCTAAATGTCCTTATATCTGAGCCCTGGCGGGGACATTCCTTTGGTTGATTGCCATCTTTGGAAAGAGAACCATCAAAGCTGTAATATGTGTTCAGTTCCTCTCAGCCATATGTCATTTACTTGTTAAGTTATTTGATCTGAGCTGAAAACAGAAGCAGGCTGTGCAGAGCTTTTCTAGCTCATAACTTTGGTTGGTTAATTAAAACTTGACTGCGTGGTCTTTGAATATATGATAGATGTAGCTACAATTTAGCACTGAACACACAAGACTGATCTCTTTTTGATACAGTTTTCTCAGGTTGCATATTTGAGTACAAATGGAGTAACATGCACAGAGATTCATCTTTTAATATCAAAATTGCTCCATGGTTGCCTCCTCAACAGACAAATCTGTTTTTTTTTTTTGTTGTTGTTGTTTGACACATCATGTCTCTGTGGGCTGTCTGAGAAACTCAGTGCATTCAGAAATTGCCATCATATCACATGCCAATAACAGTCTAGATAATGCAGTAATGTAAATGTAGAATATGTTTTATAATCCTGATTTCTGTCTAACTTCGTCTCCTCAACTGCTGCTATATTGTACTCAATCACCAAACATTTCCTCTGCCACGAGTAGATTACTGACCTTCAAGCTGCCTCTCCTTACTGATCATATGTCTCCATGTGGAGAATTCATTGAACTCAACTCGGTTTTTTTTTTTTTTTAACCTTTCAGATTTCAGATGTCCTTGGCGTTTAACCACAAACAGCCTGTGCCTTAGTGTGCGTCAATGCCAACACCAGATATTAAAAAACAACTGAAAATGAATTAAGACCTGTGCACACACTTGGAAAAAATTGTAAACTGTCAACCTCTACAGTCATATTTAGCTTTTTGTGAAACATTGGGGTCTCCATAGACATAAATATGACTGTAGATTTAGAAAATGATCCTATTTTAGTTAGTTACGATGAAGGATTTTCTCTCAGAAAAGACAAACTTTTAAAAGCTAAATTGAAAATGGTTAAAACACTAGAACAAGCCCCAAGAAGAAAAGTCATATAAATCTGTGAATTTGGCTTACTGTAAGAAATGTCTGTTTGTGTAGAAATGACAAGGGATTTTTCACTTGTATCAGGGAATCTTAGTCTTCCTTTATTGAACTAGCTCAGGATATACAGGTATTGTTTTCCCTCTCTGTCTTTCTTGTTCACTCTAATGTGAGTTTATAGTGCTCTGCCTTGCAACACAACAACTCAGACTTATATGAGATTCTTTTTTTATTTTCCAGAACTGACAAGTAATTTAACTGGGTGGGGCAGTAGTCATAGAAATTAGATATTTTACTTCTTCTTTTTTTTCCCTCTGACAGGGTTTGATTTTAAGGCTCTAGTGTCATACAGAGGCAGAGGCTGTCTTTGGATGTGTTGTCAGTGTGTTCTGTGGCTTGATAACAATACTGTAAATGTTTGATGAATGTATATTTAGTCATTTAAACAATAAGACAAATTGACATTGAATGGATTTAAAAATAAAAATGATTTTAAAATCCACTGCAATTTTTCAATGTGTCACTATAACTTATTTTATTATTTAATATCTTTGTAGTCACCTTTTCCCAATACACATCTAGGCTTTGTTAAGATGTGCCTTGTGGCCAGTGTACATGCACATATTGAAAATAATTCTGTTCAATTTCACAAGTCTTATAGAATTTTATTCACCTCTTGGGTCCACATGGGATGAAAGTGGAAATAACATCTCAACAATAAAAAAAAGGGAAGATCCAAAAGTCTATTTTTCCCCTTTTTATTAACAGATGTATGCAAACATTTTTCACAACAAAGACAAAAACTATACACAGATTTTATTGCAGGTTACCATTACCATTGTAATAACACAGTGCCACTTAACTGAGATAGGAAATAAGGACAAAATCTAATTCACTAAGACAATATTGTGCCACTAATGATAACAGGAAAGAAGAATGGGGGGGGGGGGGGGGGGGGGGAAAGCGGAGGGGCATTGCATTTCCAGTATGGGGCTCCGATCTTCATATAGGAGAGACCAAGCAAGTTCATGCATGGCACAACAAAAGAGAACCAACTATACGCATGAAGATGCAGCAGTCCATCTGCACAGCAAGAATAAAGGACACTTTTTTGAGGACAGTAATGTACACATTTTAGACAGAAAAGACAAATGGCTTGAGAAAGGACTCTAAGACTTTAAAATAGATTAAATCTTTTGATTCAATGTGAGACATAGTCGAAGTTCAAATATAAAATAGATGGTAGTTGAAGTTCCTACAACTTATTTATGCCTCAGAAGTCTGACAGGGTTTAATGTGAGATCTCTGGTCCAGAACTTTAGCCCTTCTCATCCAACATTTTTCAGTCTTGTCTAGAAAAACTTCAATCAACCCTTCATGGTCGGTGATTGATTTGAGGACCACCAATGCGCTAGAGGGCGCTCTATTCCCGCCAAACTATCTGAAATATTCTTCTTTCGTTCTCTTGTCACGTTGTCCAACATGGCTGCGTCCATAGCAAAGATCTGCTGTTATGCTTCGCAGCATGGATCCTGTAGCCTACTAATGCGATCGCGTATTGGCCTCACACTCAACTCTAAATTTCATTGTTCTTCCCCTCTACATAACGGACTGCTGCTCTCTTTGCACAAACGCGGCATTTTGAAGGAGTCGTTCCCGGAAAAGGCAGCGCAGGACCAGCTTCCCAGACTGCTCCAGTCCGCTCCTCAGACTATTTACTGCGGCTTTGACCCCACAGCCGAAAGCCTCCACGTGGGCAATTTGTTGGCTATCATCGGTCTTCTACACTTCCGAAGCGCTGGACACCACGTGCTGGCCGTGCTCGGTGGGGCAACGGCACAAATCGGGGATCCGAGCGGGAAGACGACCGAGCGGGAGCGGTTGTCCCCGGACGTCGCTGATGCGAACGCCCACAGCATCCGAGAGAGTATACAGAGGATTTTCACCAACCACGAGTTACATTTTCACGACAGATCCAGGGGGTTGGGCACGGTGACTGTACTGAACAACCTGAGCTGGTATAAGAGCTGGGATGTGGTGGGCTTTCTGTCGGAGGCCGGAAGGCACTTCAGGATGGGCACCATGCTCAGCCGCCACAGCGTGCAGTCCAGGCTGAAGAGCGCAGACGGTATGAGCCTGACAGAGTTCACCTACCAGGTCTTCCAAGCTTATGACTTCTACCACCTGAACCAAATATACGGCTGCAAGATTCAGCTCGGAGGCACCGACCAGCTGGGCAATTTGATGTCTGGCCATGAATACATTCACAAGTAAAGGTCCATTTCAGGCCTCGTTAGGAAATCAGCTAGTTTATTCTCACTCGTGTCATTTATACAGTAAAAACGGAGAATGTCTATTTGATTTATTTTTCTTGTACAATTCTACAAACATCCTATGTGGATGGTTTGCAAGTTTTGGATTTCTCATGTCAGTTATGTCCAAGCTCCGCAACTTTATATGCACACATGGCACACTTCATGATTGCATTGTCTGTACGGTTGCATGGCAATACTTGGATTATGTGCCTAAAAAAATCGCAGCCACACAGCAAGAAGGTCGCTGGTTCGAGTCCCGGGCTGAGTTTGAGCCAGAGGGGGTTGCTGGTTCGAGCTTGGGAGGG
>JAOXYM010000010.1:15685766-15706707 GCA_028567055.1 Leptatherina wallacei | reverse complement strand
GTGTGTGTGTGTGTGTGTGTGTGTGTGTGTGTGTGTGTGTGTGTGTGTGTGTGTGTGTGTGTGTGTGTGTTGACACTCACCTTCACCACTGTGGCCCACAAGTGACAGAAGCACCATGAAGTAAAGATGAACTTCCTAATAACTGACAGAACTTAGTCTTTTTTTTGGGGGGGGGGGGACAACTATTAGTTTTAATTTCTGTGTGAAGTACACCTACTTTTACAGAAAGTACACATCTTGAATCTTTAGTCCAAGTATTAAAAGAAATGTAATTTTATAAGGTGGATTTTTTTTGTAAGTAAATAGGGTTAAATGAAAACATTCGCTGCAGATGCAAGATGTTGCATAGTCATATTTTAAATGATTCTCATTACTTATGCTTATGTTAAAATAATAGTTGTCTGCCAGGAAATAACGCCTTAAGCTGTTTGCACTGGTCTAATATTTTCTTAATTGCTACAAGATTATCATTATGAGAAACTTTTTACTTAAAAAAATGCTTAATGGGTTTGTTTGCCAATCTTTTTTTCCTGGTTTAAGGTAAGCAAAAAATGGTCAGTTAAACTGCCATTGTTAAATCCTCATTATAAAATAAAAACTTGATTAAGTTGTTTACTGACGGTCAAAATTGATTAAAGAAGTGATTTGTTGGCTATATTAGGCCTGCTTAGTAGGTGTTCCACCTTAAAGTAGGCGGGTCTAAGCCGTCTAACCAATAAGAGGCGGCCTTCATATTTAAATGGCCCCTGTATGTCAATCATGTTTTTCTCCCCCCCCTCCCCTCCCCTCCCTCTCTCAGTCAACCTCCCCTCTCAACATCCCCTCTACATCTCTCAATCGCCATATTGGGTACTGAGAGGTTCGTCTGCAGTTTCTCTCAGTACGGGACGAAATTGACAGAGCGGCTTCAGTTTCAGTGCACTTTGTTTTGATGATTTGCGGAAACTGCCTCGGCCCCAGAACGCCGCAGCCGTTAGCGCCTTCAGCTCGACGTACGCATGGCATAAGTCGTTTCACGCCTGTTTCGGATCTTTTCCCCGTGACAAGGAGATACCCGTTGTTTTTTAGAGGTGTGTTTTTCTCGTGAAAACTGGACGCTCCCGGCCGCCTAAAAATTGTGTCGTCTTTTCTGGGGGGGGGTAAAATGTCAGATGTTCGACTTTCAAACGGGAGCCCGACGCTGGAGCGGACGGACCCCCGGGTGGCGGAGCACCCGAAGCCGTCAGCCTGCAGAAACCTCTTCGGCTCGGTGGATCACGAAGAGTTAAAGAAGGATTTTAATGGACATTTGCGGGAGTTGGAAGAGGCTGCCTCCGCCAAGTGGGGCTTCGACTTTGCCAATCACAAGCCGCTGGCCAACGGCAGGCTCGAGTGGAAATTAGTGGATTGCAGCGAAGTCCCGGATTTCTACAACCGGCAGCCGCGGAGGGAGAAAGCCGTCTGCTCTGGGAATAACAATGTGGATCTAAATGGGAATCATAATTGCGTTGTGATGGCTCCAAGCGAAGATACCCTCAGGTCTGACGGTCAAATGGAGTGTACAGAACAGTGCACCGGGCTGAGGAAAAGATCTGCATGTCACGGTACTACATTTGCATCATATTACCTCTGTTTTCACCCGAATGCGTTGCTGTGTAACAGATATCCAGACAGGGGCTTACTGGTCACACTGCTGGTATTTCACTCAGCAGACTGTGCTCTAGCAATGACTTTAACGAGAAATGTCATCATAGAGATTAAGGGATATAATAAATAACCACCAAAGCTTATTTTCTGCGGTTTCTGACGGTTTGTTTTGTTTTTTTGCAGACACCTCGGCCCAAAACAAAAGGTCACACACCAGCTCAGATGAGGTTAGTTGTCCAAGCCTGAGCCACACCGCCGAACACACACCCAGAAAGACCAGTCCCAAGAGACAAACGTGAGGACGGGAAACGGTAAGGAAAAAAATACTCTGAATTTGTTGCCCTTTTAAATAGACTTCCTCATAGTGTGCCACGGTCATAATAGAAAATGCAGCAAAGCAGCTCTTTCCCCAGCTGTGAGATCCGTTTGAAAGCAGCTGAAAGTTGACAAAAACAAACTACGTTTTATGAAATATTGACCAGCTGTGTGGCGGTAGTTTCATTCAACTTCAATCACTTCAAAATAAAATGGCATCTTAAGTGGTCGAGCAACGTAGCTACTTTTTGTATTAAAATAAAAAAAGGTGGCCACATTTGATTATGAAGAGTTAAGAAGGCGGCTGTAGCAGCTGACAGAGTTCAACCAACTTTCAGTGGCGTCTTTAATCTCAATATTCTGTTTTTGTACCCGGATCCGTTAAACATAAATACATTGGAAATCGGGATAGAAAATATACGTGGATTTTTATTATTTCGTATTTAGACTGTTGAGTGTTGCCGCTGTCTGCCTCTGCGAACTCAAGTTTCCGACTAAACTGTAAACAAGTGCTGAACAACAGTGTAGTAGTAACACGTCAGCAGCCACTGCCCTCAGCGCGGAGCAGAGCAGGGACGGGAAGGGGCTGGTCTCTTTAGAGCTGCGCACACACACTTCACACTACTGTTACAACACACACATCTGTCCCTGCAGGAGAAGAGTGCAAAAGGAGCCCTGCAGGTCTGAAATCAAGTGGGCTTGGTGGCCATAGCAAAGGGGGAATGTGCATGAAATGTGCAAGCTGTAGAAGAGATATGCACCATGTCATTTAGTGTTTTTAGAATTTATTAGAAAATATATTTAGACATGGAAACCTGCACAGCTAATTAAAGAAAAAAAATTTTAAGCATACCTTTTATTTGTTTTTGTTTTTTTCTTCTTTAAAAATAATTAGCACAGTTATATAAACCCAGGAAAAAATCCTGCATCTGTGGTGCTCTTAATTAATCATTAAGTCCTATTTATGAACATCTGGCATTGCAGTCTTTAAAAAAAAAACATCCTTCATGTTTATTGTTCCTGTCCTCATCTTAATATATTTAAATATGAATTTTCATGCATGAAGTGAAACTGTGCACTTAAATTTAGTCTCCAGTCTCATATTAACCTTGAAATCTCTTCTCCCCCCCCCCCTCCTTTTTTATTCTGCTCCACAGAGCTAAAGATGTATTTCCTCGATTTTATTTTTGTTTTTTTCATCTTTATTTTTTATTTTATTTTTTTACGTGCTAAACCTCAGTGTGGCCGATTTTTGGACGAGGATCTACACAGCATCAGAAACATATCAGCTCTCCTGAAGACGGGGGAGGACGCTGTTGAAGCACTGAATAGAAACACTAAAGTTGTGGCACTCATTAAATGTTACTGCCTCTAACAGCAGTTGATGTAGCAGTGTGCAATTAGGTTTGATTTCCTGTTTCTTTTTTTTCCTTTTTTTTTTTTGCTTGTTTTTGTTTTTTACTACCTGTGTGTAAATAAATGGAAAAAAATGTTTTTTTTTCTCCAAATGTAGCACATAAGAAACATTATGATTTAAAAACAAATCCTTTATGCAAAAAGGTGTGAATTATGATTTGACTTGAAGAATTGCAGTGTAGATTGAGATCTGTTTCCAAAATGCTGTTTTTTCTTTTCTTTTCTTTTCTTTTAAAAGGCAGTGTGATGTTGACACAGCCCCTAATTGCTACATTTAAAAGAAAATCATGGCTTATTTACAGTTTCTTGACAGTGTGACTTCACTCCGTCATCTTCCTAACTCAGCAGTGAAAAATGGTACAAATGTAGCTTCTTTTTGTTTTCTTTTTTTTTTAAATCCCATCATTTCTGGCTTTTTCAGTGTCACCAGCAAGTAGTTATTTTAAGATCTAAATACACAGAAAAATAACAGGAGGAAATATAAAGATTTTGGTAGAACTTGCTTATTTATTTTATAATTAGGATGCTTGCAGCATCAGTTGAATCCTGGAATATTTTTTTGGGATTTTTTTTTTTCTCCCCTCTGAGTTCTGTACACCTCAGCTTGGTTTCCTGTGAGGTACTCGCATATTGAAGGACATACAAACTGCACAGGCTGTGTTCTCCTTGACTGTATTTCTATTGTCTCATGAGCCTTAACCGCTCTAAGGAGAGGAGGTTTCTTGAAAACGGGTGAATCTCCTACAATACCAAATACCTGGTTGCTTCTGTGTGGTTGCCAGCACTGCCTGTGCTCCTTAATTGACTTCACATTGTTTTACTTTGTGATAACTGAGTTGCTTGTATTTTTTATTTTTTTCATCTTGATAGCCTGCTGAGGATGTAAGTGTGAGCATCTAAACACTTCCCTTTTATTTGAATAATGTTTGGTTTATGTTCGGAGAGACCAGGCTACACCTGGATGGAGACAGAACAGCTCATCCCAGAAATGCAGTCACCATGCCTGTGTATTTGTGTAAATCTTTGCAATGTACCTATGTACATATTTTGTAAAAACACTGAGAAATTATACTAACTTATTTATGGCAAGTTTTTTTTTTTTTTTTTTTTTAATGTAGGATTTAAAAAAAAAGGGTTTTTGATTACGGTTATCCAAAGTGGCATTTACTTTATTATAATTGTTTCATTTTGTAAAAGCCTTTTTTTTTTTTTTGGTAGTTTTTTTTTTTTTTTATCAATAAGGTTGCGAACTGAGCCTGATAAAATATTTGATGTGCATTTTGTAATGTGTGGTTATAAAATGTGTTGCAATCAATTAAAAGAAAAAAATGTATCTTTCCTGTGGTGGTTCTTCAGCGTTGGTTTAAAGTAACAGTTGCACCATTGTGAGTGGTACAAGCTGCATTCAGGTGACTACCAAGGGGCTTTTTTTTTCTCTTCCCCCCCCCAAGGGATCAGATGATTGACACTTTGGTCATCCAATGGAGAAAAAAAAGTGTACAATTTTTAGCAGCCAGTAACATTCAGCATTTCATCATTGGTGTGGCTCTTATGAAAACAAATGGTTTGAGCTGATAAAACCTTCAGCTGAAAGTAAGAAAACTGCAGCTTAAATCATTTTTCACTTCACTGGCTTTGGTAATGTCTGTCATTGCGAGTGTATAAGATCAAGATAAGCTTATGACTCGGTGTATGTGAACTTTACATTCATAGATGTATAGAAAATATAAATTTTATATACACTGAATTTTTGATTTTTTTTTTTTTTTTTTTACATGTAATTTTATAAGCACATTTTGAAAACTTGCAAGACACCTTGGAAGTGCATTTTCTTATTTGAGTATATGATGAGGAATTTGAATTCTAAACACTACAATGCACAATGTTTTTCGAATGTATATGTGTGTATGTATACACACATTTTAGGGATTGTAAAGTTAGTTTCCTGGATGAGTCATGATTTTAGATTATTTTTTGTTGGCTTGAAAAAAATCTCTTTAAAACAATTAACGTAAGACATAAAACAAGTGAAAACTAACATAAGCCTACAAACAATTGATCATCTCTGACATTTCTTCGAAACTGAAAAAAAAGTTTAAGAGAAACTTGATCATTAAACTAAATGAAAATGTTTCTTTTTTTCCCCCTTCATACTACCCTGGCTAGATGCTTTTTCATCTATAATAACTTCACCACATGTGTCTCATTTACACATGTGTCATGGCACATCTTAAGCTATAAAACTCAAATGAATGCTTTCGCTTCACACAATTCGCCTGCTTCCTCCTCGTACCACCAACACAGGAAGACACCTGCAGCAGTGTTTAAAGCTGGGTGGGTGGGGATTGTCCAGTCTTGAAGTGTGCAGGTGGGTAACCTCAGCTGAGCCGTTCCACCCCCACTCTGAGCATGGCCCATTGTCCCAGTGTGTGGGCCTTTGTGAGGACGACCATTGTGAGGGGGCCGGGGCTGGCCACTGTTGTGTCTGGGGCTTCTCTGCTCCAGACAAAAGGCCTGTCTACGAGCCTCCACCCCGCCCAAACAGCAGACTGACTGACTGACTGGGTGTCTGATTGACTGACCAAGCTGCTGACTTACTGACTGAATGACTGACGGGGTGTTTATTTGATCGAGAAGAGGAAGAAGTGTAGGTTTCGGTCAGTGGTAGCTATAAGGAACCTTTTATACTTTTGTCAGAAAAATGTATTTGCATCTCTGCTTTTAGATGTAGGCTGCAGTATTTTTAAGGTAATGATGACAAAAAGACAAATTCCTTTCCAATCAAAAATTCTGAGAAATTACCAAAAAAAAGAACAACCTAAAAGCTAACAGAAATTGTATAAAACATTAATTTGACAAAGTAAGTAGGCCTATATATAGGCTACAGTTTGTGTGACTGAGTTGCACATGCACAGAGGACAATCCTATTCCTTTGGACCAGGACTTTGAATAAACTGTATTTTCTGTCTAAACAGTTCGCACATTTACAGCCAAGAGTCGAGCCAACAACTTATTTCACAACTGCAACAGGGCGTTTTTCTTATTTCTTCAGGCATAAGGAAGTAGGCCTATAATCTCACCACACTCCTGTAATAATTACTCACTAAATGTTACGTTGTAGGAAAAGTTGGATAGATTTCTTCATGAATTATATGTATTCTGCAACCGTTTCATCAGACATCCTCTTTGACACTTCCTCATCATTTTTTTCTCTACTCTGTCTGACTAGCAAATTAAGATTCTTTCATACAGATTTACATTTAGACTCATTTTGCCCAATTTTGTCACAAAGGATGTCTTGTCCAGTTTATCTGAAATATCCACACATGACCAGCTCAATTATGAAAGAGGAGAAGCCCTTGAAGACTGTTCTGCGGCCTCCGAGATGCAACCGCATCTCACCTTTCCTGTTACGGCAGTAATGTTCCTGAATGTGTTCCTGCAGCACTCCATTGCAGCCACCCAAACAAAACCACAGTGAACTCGAGGAAATTCCAGTAAGCCAGTCAGTCAAAGATGTGGACGGCATCGTCAGCCAGTTCCTCTCTGTGACATCTCACATGTGCCAAGAATTCACACTTCCTTGCTATATCAACAGAAACAGGTTATCTTTTCCTGTTAACCACCCAGCACTTAATATAAAGCCACAAGTTCCTCCCCATGTTTCCTGCTCAGGCCACAACCCACGTCATCGAGCCAGTCCCCTGGTACCTTGGGTTGTGAATGAGAGGAAAGCGAGTGCCCACAAACAAACACCTAACATCCCTCTTTGCTTTTCTGCCTGTGTGCTTTTGTTTCTCTTGTGTGACTCTTTACATGCTGCAAGAAGGCCAAGTTGCATCCATATTGCTTTTTTTTGTCCCCAGCCAGGAATCTCGCCTCAAAGGGAGGGGCTTGGATGCTCTTTTGGACAACTCTTTTGTATTTAGTGAGCCAAGTAGGTTACCTGAAAACTGAACTGACAACACTTTGGTTCTTCAAGTGCTGTGGTGTGACTTGCAAAGTGTGTGTGGGTCTATAAGAGAGAAAAGTCTAGGGTTGAGTGACAGGCAGGGAGGAGAGGTTATGAGGTTAGAGATGGCTGCAAAGCATTGAATGACAGATGTGCAGATGTGCATTGGGGGTGCGATTTTGAGGGAAAGAAAGGAGGGGGTAGTGGGATGGGTAATGCTCATTAAAGCAGCACACCTGCAGCCTATCAAAGAGCCTTTATCTTCTATCAGTCCAAATCTGCTCAAGCATGCAGCGTGAGATGTGCAAAGCAAGCGGGCCGTGCTGCACACTCACTCTGACTCATTTCTGCCTTTATCTCTCTTCCTCCTTCTTTCCTGACCAGTGGATGGTACCTGGCCCAGTAATCCTGTCAGGAATGCTCAGGGATGCATTTAAATGCATTTGGCTGAGAAACAGAGGCAGAGCTTCCAGATGGAACATCTGTGCAGAGGAGTACTGAGAATTTTCTCTTCTTGGCGAGGACTCTGTTACAGTCAATTTTGCTTTATTAAAAACAATGCAAAAGTAAATGATCATTGCATTACAAATGTATCAAATCTGAAATGCTAAAGCTGCCAAAGCATCTCTGAACCCAATCTAATTACATATATTTTGCCAATTATAGCCAAAACTAACCAGTATTGTTATTAAACTCATAGAACACCAAATGAGTAATATTTTTATAGTTATTAACTAGATTTTTGAAAATTACTAACTTGACTTGATTAACAGACAATTGTTCAGTCATTTCACCATTAAAACCCATTTCCAGAAAAGTTAGGGAATTTAACAGAAAAAGTTTCTACTTTCTGCTCTTTGATTATTTCTTTGAACTTTAATGTAACAGACACCAGTTGAAAGAAATTGTTTTCCGCCTTCACTGTACAGCTTCATTGTATGTAGATAATGTATAACATTGTATGTCAGCAAAACACTCAACAAAAAGTTAGAAGAGAGGAAAACAAAGGTAGAAAAGTTCATAGTTCATAATCAGCAGATTATTCAGCAGATTAATGAATAATAGTTGAGGGTACCAGGATTGAGTATAAAAAGAGCATTAATCAATGGCTAAGTCTTTCCAATCAAAGAGGGGGTGTGGCTTACCACTCAGAGCCAAACTTGGCCAGTCATCCAGTCCTCCATAAGTCCCCCCACCCACACCCTCCCAACTTGGTCTTTCAACATCTAATGGTACCATGAAAAGATTCAGAAAGTCTGGGGAAATCAGCCATAGAATGAAACCAATGTTGTATGTATGTGACTCACAGGTGACACCATGATCAATATAGGCACACTGGCTGAGGAAAATTTCGGAAAGTAATTTTTACTCAACACAATCTGCTGCTGCAACCAGAAATATGTCCCAAAACTAGATTATTCAATAAGGAAACCATGTATCAACTCTATGCAGAAACATCCCCAAGTACTCTGGGGAAGAGTTAATCTCAGATGGACAGAAAGACAATGGACATGTATCCTGTGGTCAGAGGAGTCCAAGTTTCAGTTGCTTTTTGAAAAACATGGCTTGTTGTCAGACCATTCAGGCCAACATTTGTAGTGTTTTGGGAGTGCATTGATGACCATGGTATAAATGACTTGCATATGTTTAAAGGGCCCACAAATGCTGAGTCATATATTTGTATTTTGAGGAGAAATTTGCAACCATCAAGGCAAGATCTTTTCACAGGCAGGAAGTGAGTATTTCTGCAGCACATTGCCAGATCTGATTCTGCACAATTTGCAATAGTTTGGCTTTCTTGACACATAGTGCGCTTGACTGGAATGAATGAAGTCAAGATCTGTGTCATACTGAAAATGTGAGATACTGTACACCGTGAGAAAGAGCAATAAACAACAACTGTTACGCAGCGGAAATCTTGTCCTCAATGATTAGAGTCCAAAGTTTCCAATTAATTCAAAAGTGCAACTACAAGGGTCTGTGTATCATTGGTTCATTTAATATTCAATTCACAATCGGAAATCAAATAATGACCTTGTTTGTCTTTATTCTTTAAAAAATCTGAAACAAAACACTAAAATCAGGCTGTTTTTCCATTTTTGATTTTACTCAAAAAACAACCTAGACAGAAATTGATTTTTATACTTAACTTGTCGGATTTCCCTCGCAGAGAAAATGCCGAACTTGGGTTTTCAATATGGCATGAGATTTTTTTTGGTTAAAAAAAAAACTACATTATTTCCATATTTTGCATTAACACATTAATTTTGACAGCCCTAATAAAAATCCCAAATTTATATGATAAATGCATATTTTTTTACAATGATCTGGCAAACCCCTGAAATTATCTTGGGACCTGTATTTTGAGATATGGCTCTCCCAAGCTCTTCCCAAAACAAGCTTTTGGGTGGATGTTGGCTCTTCAAGGAGACAAGCAGTGGGACGCACCGTGGTCAGCCTCCTGATGCAGCAGCAGCGGCTACCCCAAAATCCAAGCGCCATTGGTATTGTGACTGCGGTGCATGGAGGCAAGACAGGGGAAAGTGGGCAAGCCCAACAACAAAGGCAACAGATACCAGTTCGCAGAAAGAGAATGTGCAGCACCTTTCGGGTCAAGGAAATCCCACAAAGTAAGTATTCAAATCGATTTCTGCCCGAGGGTCATTTTTCCACTTTAATTTCTCTTAATCTTAACTTCAGATCAAAATTGCAAAAACAGCCTAAATTTAGCTTTTTGTTTTAGATTTCTAAAAGAATAATGAAAAACAAGCTGACTGTTTGTAGATTTTTGATTTTGAGTTGAATATTAAATGAATGATACACAGACCCAAAATATTTTAATTCTAATTCTAATTCTAATTCTAATTCTAATTCTAATTCTAATTCTTATTCTAATTATAATTATACTTAATTAATTCAATGATGAAAGGTGTGTATGTGTCACTGTAGCAACATGTTGCCAGTGTGGTGGAATGTTTGCACTTATGATAACCTGTATTTCCCCATATATTCAATTCCATGATTGTTTATCACCATGTTTATCTTACTTAAATAATTTTCTACTGTTGTCATCAGGATACAACTTTGCATGTGTCTCTAGTAACTAGACATAAATTAACAGAAATGTTTATTTGCACACAGAAGATGATGTCAGTATAGGGGTGTAAGGATGTAATGTGAATTCGATTGGACACCAGATATTTCCATGATGCAATGATGCAACTTTTTGTAACATTTGCAGAAGTGTGTGGCAATTATTCATTTTACAACACTGACCACAGTATACATCAAATTTTCGTTGCATCAACAGAATGTCTAAACCAATGACCCCCAGAGCGCTGTTGGTTAAAATGGCACAGAATGGAAAACTGTCCTCACTGTTGTTTTGGATCTGTACCAGAAATTCATTGAGTTTCCACTTTTCATGAGCAATGAATCAGCCCACATTTTATGAGAATATACCCAGACCTCTTTGTGTTTTTGTCCTGCTTCTGCTGCCCTCATCAGGAGGCTCTGTGCTGCGCCATCCTCAGCTCTGGTGTTGAAAAGACTCCTGCCATAAGAATGAGTGAACATGTTCTCCAACACATGACACTTGATGAGAAAAGCAGACTCTTCAGCAAATGAAACCTACCTCTGCTGTTGGATAGCAAATGGATGTGGTCCATTGGCTAAAATTTCAATTTTTTTTCACTCTGTTTTCAATTTTCACTCTCTGCAGAGTAAGATGTTGCTCCTTGGGGGATTTCTTGTGCAGAGAAGAGACCTATATAAAATTGATTTTTATGTACTTACCAGCTTTACGAACATAGAAACAAATTCTCTCATGACTAAGTCAATAACAATAAAAATAGCCTAGCAAACAAGAATAGTCGAGAGTTTGATAGGAATCAGTGTCTGCATCTCCTCATCACTGCAACCTCATTGTTTGCACATCATTTCTGAGAATCAGTCTTATTTGTAATAAGATCTGCATTACTGTGAAACCATATTGCACCGAACTGCGTGACAAGCTTTTCAAGTAAACCCTGTGTTCGTGTTTTTGTTTTCACTTCCCTTTTCTTATTCAAAATACTTTATGAAATCTAAACATATGACTGCAGTGATGTTCAGAGCTTCTATATTCCATCGCTTCTGTGTTGTTTCACAGGAACAACCTCCTTTTCTCTCCTACAGTAGCTCAGTGATGCAGCTGTCCACCATGCTTAACATTCTGCCTCGGCTGGCCAAACCTCATCACACCACTGAAGTCCATCCAGTTTCTGGCCAGGAATTCTCTGCCTGTCTGGGGGAAAAGTCCCTGATATTATGACCTATATAGGCAGCACCCCCTCCTCTTCCAAGCCTTTCTTTCCCCCCTTCTTCCACACCTCACAATTACTCCCTCCTGCCCCTCTGCTGAAATCTGCAGCAGTCGCAACAACACATTAGCAGTGGTCATGCTTACCATAGCCTTAGGCGCGGTTTCTATGGCTGGCTAGACCCAGGATGTGAAACTGAGCAGCTCAGATGGCTCCTTGGACCTGAACAGGGCTGGTTGGAGCTGTTGTCGTTGGCTGCCGAGCTTTGCTCTGGTCACGGTGACGGGCGGGGGTCATGCTAAGCCACAGACATATGGCTGAGGGAAATCTTGTAAGGCCAAAGGTCACAGGGGGTCGATCTAACCTCTTGGCCTTTGGTTGATTTATTATCCCATGGGGTGATGTCACCCTGCTCGGACCGAACAGGGAAGGGGTCAAAGGGCGTACTGTATCTGTGGCTATTGCGAGAGGCTGCTTAGGAAGATGGTTTTTCGAGTTGGGAATAAAGGGATACGACGAGAACTGCAAGTAAAGCTCACTATTTGTTTAACACTAGATTTTACAACCCCAAGGAAGCAACTGAAACCAAGTCAATACACAATTAATAAGAGGGCTTAACTGTGATTTTGACATCTAAGAGGTGCAACATGAAGCAATGGCTCGTGTCTTAGCAGAACAGTGTTTAGAGAAAAACTGCCGACATACAATAATAATAAAACTGACATTAATAAATTGAATTTTATTATTTAAAAAGAAATCTTTTTCAGTTTCTACACAAGCTAGGATTGTTTTTATTTCAAGTCATTTGTTTTTCACTCATATAGAATCAGTGGCTAGTGATAGGCAATTCGAAAATACCACACAACAGTTAAAATTATACCACAGACCCAAAATGAGAATGCCAATCAGTCTTTGGTGAGAGGTGGGGGAGGGGGTGGAGCTCCAGCAACTGTCCTCCAAGCAACTGCTGACCTCAGTTATTTGGGGACAACTCCTAACAGAGAGGCTGGCATCAGCTGCTGCTGACTTTGTTTGTCACAATCCTGGAAGATACAGTACGAACACACACACATGCACATGCATGTACACCTGTTGACACATATCTGCTTTCATATAGCACTGCTGGGCCTCTATGAGCCTGGGCCTCCCTGGACAGGTGGCCGCGCAGCACCCCCCATGGTGGGCAGGCACAGACGCGCTGCCCGACAGCCACCACCCGCTCACCAGCTACTGGTGAGCAGGCGGATAAGTGAGCTACTTATCTTCTCAGCTGAGCCTGATTAACTTAAATTTTTAAGGGAATTTTTTTGTTGTTCTTTTACATAAATAACACAGCTTCTCATGGTTTTTTCATCTTTCATAATCTATATTCGTGATTTCAAATAAATTGTTTTACTCTAACAACAGCTGTTCCTCTGTGGCGACAATTATTGAGTACGGTAATATCTGTCAAAGCTGGAGACGTCAGATGTATCTCACTGAAAACATGTTCCTGAATCAAACTAATTACATATGGTCACACTATTAGCTCTGTGACAGACCACAATTTGCATGCACAAGCAGTGTTGACAGTGTGTACCAGAATGCTGAATCTACATGAGGTTGCCTTTTATTTCCCAATGTATTGCACAATGTTCAAATGGCTTCCTCTGGATATGATTTCACTGGAACCATTTGATTTTTAAATGCATTAACTTTCCTCATTGTCTCATAAATGCTTTTTCCTTGTGTTTTAAATTATGATCTTAGAAGCACTGATTTGATATTCTCTGATGTCCCTTTTTATCTTAAGAAGTTAGTTAAAGAAGCTTTTATCCTTCTGATTGGATTAGGTGACCTCTAAATAACTGCTCATTATCATATCTTTGCTCAATACAAGGTTTTACTTTTATATCTCCAAACGTCTGCTTTTCAATAATACCATCACTGTTCCTTTGTTTCCTTACTAATCTAATCGTTTGTCTACAGTGAGGTGAAACTGTGGGTTTTTTTGTTTTTCTTTTCTTTGGTGTGGTAATGTCTTTGTTGCACACCATTATCTTTTGTTCTCTTCTGTTATTCATTTACTGCCTCTTTATATTAGACATTACAGCTTGAGTGATGATTTATATTTCAATCTGCTGCTGTGCGATGTTGTTCTTCATGATTTCTTAAGAGCTGATTATGTCCATAATGTTGAATGTAAAACCCGAGTCTCACAGTAAACGCGTGTTCTGTGATAGTTTACACATGTTGCAGCGACCCTATGAAGCTCTGTTCTGTTCTCAGTGTGAATAAGTGGGCAAAATCAAAGACAAGGACTATCTATGATGTTGCTTGAGTTCCTCCTCCACACAGACTCTAGAACTTGCTGGATTTCACCGTCCAGCATCTGAGACAGTGACCCCCTTATATTCTCCTCTTAAACGTGTCTTCAGATCCTCTTTTAGGTGGTACTCCTGTGTACTTCTGAGATCAAACTGTCTTTTGAAGTGGAAGCCTCTCTCTCTCTCTTCTTTCTGTCTCGTTCTGAGATGAAAGAAGAGCGCATGGTGACACAGAGCAGCCTCTGCAGATGCAGCTTGCCATGGGGTCTCTCTTTCTCTCTCCTTGCCAAAATCTCCTTGCAGTGACAGAAACCAAAGGAGGACAAAAGGCACAGGCCAGACTGTGTCCTGCAACCCTACTGCCTAATTAAAAATGCCTCTCTCTCCTCTTTGCACTCATCGTGCTCTTGCTGCCCTTCTGACTTTCCTCTTTATCTCTCCCATTCCTTCTTCCTCCTTCCTCTCTTCTTCCGTGCTGATCTTGGGACATCCCCAGTATTTTTTGGCCTTTGAAGACAAATATAATTGAGTGGTAATATGAGACATATTCTCTCCTCCTCTGCATGCCTCACTAAATGGGTTGTGGAATACTGAAGTTTAAAGTAGTGAATGAACGTGTTTCTGCTTCTTTCTCTTCCTCCTTTTTCTAGTGGAGATTTTGTTTGGATGGAAGCTCTAGCACATGACTTACCTTGACCCAGCTCGGCTAGAGACCTAAACAAACAGCTCCAAATAACCATAAGACAGGTTTCACCCTCCAATGAAAGCAAATTATGGAACAGATGAGCTAGTAATCAGATTTCTCCAAAACCGAGAGAGCAAGCCAGAGCATAATGAAAAGGAGTTTTATTATTTACAGCAGAGCTACAGTGCAGAGGGTGTGCATGCGTGTGAATATCATTTACAATAATTTCCATCCATTTGTACAACAGGAGCCTCACCGCCTATCACTTTACTCTTACAAGCAAACATATTCTGGGTTGATCTTTATCTATAATAATGTGAAGAGTGCAATAAGGCAATGTTTCTATTTACAAGTCTTAGAAAACTGTACAGGAGAAGAGACAGATTTATATGTATGAAGGTCAGTCAAAAACTTTAATATATAACCGCTTTACTTAATAGAAGATAAATAACAGCTAATTTTAACCACTGCAAAAAAGAAAGTACATACCAGTGCAGAGAAAAAACCTTCTCTCTTTCTGCTTCTCTTGTTCACCCCACTTTTGTTTGTTTATTCATCTTTTTAGGAATGTGTATGCTATAATTACTGGAGGCTACATAGTTGAGCTATTTTCTGCTTTTTACTTTTTACATGCCACAGCGGTCTCTCTGTCACAGAAATACAGAAACCGAGTCAGAACATTGTTTTTTTTCTTTTAAATAAGTGCTCTCTGTAGTAGCCTTATATTTCCTAAGCTTTTACACAGAATTAATGTGCCTGCTCCTCTAAACGTTGAGTGTAAATTTCTCCCACTTTCCTGTGTTTCTTTTCATCAGTCACTCACAGTAAGTAATCTCCCCTTACCAGGAATTCAGAACGTAATTAGCTCAAGGAGAACAAAAATAAACAGAACTTTAATGGGGCACATTTATTTAAAATCAAACACGGCATTATGTATGAACATCCTGACGAGAGGAACGGAGATTATTATGCAGAGTCTGCAGATTGTGGTGTGCGTGTTCTGTTAAGAGTGTTGGAGACTGATAACTATATGAAAAGTCTTTGTGAAAACCTGAAGAAACCCAGAGACTGACCCATAACTCCTGACTGTATTCCTGTAACACGGCACCAGGTTCTGTCACGGCGGTGTGGCTGTTTTTAATTAGCTTTGCCCTCACTGTGAATCAGTACTATATCAGCTACTCGATCCAGTCAAGACGCAAAACTTCAGCCTTCCGGCCTCTAGTGTAGGACAAAAATCAACCGATAATGTACCTTTCCCTTCTCGTGTTATTCGATCACTACTAACAAACACCCGCCACAGTCTAAGTACAGTTAGGCTGGATGGATATGTGTCTATGGAAATAACCTTGTTGTGTGGGTGCTGATGGTGCCAAGATAATCAGAAGGTTTTGAGGAATGCCTCTGCACTCTGGACCTTCAGTTTTTCTCTAAGTCTTTGAGAAACTGGAGTGCTTTGATAGCATTACGACTTCATTAAGGGGTTAGTTAGCATTGGAATAATATTTGGAGTAGAGGAATGCTGCTCAGTGACAAGCCACACATAAATTAACATCACAGAGTAGTGCGATTATGAGGCTAATGTAGTGAAATAAATTCATGGAGCATGTCACTACCTGAATACTTGTGTGCTGCAGGGGCAATTTTGGTGGTGCAGGAAACAAAACCAAGATTGAGAGAAAGAAACAAAAAAACAAGACCAGAACAGAGGCTTACAAACCATCCAGAGGAAGACGTCAGTCAACTTGTCAACATACACCATGAAACTCATTCACAGAGGTTGTTTTGCCCTCATTTTCCAGATGAGCGTTAGGTAGACAGTTAAAGTTGTTCTTGTCTCAGGGATCAAAAAGTTTGGGAGAAAATTTGGGCTAAGGAGGAAAGAGAAGGTGTTTTGGAAGACTCAGACCCCTTAATATTTGCAAAATGGCCACCATGGAACTTCAATCCTACAATTGTCCTTTGGTGATGGCATCATCATATCCAGTGTGAGCGTCTCTGTGACATCAGGGCGCCTCATCAATGCTTGCACCCATGCGATTCTGGATGGTCACCCTGCGGATGGAGGGTTTGGATGTTAGCTCTGACTTGGGTGGGAACTGCTCCGTTAGGATTCGCAGGACTGAGTCCATTTTCTGGTCCATCTGTTGGACCTGAATTTAACACAAAGACAAAACAGAAACAGGTTAGGTTAGCTAAATGTCAGTGGGATAAACACACTTAACATGTAGAAATAAAGCATGACACTGAGCTTGTACTTCAGTTCATATCCATCCGCCTCTTTAATGTAGATGCCATCACAATAACAGAGTAGTAAGAGATATAATGACATGTCTGCAGTTGGCGTCTACCTGGCAAAGCCACTCATTACAAAAGCTGTTGAGCTATATGATATATGAGCAAGCTGACAGACACGCACACATACACACACAGGTCACTGTTTACACACTTTGCAAACTGTAAACACAGCTGTGTCACCTGACAGAGATGTCTCTGACAGGGTACAGCCAGTCTAACCATTGTCTAAAAAACAGATAAATGGCACCGCCTGAGTAACACGGGTAAACAAACCTCAGACTGGCTGGTGACATGCAAATAGAGTTTGCATATGCATTCGGTGGTGAGCAAGAGTTTGGGTAACTACATAGAAAATGTTTGAAACTGGAAATAGTTAAAGGTACTCTTTGTAGAGTAAAAAATTATTTAAAGCTATTAATAGAATTGGAAAATGATAATATATATATAAAAAATGCTCCAAACTATGCAGGTGATATTCAACTGAGAAACTTAAGAGGGAGGACCAGATTTTCCTGTAATGCCACTTTGAACCAATAGACGGGACATAATACATCATAGTCTCTGGTCTGCTTTGGAGCCAACGGAAGAAAAGCAGTAGTATGTGTTGGACTCAAATGGACTCAAATCTGATGCAGAACATTCAACTTTTTTTTTCTGAATTTTTGAATAAAAAGCTTGCATTTTTAATGTGGCGAAGCATCATATGCCACGTATGCATATGCATATGGACAGAGCCTTCCGTCTGTCTTTAGCATCCTTTACATGGATATTTTGGTCTGTTTTCACATAGCCAGACGTAACAAAATGGAGCAGTACCAGCGGAAAACACAGAGGCAGTGTTGCACAATATAGGTCATGTGCAACTAGGGAAAGGATCAAAGAAGAAAAATAACAAGCCATAATATGTATAATCCCTGCACAGACCACTTCTATCTTCTGTGGTGTGTTCTGTGTTATCATCTTGTGAAGTTTGAAACCGACTTACCTCCTTGCATATGTGCAGGAGGATAAATGAGGTTAAATGTAAACTGTACACATGTCAAGGTAGTTATATTACTACTACTGGTGTTCCGGTTCAACAAATGTTTACAAAAACAATCACACAGGTCACCCTAAAGTGTTTGTGAACACTGATAGGAACTAGAGCAGTGGAGTTGCTCTTCCAACAATACAAATACATTTAAATATTTCTTGTAAATGTTCAGTCTAACTACACTTCATATTACGTCAAACACTGATGTGATGAAATTTGAACGAGACAGAAAACCATCCGACATTGACAAAATCTCATCTGTCTCCTGCTTTTAAACAAGTTTTCAAAACTATAAGCAATCACCAAAGCTTTTAGCTAAAGGTCACCAGTAAAAATAAAATCAGCTTTAACAGAACCAACAACCTGCAAACTTTAGTGTCAAAAAGGCACAAAGCTAAGTGTATGTACAATTATTTACATCATTTCAAGCGCAATTAGTAAAGAATCTTTAGAGTGAAAAACATAAAAGCTTGCCATGCAAGAATCTGGCCAAGAAACTAGAGTTCAGAGATAACTTTTTTCTTGTAAGGAATTTTGCCGGCTCACAATAGCTGCATTTCCATTACAGTTTTTTTTTTTACAAAATAAAAGCGATATTTCTAAAATCCCAACAAAGTGGTGTTTCCACTGAAAGGTGTTTAGCGCATAAGTCGTAATTCTCATAAAATCTGGTTCTGCGAGACTCCACTTTGAGGAGAATGGAGATATAAAACATTTTGTGTTTTGGAGCAGCTATTTGGGTTGCCACTACTGCTGTTGCCGCTGTCCTCAGCAGAAGACGAAAGCAGTGGCTGATAGTTCAGAGGCAAAGTCTGTTTGTATGAGAGTAGACAAGAATAAGGGATTTCTGGGAGAGGAACATCACCAAAGAATGCACAGATGAAGTATGGACTCAGTTAGAATGGTTATATTTTTCTGTTTAATTATTTGTAAAAAGATTTTATGTCTCATTCTCCGCCGATACATACCGCACCATCTATATTTGAAATGAATTGATCACGTGACCCCCTACATCAAGTCCGGTAATATGTAAATGTGAAAAAAAAGTGTTTCCATTACACTTTGGCGATATACTTCTATATCGACACGTCTGAAAAACCACCTTGTGAGAACTTTTTAGCGATATTTGAGGCTTTTTTTTAATTTAGGTGTTTCCATTACCAGTTTTTTATTGCGATACTTAGGTTTTGTGCAATTCTAGGGGTAATGGAAATGCAGCTAAAGATTGTTCAATCATTACAGATAAGTTGATGAAACTCAACTTAATGAAGTCCACAAATGAGGTTTCCAGTACTAAATGTAATTGTGAGATGTTCTAAAGCAGAAATATGGAGTTCAACATGAGATCTGGTGATCCATTTAAACCTTAGAGTTCCAGGACAGCTGGGACGGCAGAAGAGACCTCCTGTTTGACTGAAAAAGGACCTTCAGGAAGATTTAGCTGACTCTGAAGCAGCAGTGCACTATTCTACAGTGCAGTGACACTGTGCATGTTTAAAAACACTTTCATGGAAGAGTCTCTGAGGAAAATCTGCCCTGTCTTCTAACTACGCTAACATTTAAAATTTACAACCAACCATCTTAATGAGCCTGATGCTTTGCAAACGCAAGTCCAAGAGAAAAAAAGAACTTTGGGCCGAAATGAGCAAAGACATGGAGAAATCTGGAGCAGAATTTAATTAGAAGAATCATCTTGACTTTTAAGCACAGAGGTGCATCAATCATGTTTTGGCTGATGGGATCAAAGTGTACTAGAAAGGTCTGACAGCAGAACAGCAGACAAACAAAAAAGGATCACTTCTGATTTTGATCCTAAAGACACCTGGAAATTCACAATGGACTACCTCAAAGGTAGAAGTTTTGCCATGAGGGCTTTTGCAGTCACCTAATTTAAACATCAATGAAAAATCATTGAAGCTGCCATGATCTGTGGCCGTGTGGGAGCCTTACTGAGCAGTACAGAGGGAAAATCCCCTCCAAAAGAAGGAAAAGACTTACACGTCGCACCATGTAGCCTGAGATCAGTTCATCTTTGCTTAGTAATGAACACTAATGAGGATTTTGACCAAACTTTTGTGTGCAACTATATGAAGACGGACGTGCCAAACAGTTTACACAAGCAGTGACAAAAAAGGAAGGTGCCAATCTTATTCCACACAGCTTTGCAACATCAAAAGGGTTGTTCACAGCCTTAGTCTTGGTTTTACCTCTTTACTCATTTATTTATCCCTCCAGAAGTACATTCAGGCATACAAAACGATATATCTTCTGATGGCTCCAATGGCTTCTAAAACCTTTGGAAAATGATAAAGACTACACATCATAAATCAAAGCCTAAACTGCAAAGCACATCAAAGAGCCATAACATCTTACACACCAGGGAGAATGGACAGATTGAGACTCTTGTCTACTAAATGCTGATAGGAACTCTGACCAAACTGCAGTATTTCTGGCTGGGCGCATTTGGATAGTTAACATCAATGGCATTTTCATGGGCTTAAGACTATGGTCGTTTCTTCTTCCCATGTTTTATTGTGTGTGTCTGATGGCCCAGACATTTATACAGAAGACTGGGACATTAAGCAGCTTTTATTGTTGTTGAAATACGAGCCATAATAAAAGTGTAAATCTCAAATATAAAGGTAGGTAACAGAGAAGAAAGAAATCATATCGTAGCACGCCAGTGGATATAACTTCTTTCTATACACTGTCAAAATGTCTGACAAATATCAAAATCTTGTGCCAGGGAACTTCAACTTCAACTTCAAGGTTAAAGATGAGTCAAATATCGATATCTCTGTGCCTGAAATTGAGAATCAAAAGACATGAGTAGGATTTCCTTGAATTATTTGTAATTGCTGTAATATATAATGTTCATATTTTTCAGAATTATGGGGCATGAATAATTTCACTTTGTCTTTTTTCCTGTTGAGGTTTGCTGATATTTCAACATCCACTGTACGATCCTCAGAGACTGTACTCTGACCTAAATAGCTGCACTAAGTAGAA
>JAOXYM010000010.1:15617746-15632829 GCA_028567055.1 Leptatherina wallacei | reverse complement strand
GCTCCTCCTCGATCCGAGACTCGACTATCCGACGGACCCTCCTCTCCAGTACCCCTGAATAGACCTTTCCAGGGAGGAAATTTTCATCCAACTTACCAAAAAATAATTTTATTCAATTTCAAATGGACTTCTAATCCTATAAGTTTACATGCTTTTGCTTCTCACAAAAAATTGTACCAACAGTGGAACATTTTACCTTTACAAATATAAGACCAAGCATTCGTTTTTGTCTCATCTGTTTTCCTGTTTCTATTTTTAGGATTTGTATGAAAACTGATGTTGTTTTAGTCATATTTAAACAGAAATTGGCGTTAAATTTAGCAGAAATTTGTATTAGTAAGCTGCCATACGACTCTCAGCAGACTCTGAACAGTCGGTGTGACAGATGACAGACACCAAACTGGCTAGCGAGCCCATGGAGGAGCTTCCCAAGGGCACCAACACACAGACAGACATATGCATGTTCAGCACCTGCATTCCCACAGTAGTTCAGATCAACAGTAACACCCCACCCCTTCACTGTCTGAGAGGGAGGGATGGACTAAGTTTGAGAAGGGGAGGAAGACACCCTCTGAGAGAAAGAGTGAAGCCAGTGATTTAAACTCCCATGGGTGAGGGCAGCTGGAAGGGTCCAAAGCAGAAATGGGAGGAGAAGTGGGGGAGTGAGTGATGGGGTAGAGAAGGGACAGGGTAAAAGGGAGGAGAGCAATTTAGCTGAGGCAGCAGATCACCACGGAGGCCCTGTGCCAATGTTGAGGTGCTGAGTGATTCGAGATTGGATGCTCCACACACAGAGGCATACCCTGAGTCTGTATTCAAACACAACCCCTTGCACAAAAACACACATGCTCAGATGCACGTAAAAGCACAATATCTGCTCTCAAGTGCCCCCTTTTCTCTAGGGAGACTCTCGCTGCATCCCTCTTCACCTCTCAAGCCGAGCACAACCCCCTGTCAGCTCAGACTAACTGACAAGACATGACACTTGCACAGATGGGCAAAATGGTTTCCATTGTGATCTACTGACCCAACACACTAAGGTGACCTTAGACCCCTGGACAACAGGTTGTTTGGCCGGGGGGCGGACTGGTGGGGATGACCCCTCAGTTAATACTGACCTTCTAATGTTTACTTCTAACCGCAGGCTGCCTGTGAGCCACTACCTACTTGGCTCTACTGTACTCGGTTTATGGGGTTTTTCACTAGGGGTTTCCTGGGCCCAGTAGATACTTTGTTGGTAATTACTCCTTCATGATTCCAAGCGGGCTGAGTAGGGCTGCAAATGAGACGTTTACAGAGGGCAGATCACTGATTGTCGAGGGAGTGGCTTCACCAGACGAGTCATCAGAGCGACTCTAGGACCCGGGCCTTTTTAAAAACCCGGCGAAAGTGACCGTGTAATTATATAGTAGTTTACTAACCCTTGTTAAACACCAGAAGGAGGAGAACACCATGAGATTTTTATTATGTCTGTGGTTGTCAATGAGGTATTTGGCTGTTCAGAAACCATCCCTGTGGCCCAACAACGAGGTGCAGACAGTTTCTCTCCTTGGTGACTGATGCTCATACCCAGCTGCAACAAGCGAGCTGAAATGAGATCTATTACTAGGAACCCTCCGAGCTGCTCATGGATACCTTCTAAATAATATGGCACCATGTGACTACCAGACTATCATAGACCAAATCGGCCAGAATGGGTCCAATAGGAAGGACTGGAAGTCCGTGCAACACCATCTCTGGACAATCTGGCCACTGGATATGATGATAGTAGATGGGTGAGTGTTTTGTGACTTAAAGCATCTTCGTTACTTATCCTGTTGGTTACAAGCTCACCAGAGACAACAAGGATATTTCAAAGTAACACCGTTGTTACCTGTATGCAAACAATGGGCTAGCTAGTTAGCCACCGATGCTAACTCCATGTTCTGCTTGTATTCTGCGCTTGCTGTCTTTATTTGCTTCTGAGCACTAAACGTAAAGTCAGCATGTCAACAACATTATTTAGCTAGTTTTGTTAAGGATTGCAAAGTTATGTGTTACTTATCGTGCTGTGAATGGATTTCAGTTGTGTATTTTCATTTAAGAATCTCTTTCTACACATGAGGTGTCTTCGTCCACCTCCTTCATGGACCCCACGAGCTCCCCTACCGCTGCCTCCGCATCAGCTTCGAAACTGACACCAGCCCCGTCTACAACCTCAACCACAACAGCAGCTTTGAAACAGACACCATCATCTATGCTCACACCTTCACCGATGGCTCATTTTGTGCTGAGGTAGGAGGAGCTACAAAATACTATTTAAATGTAGTTAAGGGATATGAGACAAAATGAGAGCTATATTAGTTTGTAGTTTCTGTAGGGAGGCCGACACAAATAAGAGAGGGTACTTCTTCTATCAGCAAGTTTTTCCCATAATCCCCTCATGAACAATCAATAGAGCATCTAATGGCAATTAATTGTCATTTAAGTCATTGCTGCACAAAAACAGTAAATCTGTCATTCAACTCTTTTCTTAGGTAGATTTTCAGAGTATAACCTTAGTGGGTTATAGTAGTCACATGGTAAATTTTGTAAAATTACTATCAATTCAATTTACTGTATCTGTTCAGCATCTGTGAGAACCTATGCGCATGCAGCTAAATCTTATCATTCTCTTATCCTGGCAACTTTGGTCCAGTCTCCCTTCCCTGATCTTTCCAAAAGATGGATCCTTGGGTGTAAACGAAGAGAAGTATCCCAGTCAGCTTGCCCTTCTACTTCATTCTTGTCTCTATCTGAGGTTCACTGCAACCCGTTATCTGCTTTGCTTATCAGGCCAACTTCAGCTCAGACTCTTCTGGCCTCCCTCTCCCTCTCCAGCATGTGAAGGAGGAGACGTACAGTATCGAGATCTCTAGACTATCGTCTTTTTCTTGCTCTATCTCAGTCTGCTTGTCTGTCTCTATCTCTATCTGTCTCGGATCCTAGGTGCCATTGTAATGAGAGCAAACACATATCGCACAGTCTATGACCTTTTATGTTTCAAAGAATGTGTTTGTGAATACTTTTGTGTTGTTGTTTTCTATAGAAATCTGCTTTATTCATTCTTTAACATAGTGAACCTTATTATGTTCTACTATAATATGGTACCTACAATTTAAAGAAAATGAATCCTGAAACATCAAGAGAGTTTCTCTGTATTACTTAGAACAAATCAAACAGAGGAAAATAACCCTTGAACTAATTCAAACAATAGCAAATACTTTATTTTACAAATGAGATCACTCTGATGTTGCTCTGCTGGTCAGTAGGGGAGCAGCTGAACTTCTGGGTGAGCTGCTCCCCTGTGATGTGATGGCAAGGCTGAAGCAAAAAAGTTGCACCTTTTTCAGCTTTATAATAGGCTTCAAGACAGAAATATAGGGTGGAGGAACTTTTATGACAACCAACTTTCCAACAACTGTGAATATGCAGATCCCATTCACAGTCCCATTCAATGATTTAGCCTCAAATGAAAGCTTCCTGATTGTATCCATTGTACCATACTGGACTAGGCAAGGCCTGTATCCTGTGTGGACTACAAAGTTAATTGCGTACAATTGAAAGGTGTGCCGCTTTAATTGTTCTTCCAAGTAATGCAGAGCCTACAGGGACAAAAAATAAAATCATTAGTCATTTAGCCAGAAAAAAAAACACGATGGAATACAGACAAGCTTGTTAAGTGTTTTGCTAAAACCTGACGCCATTAAAGCAAATAGGAGATGACAGGAGACTTGGCCCATAGTAGATGGAGCAATTCAGGCAAACACATAGCTGTGCATGCACACACATAAACGATAATTTACTTTGGGCACTAGCTGCTACACAATTGCCTGAGGGATGTGTCTGGGCACGAAGTACCATAGGGCCAATGTCTGAACCACAAGTGGCCCAGTCAAATCTTTACACAGTCATAAACACGCCTGCATTAGTAACAGCCAGTTAAAATCATTCCATGAACTAAGGGGTTAGCCTGCTATGGCACAACACCCTGTAGCAATAAGAAAATCTACCTAATTTTATTTCTAATCTGCTCTGATATAGATGGTGATGTCAGTAAATTCATCACTGAAATATCTAAACACGGAGTTAAAATTAAATTAAGTGCAGACATTCCCATCAGTAAAGGAAGAAGGCCACTGACTTTTCCTCTACATTAACAGTGCCACCATGAGGTGGACATTTTTCCTTTTAAATTAGCTGAAGCTAGACTTGACATGCAGTTCAACTGGCATCCCAGTCTGTACGTAACAGATATTTATCACAGTTTCCAAAAAAAGTGGAATACAAAATGTAAAATGTAAGGGGGGGGGGGGGGGGGGGGGCAATGATTAAAACATGTTCAACCCTAAATTTCAGTGAAATACAGAAATAAAATGTAAGTAAATTTTTTCATTTGATGATAACATATTTCTAAAACATTTTTGGATAATAATAATAATAATAATAATAATAATAATAATAATAATAATAATAATAACAACAATGGGTAAGTGGGTGATTTAAGAATAACATTTGTCCACATAAAATATCAGGGAATTGTTAATCTATATAAGATAATCTTATTAGGGAATACAAAGGAATCTCTGTATACATTTAATAATGAACTGCCATCAGGCGGCACAAAGACAATTTTGCAGTGGAAATAACAGCATGCACTCAGGAACACTACTGACTGTGAAAGCAGTTTCTTGTAAGTTCAATCTTTATATCATGCAAGCTCTTCTAATCTTGTTGACCTCTCAAAGAACTTTACACGACAAACCACATTCACCAACACTTCTTTTTATTCACTCCACTGAGCACAAGTTCACACATTCATGAGCACATCAGTGGCAATGTGAGGTTCATTATCTTGTCCAAGGACCCTTTTGAGATAAGGACTGAGTAAGTCAGGGATCAAACCACTTATCTTCTGATAAGTGGATAAACAAACAGCACCTAATGCTGGGTAATAAATAAGTTAATTGTATGCTGCTATTCAGAGGAAATAAATCATTGTTTATTCTGCCAAAACAATGCCAGACTAAATTCTAAATGTATTAAAATTCAGTCAAAACCTTTTACACATATGAATTAATAAATAAATAAATTCAACAAGTGAGGCTCCAAAATCCACAGCAGCTGAAATCAGACACCAAACAAAAATTGGAAACCCTAAGTAATTTCAGAATTGTATCCACTGCATGTACTCCTAAGTTTCAGGTAGCTAACACAGTGTTGTTAAAACCAAAAGATGATGCAACAAACACATCCACCACTGTCCAAACTTATTAAAGAGTTGCCATCAACTGAAATCAGACATGCATTTGCCAAAAAGCAACAATATTTCCTAATTTCAACATGTTTGTACTGTTTTCAGTAAATTTAATGGGTGAACTCCTTGAATTATTTTAGATTTACAATTTATGTTGTTAACCACAGTTTTTTGGACACAGGAGTGTATCAAAAATTAACACACCTGATTTAAATGGTACACAAGGTAACCTTTATACCCTCATTTTATCTACATTTGGATGATTTGCATTTACAGTAGTACTGTAGTCCAGCTAACTATAAGCTTTGTGGTTTGATTGTTAGAAAACCATCCATCAATCCATCCATCACTGGTATAGCCACTTATTCTTCAGAAAATTGTGGGAAGTTGTTGTCTTATGTAGGTTAATGACCTGAGTTACTACATCAAATTAAACCTCAGGCTTTCTTACTTTGAGTTCAATTTTAAATCAGTCAGCGAAGCAATTTTTGAAAATTAAGATTTCAATCATTACGTATTTGGTCCAGACATAAATAAATGGGACTACGAGTACAGTTTTATCAGTGCTGGACAAGCAGTTGATTTTTTACCGCTCTCTTGATAACACTGAATACATCATCAGAAAAACATGCACAAACATTAATACACATGAATGCATAGTGCCCGTTATGTTACACGGTACCAGCTTGACTTAGCAGTGGTGACATTTACGCTCGTGGCCTCTTGAGTAATTTACACAGGCTGGCATTATTCACAGCTGGTTTATTGTTCCGTGCAGTAGACTGTTTTAATAGCGCTCAAAAGTAAGGTGGCACCAGGGCTTCTTAGCACTGTGTATTAGTGGGACTGCAGGTCCCAATAAAACACAATAAAACACAGACCTCTGTTTCATGAACTGTATATTGACCCCTTCATAACCTGCTTTAGTAAACTCACACCTCCATGCTGATAATGAACTGGTCCATGTGGAAGTATATTAGTGGTCAGGTCCAACCAAAAGTAGCTGGGGCATTTGGCCAAGACAGTAAAATATATGTGCAAGAAATATCTCCCAGGGCCCTGTGAAAGCTGGGCAATTAAATGTAGCAGGGGTATTTACAACCAATGAGCAGGCCCACAGTGGGTGCTAGAGAGATGCAGACGGAGACTAGGAGTGGAACTGCTGACAAGAGAGTCAGTGGCAGTGTACTACATGATTTAGATACTGCGAGTGAGACTACAGACCTATAATCCTGAAGGCACAGAACCAGACAGCGATGGAGGAAAGAGGGCAAACTCTGGGAATGAGAGACCAAGAGCCACAAAAAAAGAATATATGACAGCAGGCAAAAAAGAGAGTGAGAGCAAAAGAGTGATAGAAAGACACAAAAGCAAAGAGAGATGGAACAAGACAGACTAAAAGATGGAGAGCAAAGCAGGGAGACATGCAGGCAGACTGTCCGTCTCTGGTTTGTGGGAATGCGGTAAAGACACAGTAGTAGGCAGGGTCCCAGCTCTGAAATTAGAGAGTGGTGCTATGAGAGGGGAGCCAGAGCCAAAGGCCGTCTGGGAGCTGCCAGGGGCTGCATCCCCAACGCGCTGCCGAAACATGATTTAGTGCTGGGCTGCACTACAAACGGCACACTGCTTCTGCTGTGTTATCTAGCTCACAGCAGCACACCACCACCAGCCGTTGCATGCTATCGGGTTCACCAAACTATGAAGACACCACATCCATGGTGGGAAGTGTCTGCATGAAAAAGACCAGTTAAGCTAAACACAGAAGAGAGACAGAGAGAAGAGACAAAAACAGTGTGTTAAATAACCACCAGGGGTTACGATAGTGTGGACATTTTGCATTATTAAGAAGATTAAATGCTAAATCAGATGTTCATCAGACCACAAAACACTGCAGCAATTTATGATCTGTGAAAAACTATTTACATGATATCATGTTAGTTATCATAAAAAAAATGTTCTTCCCTAGAAGCTGGAATGTTAACAGATGATATATGGTCCAGCAGAAAAAAGCTGAACTAGGGTATAGCATCCAGCTTTTAGTCTGAGTTAAGGCCTCTGCAATTAGAATACAGTGTTATAATTAAAATAAATCAAGTGGCTGCATTTTTCACACTTTAGTGTCTGTACAAGGAGGGATAGTTAATAGTATGAGCAGGTCCCAGACCTTTTGTGAAAGGAAAATTCAGGATAAATCACCACAATGCATGCACAAGCATGTGCACATAGACTTTTTTTATTCATGGACTTCTGCAGTCAGTGTAAATGCATCTCTGGAAGACAATCAGAGAAGAAATGCAGGAGAAACTGTACGCTGGATTGTTTTATTTTGTGCAACGATCGCAGGCCAAGTCCAGACATACAGGAGGAGGATTCTGGATGTGCTTGTGTGGAGCACCGGGCAGTATGAGTACGGACGCTGCATCCAGACTACGTGTTCCAGGATTTTTGTTTGTGTGTGTGAGCACGAGTTTCCTTTGCCAAGTTTCCTCTCTTTGTTTAGACCTGTCTGCTCAGTTCAGCTCCCCACTGAGCACGTTGTGGCCAAACACACACATATATCAAAACGCAGCAAAACAGACAGGGTACTCTCTAGGCAGAGAGCTGCTGGGAATGGGAGCAAAGGGGAGTTTAGAGAGAGACACACTGTTGTCCATAAGAGACAACAGAAGGAGAGGAGGGGGAAGAGAAGGAGAGAGATGGATGGTGACACACTACAAACTGATAATAATAAGCAAATCTTCTAAGCAGACATTTTATAATTGCCTTGTAACTCTTAGTAAAGACTTAGAAACCGCTTTGTACTCAAAGAGAACAAAAGGTAGGAATCTGTCGGTGTCTACATAAAACAACAGAATAAATGCAAAAGAAATCCCCCTCCCAGCAGTGAGTAATGAACTTCTAAATGTTGCTTTCACATCCAGGCTTCCAGTAACCACAAAGAAGTCTATTTAGTAAATCAGAGTGTTGGTGTGTAAAGAACCAACATGATGTTGCACAAGGATTGAAGTTTGCACATAGTTAATTCCCCCTTTCACAAGGCCTTAAAAGATTAAAAATGTTCTCTGTTGCTTTAAATCCTCTGAATCTTTCCGCTGAATTTAAAGGGGCAGCGAAACGACCCCCTTTCCTCACATTCATTTAAGCAAGTACAATGAAAATCTTATTGTGCTTTAAAGTAGGTAATATTTTATGTCTAGATGTGCTTCATATCACAATGTTAAGCTCACGAAGTGACCCATCCTGCATCAGCTACACATAATGAAGCAGCTGAAGTTGAAACAAGCCATTCCTGCTGAACAAATATGTAAGCAAGTGTTTTTTTGTTTTGTTCTTTATCCATCTATATGTGCCTGGATATCCACTTGTAAATTTTTTTGTGGTCTAATGCTCAACTATGTGTGTGTATATGTGTTTACAGCACAAGCCCCTTGTCTTTATATCCCTCCACTGACTGTGCATCAGACCAGTCTAAACACACATACACACACACTCTTCTGCCCCCTTCAGAGCCATGCTTTCAGAGACGTGGGGCCCTAAATGCCTTACAGATGGACTCTTAACAAACACAACTCTCTGTCTCGGCCCTCAAGTATTCGCAGTATTTGGTCTTGTGTAGTTTACAACATACTTACCTAATTGAGATGCTATTAAGGTCAGAGCACGGATTCCTCTGCATACGCCTCATGCTAATTCACATGATATAAGCGTGACATAGACAGCGGAGTGTAATTGTCCTAATATAGCAGGGTGAAGTAAACCACAGGGTGAATGTGATCTATGGTCAGTGTCGTATACTTAGAGAAACATAAATAATGAATAATGTCTTGAGCAGATATGTGTCTGTGCAGGCCTGGAGGGCATATTAGAGGGTGTTTTCCTGGAAACTGCTGAAGGTTTTACACATCACATTCCAAACACGATTGTAAAACATTTTAATAATGAACAATGCGGAATGAAACAGTAAACAAAAAAGAATAAATGCATCATTTGTTTGTTTTTGTATTTTCTAAAAGAAAAACAGTTCATGTAAACTGACTGAAATAAAATAATAAAAAATTTAGGCAGTTTTATCAGTTAGATACAGTCATGTGAAGCTTTTAACCGATATCCAGATTACATGATACATTTATGGTTCTTGACCCGCAGACAGCTGAAGTGAAGTGTAATCTCTTTACAACAGCATATGGTAATGGGTTGGATCTATCATACAGCAAGTCCTTGAAATTGATGTGTAGGAAATGGAAAATAAACCAGCAAGTGGAGCTAGATAGTTGAGTCATACCTCCACAACTGCAGCTTTTGTGAGATGTTCCTGTCTTGCAGAAGATCAACCAAAGTTTGTCAAGGAAAGGACAACCAATGAAACAGCACCGGGGTCTGAAAGACTAATTAATGCACAAAAAAACCAAAGCCTGGCTTTTGTTTTCCCACCCAGTATTGAATATTAATTTTGATATGAAGGCAGCAAAACACAGAGTGCATAACGCTTTGTTGTGTAAAGGGCAGCAAAGCTGCAAATCGGTCAAAGTACCCATGCTGTCCACAGCTGAAAGCACCTACAATGAACATGAGAGCAAACAGACAACAGTGCAGTGGAAGAAGATGTTCTGGTCTGATAAACCATGTTTTCTTTTACATCATCCATATGCTCGGGTGAGTGTGAAGCTTTGGGCAATGTTCTGCTGGGAAGTCTGGGATCGTGCTATTCATGGGGACGTTACTTAGATAATTACCACCTAAACACTGCTGCTAACCAATTACGCCCCAAATTGTAACAGTGTTCCATGATGGTGGCAGGATACTTCACTGTATCACAATCGAGCGTCTTTAGGATGTGCTGGATGAAAAAGGCTGTCTCACTGTCAACTTACAAGACTGAATATCAAATTCCTGATTTTAACCCTTTAACGCTGTGGATATCACATTTAATCCATACAGTTTCTGAGACCTGTTGAATAACTTTATGGTAAAAGCTTTGCTCAAAACCTTTCTGTACATAATCCGATACTTGTTTTCTGCCTCCAGGTGGATACCATGCAAAAATAAAACTTTCTGCCCTTTATTTCTTGGTGCAGGTTTGGTCAAAACAAATTTTACCTCCTACATAATTAAAGGCTGCAAGCCTCAGCTCTGCATGATCATTTTGATTTTATGTTGCTGCAACACTCTTTACAACACTTCTAAACTGGATCCCAAAAAAGAAAAAGAAAAACAGAAAACAATGCATGAGCTTATTGTTCAGATAGACTGTGATGTGAAAGCTTATTACCAAGTATTGTGATGAGAAAAGAAAATTCTTCTCCTATAAATCATTGACACTTAGTACAAGGAATTTGCCTATTTCATTCTAAAGCCTGGGATGAGCTCCCCCTGAGAGGCCACGCGGAAGCCCAGACACACTGGTCACTGTCATTTGGGTATTTTTCATCGAGTGCGTCTGACAGAGAGATAACACACTGTCACAAAGTGCCATCCATCTTCGTTTCCAAGTCACTCTAAGAGAATTAAATCTTGAGAGTGGGGTTAGACACATTGGTGATTAATCAACTCCACGTTCATGTGTGTCTAAGTGCATGTGTGCAGACTTATATGTGTCTTTGTCTCTGTGTGATAAATCACTGTCTAACCCTGTACAGGACACACAATGCCTAAACTCCTTTCAGCTCACTGTGATAAATTCATCTAAAAGTGATTTGCCCACAATGCTCAGACAGGAAACAATAAAAAAAGAGAAGAAAAAAAAAGGAAAAACAATGTACTTGGAGGCTGACCAAGAGTGAGTATTGAGTAAGGCATGGGAACACGGTCTTGTGCATGCACAAACATTACGGTGCAGAGTTTATGAATTCCTTGAACCCTTTGGGAAAGATCCTATTCAGAAGTGACTCAACTGTAACACTAGGGTTTTGCTTTGTGAATGATAAGGTTTACCATTATGAGCAATGTTTAAGAGGTGGCATAACTAAATGGCACAATATCATACAAAAAGTGCAGTCATGTAAGATAAAAGTGACTGCACTGGATATTCTGATGTAAACAAGTTAGGCAGCAACATTAGTATTGCTACTTTAACTCTTGAGAGCACTTTTTTCTGAAATGACAGATTTTGTGTTGTGAATAATAAATGGTGAATGTAATAAGCTTTTATTATATCAGCTGCTTAAATCAGTTTCAAATGAATCAAATGACTTGATAACTTGATTTTAAGGAGGGTTTTTTTTTCTTTTGCAGTCTTTCTTTATGCAGTTGGAAGACATTCCCACAGCAGATTTGTGTTGAAATGCACAGTTCAAGTCATTAAGTTAAGCTCATCCATAGCAGGTTCTGTGGAGTTAAGCCTGGGCGACCCTTTCTTTCCAAGTACTTTTTTCCACACTTGTTTGTTTTAAGATTTTTGTCTTTCTGCGTAACAATGTTGGGATGAATCAAACAAGTTCATAAAGGTATATAGCATGACATATGAAAAGAGTTATACCAGTATTGGTTCAACATCACCAATTTCCCCTGCAGTAAAACTTATGTACACTTATGTATCTTTGTTTTTTGGGGGATGTAAGTAATTTCTTTCTAGCTATCTTCAGACCATCAATTCAGGCACTGCAGTTCTACAAAGCACTTTAAGATGCATTTCTGATTTCTACATTCAAACATCAGTGGTAGTCCTTTTTTTATCTGGAGCAACAGGAAGCTCGTGTTTTGATCAAGGACACTTAAACGCATGAGGGCTAAGGATTAAATAAACAGTCATGTTAATTGATGACCACCTCAGCCATGCCCGACCAAAAGAAATCTGCTACCACAAGATCATTTTATTCAATCATGGAAATTAAGTTAAACTCTAAAATCCCCATTTTCAAAATATCTGACACAATAAGCTTTTTTGTGTTTAAGAATTTCTGTGATGTGCTCCTTAAAAGTTTATCTGAAAAAAGGATAAGTAACTGCACCAAGTAACAAGCATAAACTTTATAGAAGAAGTGGACATGGCCTGTGGGTTTGAAAAGCAAAGTGAATGTGGATGTAATTTAAATCTACATTTATCTTAATGGCAAAAAGGGAAAAACTCTACTGACTCTAAAAGGATGTTTAAATCATCATTAATACATAAAACTAAAAGAAATTTACTCCACTTCTCACCTGATCAGTAAACTATTTCCAGATGAGCTGATGGCCTCATGATGCTCATTTTGTGAATCATGTAAAACAGACAAGAAGGAAACATATACTGTATATAGGGAAAAATGACCCACTCCTCTTGAGCTCCACCCCTTGAATATACACTTCTGGTACAAAAACTTGAAAACAAAATTCCATTGACATAGCTGCAGTCTGCAATTCAATGGGAGACAACATGGTAGTTAGGCCCACCTCTTCTCCACACTGTTAAGTAACACAGGGGTCAGTGGGTTCATCCACCTGCTGCCTGAGGGTAAGAGGAAGCTCCTTGTCCTTGTAACAGGTGTGCTTCCCCACCAGAACCATCAAAACAAGAAATTCACACGAACAGAAAAAGAAAGAAGGGTAGAGGGAGGGCTCTGAGACGAGGAAAACAGCAATTATAAAGGATTTATGTTTCTGGATCATGCAGGTTTCTGCAGCTGGTTTTCTGTTTCACTTTAAAAGTTTGTCTCAATATTGCGAATGCAGCTGCGATTAAGGGAAAGTGATCATTTTCTTGTTTCAGAGAAAAAACTGTCTGTCAGTCTTGCAACTTTTACCTTTACCAGTGTCAAAGTAAAACAGAGTAGAGGTGAAACAGAAAAAAAGCAGGGGAGACACCTCTTACCACAGGTTTGTGTTTTCACAGAAGAGATTGTGATCACAACACGTAGCCCAAAGCTAATGAGCTGTTACCCAATCTCTGAGGGAGGTCTTTAGGTTTTGAGTGTGACTGGAGTCTTGGTTTAAGATCATTACAGCTCACAAAGTGAGAATGGCTAACGCATGCAAACAGTAGAGGAGGGCAGCGTCAATAAGTGCGCAGAGATAGTAATGCTTTGTATATTAGAGCAAGTGAAGGAACATTAGAAAGTATTTCTAAGGTATATTGTTTTCATGTGTCAACAGTTTGACATATTTAAGTTAGTCTCTAGTTCAAAACTTCCGCTTTCTACTATAAATCCCAAAAGAAAAACACAAAACAAAAGCTTTTCAAATGTATTAATCTTTTTTCACTCTCTGGTTCTTCTACTTCTCAGACATCTAACAAAACACCAAAACACATTTCACGTGCTCTGGTTATTCATGGGAAGAAACTGTGGAATACAGACAGGCAGGAAGACACTTTTACAATGAAACTCATACATGTGATCAGGATTTTCCTTTGTTACTTCGGTACACTATCCCGCTGGCATGACGTCGTGCCCATTCCACTATGCGAAAGGACGCACCTATTCCGATCCGTGGGATTCACAACACAGCTGTTGCCATTTTGGCCACGCCTCACTGCATAAAGACTTTTCTGTTAACCCCTGTTAATATTCCCATGCGGAAAAATAAACATTCAAGAATTGACAGCACCCGATCCTGCCTGGCTTGGAAAATCTGTGATATTACCCAGCAAAGTCAGAACAAAAACAGAGTGGGGGGAAGAAAAAAGAAGGTGTGCAGCATAAACACAGCTCTGTGTAGATGCTGATAAGACAGAGAGGAGGTGCGTGTTGGCACAGATTGAACGAGCCCAGCCACAATGGCAGTCATCAAAAGATTCCACCACACGCATTCATCTGATAGCGGAGACTCAAGCTGGCTGGCAGACTCACATGCAGGCACACACAAAACAGTTCTGCAGTGAAACATGCATACCTTTGCTTCTGAGCAGCCTGGATGATTTAATCAGTTAATCTCTCATACTTAAAGTCAAAACACACACACCGCAGGAGTGTGCCTACCTTATCTTCTAGTCTGATCAGTCGTGCCCCGATAGTTGGGTATTCTTTATCTTCCCCTTTTCCTAGTATTTTTTTTTCAAAAAGAAAGAAAAACATTGAAATATACAAACATTTAAAAATAAAACCAACATATTTCAGCAACCCTGAAGGCTACAAGTATTAGTAATGTCAATCAATTACACCATTAAAGGAACATGATCACTTTTAAATGCCTGTCAAAAAGAATAATGCAAGTGATAACATAGCAGTGCTGTATGCATTTAAAAAAACAAACAAAAAAAAACGTTAACACAACAATCAAAATCATGAAATGATAGGAAGAGGAGCTACCATTTGCTGTTTAATTGTCTCTATCCAGTCAGAAACTAACAATGCTTTCATCCTGTCAGTGCTATATTTACTTGAAAAGTTGTGGAAGATGTTGACGGGAGTAGTAAACAAAAATAACCAAAGAATTGTGTCCTTGTAACTCATCTGATGAAAACTTACATAAAACAAAACTTGACAGTACTCACAAGCAAGGAGCACAAATTCAGAAACACATAAACATCAAGAATCTTTTATTGTCATTATGACCAGCACAATGAAATTTAGTTTAGCAGCTCTTGGCTTAAAACACACTAAGATACAAATATAAATATTTCTGAATTGTGAATAAATAATAAATAATCTGGGGAAGAAGCAGTGTTTCAGTCTGTTTGAGTGGGCTTTGATGGTCCTGAATCTATTTCCAAAGGGAAGAGGTACAAACAGTTGGTGTCCTGGGTGGGTGGGTTCTGCACCTATACGACTGGCCCTCCTCTGAACCCGGCTGTCGTATATTGAGTCCAAGAGAGGACGCCCCACAATCCTCTGTGCTGTTTTCACAACCCGGGCCAAGTCCTTCCTGTCTTGTGCAGTGCAGCTCCCGTACCACA
>JAOXYM010000010.1:15606524-15617646 GCA_028567055.1 Leptatherina wallacei | reverse complement strand
GAACTCCCTCGCCGTCTTGAATGGTCTGCATTTCACAGCCAGGTATTCCAGGTCGGTTGTGCAGTGTGTTCCGATGAAGTGTGTGGCTGTACACCAGGAATTGTGGATGTAGAGCGCGATCCTTCCGCCTTTGCATTTAGCCAAGGCTGCATCCCTGTCGGCTCGGAACAGAGAGCGCCCCGCTAGCTCCACCGCGGCGTTAGGTATATCGTAGTTCAGCCAGGTTTCCATATGATGGCCACACAGCTGTCCATCCTCTGCGACACAATCCTCAGCCCTTTGCCAGAAAGAAACTGGGAAGAGCCGGTTGGTGCGGGTTAGCACGTAGCCTAGCGCGCACACCGCTACTCTTACCCCGCTTTTGTTTACGGAATCTTCTCTGTCCCCTTGGACACAGTGGTGGTATGGTGAAAGCCGTTATGTTACGTTGAATCTCTGGTGGTATGAAATCCGGCTTAGGGGATGCAAAAAGTTGGCAGTGTCTTCCAATATGCATTAATTCCCCCCTGCTGAATTGAAAAAATGCCTACAGGGACTGGAGCAACAACAAAAACACGAAAAACAAAAAACAAAAGCCGAGAGCCCTGAAACATGAAAACACAATTGAAAACTCATCCAGACAGACATAGGCACACACATCAGGGGCCTTTCTTTTTCTTGTATTTAGTCAAGGAAGTAGTTGTGTACGTGTGAGTTGTAAATGCAGAGATGGCCCGATGAGTGATTGTTGTCTATCAGATGAAGACTGTGGAGTTTTCTGTGTATTTACCTGGGAGAAACATTCCAGGCTTCCCCAGAGTACCGTCCAGCCTGGGTGAAAGAGAAGAAAGATTAGACAGAAAGAGGTAAAACTACTGGCTAGATACAGAGGAGATTCAGTTGGGTAAACATCATGTTATTACATTTGATGAGTTGAACAGAAAAATAGGACAAAATGAGTCATGATTACTATTAAATTAAACAAATTGTATCACACAGAACAAAATTAACAAACCATCCCATATCCAGAAAAGTCGCAAATTAAGTCAAATTTGCAATTTGTTTAAACAAAACAAACCAGAAACATTCAACAGAAATAAGCACAAAGGAAACTATTTTTCAGCATCTTCATTGACCAACATGAATATATTTACAAAATATAAACAAATGAGAGAAATCTATGTCAGAAACATGCTAAAAGTTGCGAAGAGAGGCAAAGAAAGACAAGTTTATAAATACAGTTTTATTCCAGATTTTACAATCACCTGATTAACTGTTGACAAGTGAGGGTGTTAGGATTGGGTATAAAAGCAGCATCCACCAAAGAATTAGTCTTTCCGAAAAAGAATGGGTCATGGCCAAAGAAATTAGATCAGAGAATCATAAGTAGTCCAAAAAATAAATATTTCCCAATGCAAGATTGCTTGCACTACTCTGCCTCTATCAAATCAAATCAAACTTTATTTATAAAGCGCTTTTCATGCAACCAAAACACAAAGTGCTTTACATGATAAAAATTTTTTTCTGCATTTTAAAATAAAACAAGCCTTCACATAACAAAGTATATAGCATAGCAATTTAAAGGTCCAATATTATGCAATATTCACTTCCTAAAGGTTTTCTAAATCATATATGTCCCCAAGTCTGTCTATGAGGCCCAGAAATGAGAAACTCATGTCACTTCTCTCCCTTCCTTGCTCCACTTTTTAGCGAATGTGTGCTCAAACAGATGCGTCTGAGATTTTTCCCCAAGTGGCGTCCAGAAGGGAAATGACCACTCCCTGGGGTAGTCGATACTGCCATAGATAAAAGCTAAGCACAGCAGTTACTCTGTATCAACAAGCACAAAAGTTTGTCTTTATCTCCTTGATCTGAACCTCTGAAGACCCACTGGATGGATTTTATTTTTCAATGGAAATATACACCAAAGTTTTGCATGTGTGTGCCCAGCATTTTATAGAGGACTGTTTCTACAACTTGACTGCATACAATGTGGCTTTGCCAAACAGCTAAATTTGAAGCATGGATCAGCACCAACCGTGAAACAACTCTAAAGCTAGGAGCTGGAAATGATTTCATTTTGTTGCTTTACTGTGTAGGCCTGCTTAGCCTGATAGCCTGTAAATATGTTAGCACTAAAGCTAACGTAGCTCATTCGATGCTGCTAACGTTTGTGTCCTTGAATCATATGCACGAGTCATCCACATCTTGAGACATTCAACATCAGTTTTAAAGCTGGCGTTAGGCACTTATAAATCATTTTGGATGTTTGTGACGACTGTTCACAGCATCATCCATGCATTGTTAGCCTCTGTTGCTTTGATGAAAGAGCAGTCTACAGTTGTTACCAACGATAGATAGATCTCCCCCGTGCTTCTTAAACATATATTCTTAAACAATATTTAATATTTGTGGATTGAAATTGGTTAATGAAGTGTCTACTGACTTTTGTTTGTTTTTTTAAAGCCAGCCACTGAAGTAAATTTTATAATGAAACTTTTAGCGGATATTTCCGGCTCTGTTTCATTTTTTAAATGCAGTTATCTAAAGGAATTAGCTGGAAGAACGAGAACGCTTTTGTATCTACAATTGCGAGGCAACAGGGGACTGGAGCCGTATGGGAAATTTTTGTACACTAGGTAGGCTGTCTCATTTCACAAATGTATAAATGGCTTCAAAGTGCGCAGCCTAGTGTTCGTAGACCCAGAAATGAGACATGTTTCAATAGTAGTATATTCCTGTCAAAGCCGAGGTACTCATGGGGAATGGCCACATACCAGCTGGTGCCAAGACCCACACAGATTATCACCCACATCAACCTCCAAATTTTATTCAACACTTTATTATCAAGTTGAGAAAACATATGCAAGGAATTATTGGCTCGGAGCCTAAATGACAAACTTCCATTATATTCTTTCATTGAGATTTATAAACATTTGTATGTGAATTGTCTGACTGTAATAACATTGTTTCAGGGAGTCCGGGGAAATTTTTGTAAGAATAGGCTAAAGATGTCATCAGCATAACCTAAGAGCCCTCATGTGGCACTGAATGGCAAAAATATCTTGCTCCTTGAATTGCAGTATAGCAGTGTGGGCTCTAGAGAGGAAACCACTGTTGCTCAACATAATCCATCGAGAAATTTCCCCTGAAACTGTATTGATAAGGAAGTTCTTTCACAACTCTGCGCAGAAATTTAGCTGGAGCTCAGGAGCTCATCTTTGGTTGACAAAAAAAGAAGTGAACCGGAATTCTGTGGTCAAATGTTAAACAGACTTTTGGTGAGACATAGGCTACCATCAAGGAGATGTTTCAAAAGGAAGGAAGTGATTATTTCAACAGGACAAAACCAGAACTCCTGGTGGTATTAGTGAGAGTGTATGCATGAGCGCTTGACTGGTCTACTTGCAGTCCAGATCTGTATTCTGATTTTAAAAAGTTATACAGAGGAGAATAAGGCAACAACCACTGACTCCTGAGCAACTGAAATTATATATTAAGCAGGAATGGACACAGATACATCTTGCAAGACTACAACAATTTGTATCTTCAGTTCCCAATTGATTAAAATAAATTATTTTAAAGGAAGGACGATGTAACACCATGGAAAAGAGGATTCTATTCAAACATTTTTGTTTGCATTGTTGCCATCATATTCTAGATCTGCATAATAGTTTCTAAATACACTAAAGACACATATAAGTTTCTAATTACACAGATAAATTAATTTCTTTGACTTTAACATGGTAGGCAATGTAAATGACACAAAAGATTTGCCTAAAATTAAATCACAGCATCAGAGACTGAAGAGAACAAGTAAAAAACAAAGAGAAAGGAACCACCTTCTCTGCAGCTCCTTGATGCGCACCATCATGTTGAGGTGACCCTGGGAATACTGCTCGATCACGTCTCGCACATCATAGGGCTTCCGCGCTTGCTGTAGATCCATGCATGCACACACAAAAACAACATACACACATACACAAGGTAGGACACAAAAGCCATTGTCAACCACAGCCTCTGTTTCTTGGTTCCCCGAAAACATCCCCAACCCCCTTGGGTGCAAAGAGTTCATTGTTAACTCAATGTTTGTATTTGTGTGTGTGTGTGTGCGTGCGTGCGTGCGTGCATGCGTGCGTGTGTGTGCATGGGGTGTATGTGAGTGTGTGAGTGTGCACTGACAAGTGCATGGTCATGTAGAGAGCAATCGTGTTAAGATCCTTTCACAGCTTTGTTTAGTATGATGTTGATACAAGGGGGGTATCTGAAAGAACCCAATGAACTCTTCAGGGTACCACTGGTAGACACAGTATAGCAGCTGCAGCTGAAATCACTGAGGATGTAATTGAAAACATATAGAGCACTTGCAAGCACTAAGAATATAAGAAACATACATTATTATCATACTAACATTCAGTAAATATGTATACCAACATTTATTATGAATGTAATGGTCACTTTTTTTCTTTTTCCACAAAATCTCACTGTCTTCAATCAATGCAGCCATGCATTTCTCTGTGCATGTGTGTATTTTTTCTGTGTGCAAATGTGAGGGTTTTTTTATGCACTACAGTAAGTAAGTTCATATTGTAGCCCCAGAGACAGGTTAGAATATTTCCCAGAACTGAAGCGAGCACAATGAAGACACACAGGTGCAAGTTTCAGGCATTCACACATAAACACGCTCCTACACACACTTGGAAAAAAAGAAAGAGGCACTGCAGCTGATGTATGCCCCTGAGGCTCCCCCTCCTCTTCCTTTACATTTACACACATACACACTTCTCTCACTCCCAATCTGTCTTTCTCTTCATCTCTCACTCCTCGCTTGCTGTCCTTTACTTTTGTGTTTCTCTCTCAGGATTTCCCTTTGCTTACCTGAAATTTCATCCTTGCCACAAAGTACTGCATTCTACGTAGGACTTTTACCGCAGACCTCTGGGCGTGGGACAGCCTGTTGCAAAAAAGAAGAGATTAAAACTAAAATTAGGAAACTCTGACATACAAAAAATTGCTGCTGTAAAATTGGGTTTGTTCTGAGCAAGCCGAGCTGCAACACAAGTCCATGAAAGGTTGCATGCCATAGGAAATGAGCCATGCTCCATTTAGAAAATAATGGACAATGTATGCACTCTGCAAAAATAAAACACCTGTGGCTCTAACATATGTGCAATTTCATATGGATGAAAAATACAATATGAATCAATATAGATTGTCCCCCAACAACTCTCTGTGTTTACCCTTTGGGTCACAAATTTGCATCTGCAACATAGTGCAAAGTGTAAGAGAAGAAAACCAGATTCAACTCAGCTCAAGAGCAGCACATCTGTGTCAACACAGAGGAAAATCCACTGTTATGGATTTCTACACTGAGAAAAAAACTTATGGACGTAGACAACATGCACACACACTCATATTTGCATACCATAGTCTCTGTCTGGCATGCACTCGAGTTTGTTTTTTCAAGGAGGCCCACAGTGTGTTATGGCCAAGTGCTTATTTAATTTGCTTGTTGCCCTTCTTGCTCCATGATACCAACGTGTTTGAATGAAAAAACATCATGAGGGGGAAAAAAATATAGAATTTTTGCTGAATGAGTGTACTTCAGTGGAATACATATCTTAATACTAACTGGAAGTGGAGATATAAATGGACACAGTACAATGGACAATTAAAAAAAGGGTATATTGTACTTGTGGTTTATGACTAAAACTTCCATAAGATAAACATGATATAGTGGGCCTGATTATCAAAGTTTTTCCTTGTTTTTTCCAGCATCTGCATGAGCAAACCAAATGGGATTTTGAAGATACACACGTGATTCCATTCATATTACAGCTTATTACATACAAATCTATTTGTTGGTGCATTCAACATGTTCAAACGAAAATTTCAGTTTCTTCTCAGCAATAAGAATAAGATCCTCTGTGGGCAGAAACAAAAAAAAGAAAAAGAAAAAATTTATCTGCTGTGTCCTGTCAGACCAACTCTTTTGATAATGGATGAAAGATGTTTCTTTTCACTGATTTACAATTAATGCACTTGCAATACACGGTCCATGCTGGCAAATTTTTAAGGTTACACATGGATGGCTGAAAAGCATCCTGACCCTCTTTGACTGGTGCAGATGATGAAATTAATTTAACACAGACCCATGAGAACCCCAGCAAGAATGTGGATGGTAAAATAACTATTTTGGCACGTATGTGTTACTCCAATAGCATGATTATTTCTTTGACACTAAGTTCAGTGGAAAGATTCAGATTAGTCATGAAACTGTCTTCTGTTAAACATAGACGTAGAGTCAAGGCGGAAAAGTAAAGCCAAGAAAGTACCTTAAGCACGCATTATTTCTAATGACCAGCAGGGGGTGACTCTTCCGGTTTAAAAAAAAGTCCTCGTTTAAATAAATCTGTGAAACACTAAGATAAAAAAAGAAAATAACCTTTTCTTATTGAAACAGGAAATACAACTATCCATTGAACTATTATCATCATCCATTGGATTTTCACATGGTGTTTAAGGACAAGAGCTCTGCAATAATAGTAGAATACACACAGCAGTTTCTGGGTATGTGCCTCTAAGCATTTATTACATTAATTTAACTCCTTGCCATATGTAATAAATCTAAGAAATAGGCACAACCTTGCCATCACATCTATACTTTCACTAATAGTCATTGTTTAGGATATAATAGTCATTCAATCCAATAAGGTTCATAGTATCTATACTTTCTATACTTGTCAAGGTTCTTACGTTATCCGACACCTCATTCATACGCCTACCTAACATGTTTCAACGCTAGTCTTCCGTCTCCTTCAAAGGTATCGCTGGGTGGCGTGTTTATACAGATCACGCCACCCAGCGACACCTATCACGAAGACGGAAGACTACCGTCGAAACATGTCAGATGACAAAGCCAGCTAACCTTAGCCTGCTTACCTACACCTCCAGGATAGGACTGCTAGAAGCCACCTATATCCCTTTCTGTCCTTCAATTGCAGCAACAACATAGTGCCTACGATGAGACTCTTAGACAAAGGAAAGATTCCCTCCAAGAGATCCAATAAAGCTAGACAACCTGCTAACTCGCCCTGAGCAAGAAGAAAGCAGCAGATACGAGTCCTGAATGGCATTCCAGGGTTTTGGTTGGATCAATGTGTATTTCAAGCTCTTTTCTTCAAGGACCAAACAATTTCCCAAGGCCCGAGGTAACAACAGCACACACACTGGGCATTAGCTTTAGCTCCTGCCTTAGCTCCACGTGACCAAGTACAAGCCAGCCTGTATAGTCAATTCATTGTAATATGAGTATTGTGTATTATGTAGTTTTGTTTTATAAGGCTACGTTTAGACAAGTTATGTTAAAATATTGTTTCTGCTTACTAAACTAACATTATCTCTATCTATCCTGGCACATCTAAATTCCAACAATGTTCACACTTTTTTCTCCCATGCCATGTGCTGTAGCCTACACATGCTAACACATGTGGCTACCCAGACAAAGAACCATAATCCCCTTGACAGCACATGCTTACCTATCACATGGCAATGGCAATCATCTTGTAACCTCCCTGTTCCACACATTATAAGTAGCCATTTTATGATCTCACCATTTACATATGACAGCCACTATTTTATTTAGTCTTACCTCCTGCACATGCATTCATACAAGTATACACATCCATACATGGAAACACCTTCATACCTGCACAGGCGATTGTCTCTAGCATCTATGTACAGTGTAGTAGTACAGTTGACAGTGGTGTTTTTTGATTTAAGTTTTATTGATTGACAATCATTGTGCTTACCTTTAATGAATTATATTGCATCAGTTTAAAGGAGTGGTTGTTTGTGATAACCTTGCCATGTGTACTCTGATAACTGCCGGTTGTGAAGGCCAGTGCTCAGATAAATAACCATCAGTGTCTGCTTTGTGTGCATTACATCTGTTCCAGATTGATGGGCACAGACCAAAAGACCCTATAGACCAACGCTTAGTCGTTAGTTTTCAAGATTCCAGGTGGTGCCCCATTATTATTATTTTTTCCACAAAAAATTTTGTTGAACGGGGACTTCCGGGTCGGAGGCATGTGAGATGGAAGTCTGATTCAGAGCTCTTGCCAGAAAATCACGAATTTATCCCCAAAAAGTGAGACAACTCGAAACCCAGTAGGCTACTGGAAAATAAGTGGGGACGAGTGGAGGACATAAAAAAGAAAGATGACCAACACGAAAAGCCCATAACAAATCCGAAAACGAAGTAGAAATGGAGGAAGATATGGCTGGAGAGCGAAGGCTAACAGCTAATACACAGGGAAGTATTCTAACAGCTTTCTCATGGCAAGATGGACTAGTTAGCATAACAAAGGAAATACGTGAGCTGAAACAAGAAATGAAGAGCGACTTTGCGTTACTTAAAGATGAAGTTAAGACACACCTCAAGCAAAAATTCAAAGAGCAAATTGATCAGAAGCTGTCAGAAAGTCAGAAAGAGTTACAAGAACAGAAACAAACTCTGGAAGAAGCACAAAAGCGAATAGGAGAATTAGAAGAATGGAACATAGAGTCGAAATGAGCTCACGGTCCTCACGGTTTTGGACGAGCAACGAGTTTTGAAAGAGAAGATGACAGATCTAGAAGGAAGATCAGAAAGAAACAATATACAGATTTTTGGGGTACCAGAGGGTGCTGAGGGAAACTCCATCCCCTGTTACATGGAGAAGCTCCTGCGGAGGGAATTGGAACTGCCGGAGGAAACATGTCTCTCTATTCAACGTGCACACAGGGCTACAGTGGGGAGACCTGGACCCAGTGCTGCACCCAGGTCAATCATTGTTAACTTTTTACAGTTTCGACACAAAAGAATCCATTCTCAAGAAGGCGTGGCAAAAACGAATACAAGTGGACAATAAACCACTGTTCTTTTACCATGATTATCCCAGCAAAGTGGTTAAAAAACGCAAAGCATGAATGAAGGGAAGACTCATTTTTGAGTCATATCCTACCTCTACTGAGGGGCCCTCCTTTTCGAGGAGGCCTTACCCCTCCCCTACCAACGGGACTTGGGGACCTCCAGAAGGTTCTTGGACTTACCGGGTAAAAGTTCACAAATGTTTTGTTTGTTTCTGTTTTCTTCGTGTTATTGTCCTCACAGTTAAGTGTGTTGATAGTGACAAGGTGACAAATAAGAGTATTGTTTTTGTTAAAGATGCAACTTAATTTGGTGAAAATAGTATCTCTTAACATAAATGGGTTAAATAACCCAATAAAAAGGAAAAAGGTTCAAAATAAGTTTAAAAAAGAAAAAGTTTAAATTATTTTTTTGCAGGAAACACATCTCTCTGACCAAGAACATGAGAAATTAAATGACAAGGGCTTTAGTAATACATTCAAAGGAAGCAGCAAAAGGTGAGTTGCAATCTTAATCTCAAATAAAGTCAAATTTGAATGCATAAAAGAAGTAAAGGACAAAGAAGTGCAATATTTTCAAGTTTGATTTTGCAGGTTGTATCAAAACACTCTACCAAGATCCTAGGGCAAGAATAAAAATAAACGGTAGTCTCTCAAATTGGTTTAGACTTGAAAGATCCACAAGGCAGGGTTGCTGCCTCTCCCCTACTTTATTTGCAATATTTATCGAGCCTTTGGCCCAGGCAATAAGGCAAGCTGAGGAGAATGAGGGGGTTAAAATCAGAGATACTGAACATAAAATCAGGTTATTCGCAATTTTGTCTTAATATACTTAAAACAACAAGACGTATGTCAACACAAACTGGTGGACCTTTTAGAATTTTATGGTTACCTATTGGGATACAAATTAAACATGGTAAAGACTCAAGTCTTATCTGTCAATTATATTCCAACCACAGACATCATTAAACAATACAACTTTAATTGGGGTAAAAAAATCTATCAATTACATGGGAATAACAATTACAAGCAACCTTAATGAATTATATGAAACAAACTATAATCCCCTGAATCAGAAAATGTGCAAGGATATAGAGAGGTAGGAAGTTTTGTTACTTGATTTGAACGCAAGAATTGATATTAAGATGAATATACTGCCTAGAATTTTATATCGGTTTCAGTCGTTACCAGTACCAATATCTGCCTCACAATTTGCCAAATGGGATAAAAAAAAAATCAAGATTTGTCTGGAATGGCAAAACCAAGAATTAAATACTCTACACTTCAAATACCTAAGATAGAGGGAGGGATGGCATTAACAAATCTGGAAAACTATTACTATGCTACACAATTGAAACCCTTGATTAGGTGGTGTATTACTGGATATACTACAAAATGGAAGGAAATAGAATTAAATAGACAGGGAGGTCATATAAGGGCTTTGATTACCAATAAGAAAATGTCAAGACAATCAAAAAGAGTTAGACTCCCTTACCAAATTTATATTGGAGATCTGGTTCTCAGTGATCAAAAAATATATAAAATTGACATTGAAATTAAGATTTTTAGTTGGCTGGCACATGATACAAGCTTTAAACCAGGAATTATGAACTAAAAATTTAAGGAATCGTCAGACAAAGGGTTGACTATGTTGTTCAAACTAGTAAAAGGAGCCTGTCAGAAAGAGAAATAATTTGTTCACATTTTATCCTACTAAATTTTCCTTACACAATTCAGTTTGACAGGCAAAAAAATTATAATTTTTGTATCAACAAGGTGTTTACCAAGAGCAATAAGCCGAAATCTCAGCATATGCTGGCAAGCTGTGCAGTGTGTCCTTATATTTGTGGAAATAACAGTGCCACAATGAGTCTGTCTTCTTTGTGGTGTTATGCTGCGTTCCATTTACCTCGGAACTGGGAAGTCGGAACTGGGAAATTTCGTCACACCCGAGTTAACAGCGTTCCAGTTTAAAACTCGGAAAAAAAACATGACGGCATCCACATTAAAGACATTTCTCAGAGTCCATTGTCGTTTTAAGCCAGCAAAGCAACGGAAACAGAAGGCAAATGCTGTTTTACAACAAGGGCAGACGTTGAAAAAAAAGGAAACGGCCGTTTTGAAACAATAAAGTGCCGTTGAGAAAAGCAGCATTGCTATTTGTCGGTTTTGGATCTGGTCACAGCTGACAGCAGCGTCGTACTTCGTGAAAAATGTGAATTACACTACA
>JAOXYM010000010.1:15582211-15596751 GCA_028567055.1 Leptatherina wallacei | reverse complement strand
GGGGGGGGGGGGGGGGGGGGGGGGGGGGGGGGGGGGGTCACACCAGTGGTCAGTGTCAATTTTGAACATTTGTTTGTGAAAAAAAAGAAAGAGAAATTGACAGAAACAATATAGTCAAACATCCACTGTTTCGAGTGAAGGAGGTTCTATAAAGGAGTGATGCACTTACAGTTTGGGTTTCAAGACATACGAATGTCTTATTAGTTGCTACCACATTACAAAACGAGGTGATACAATGCGATGTGATGCAATGCAATATGATAATATCATACCTTTTATTATCCCCATAGGGAGATATTTCTTAAAGTGTTGTTGCATTAGCTGCCATTAGTTGTAACTAAGCACTCTTTTGCAAACAGTCCTGATAAAATGCAAAGACAGGTATATGGAGGCAAATATTGTATGTATTACATCTTGATTAAAACTATGAAAGCAGAGACTTGTTGCTGACACTGAGAGCTAAGGGCACTTTGTCATTTCAATCCAAAAACTTAGGGTGCCAGTTTTTTTATCCTTGACAAGGCCATTTGTTTCCTCAACTAAACACACACTCATCATATACACCAGGTTTACAGTTTAAAGTGGATCTGGTATGATCATTTCCACACATTTAATTCTTAACCTTGGGTACCTGTAGATTAGCTTTGTATGTATCATAACTCCAAACAGTTTTTATTTATCACAAAAGGACAGAGAGCTCTCTGGTAGGAAGCATGCTCTTGAAAACAAGTTGATTTGGGGGGAAGCATCTTTAAATTGGTCAAATGCCTGGTGGATTATGGAAAAGGAAGGGAGAAGTGGCTATAGTGATCCATGAATATGAACAACTGTTGGCAATCAGAGTTACTGCAGTTTGTAAATAAAGCCAAACTTTGACAAGCATGCAACAGTTTTGAGTATGGCAACACCATTGATAGTGCTAGAATTGGTGCAGAATATGAAGGTGAGCAACATGAGGACAAAGGTTACATCAGGATGTCTCTGTTGGGTAAATATGCTCAATACCCACAGTTGTGAAATATTGTGGTTAATGTTGTCTTTCAGTTCTTCACTGTGTAATCTATTTTTCTGTATACTCCCATTGTATAGGTGCAGATGTGGAAAGTGTGGTAAAATACCAACCGAGGCAATAAATTTATGTGATGTTAAGATTTAGAAAGATAATGATACTAACACATTCTGCCATTGTTACCTGAGGCTAAGGTATTTCTGTTTGGAGACAATATGTAAAGTGAATGTAGGGTTGGTTCATGCAAACTATGGTTGTGTGTGTGTGAGTAGCTCCACGTTTCTAAATAGTTGTAGAAGCAACAAACTGATACTTTACCCAGAGAACCTATTTTTCAAGACATAGTTCTGTTAGCCCCCTTAAATGTTAGTTTTCCTGCAAAGCCAACCCAGTTGCAAAAATGGACAACACAAGGCTGCATCCACTGCCCCAAGTTTGCAGAGTCTTTGAGGAAGTTAAAAAGGGTCAATCTGCAACCAAGCACACATTTTCCAGGCAACAACTTTGAAACACAAAGCGCTGTGCTCTGAGAAATAGCGGTGGATCATTTGTTCCTTTTGTTCCTTATGGCATGAAGCATGGTTGCAATGAATGCAGTCCATGTTGTGGCTCTCATCGGCACATTCTCCAGCGCTCTAGCACAGCCTGGAGAATATGACCATACAAGGAAATCTGGTTACGATAACACAATAGAAGCCAGGCTGCTGAAAAGAAAGTCCTGTCGGCAAGAGTTGGAGACAATTAGATAAATCGAGTATCTTCAGCAGAAAAATGCTTTTCATTTTTCTAGCTTTGGTTGATGTTTAAGGTGAAAATACATAATTTTAACACAGCAAATAAGCCAGAAAACATGGAAAATCATGCCATTGGCCCTTTAAATCAAAACTTTCAAAAGGGAAAAAAGCTATGGTTATATCTTGTCTGACTCACCGCAGCTTAGGAGAGGACAGATGATGACAGGATTTCAGCTGAGGGATACGGTTAAAAGTCATGGCCAAACCAAAAATGCTGCAAGCTTCTATCAAAACATGGAGCGGAAATTACTGGACAAATGGACAATAATTTACAACCCTATCAGAATCTTGGGTACAATTTTCCTGTATTTGCACTGTGATATGAGATAATAATCAAGCTAATAAAAACATAACATGAACAAAATATGAGTTAATATGGACCCTCTCAGCCCCACTCATTTCCTGTCAAATAATACTCTTTTTCACTCCCCTTTTTACTTATGTACAGAAACCTACTTAGTTGATATTAAAAAAATTCAGGAAGAAGTCAGAAGAAAGGAGATAGGACATATGGAGAAAATGACAGATTATAAGACAGAAGCAGGGATACAGGAAGAGATGATGTATGTGGTGTAGGGAATGGAAGTTTTAATTGTAGTAATCCAAAATGGACAACAGGGATTTAAGGACACAGACGATGCTGAGAACGTTTTGGCAGACTTGCTTTAATAGTTTCCGCTCTTGGTCCAACATTCAATTAGCACACTGCCTCTGTCAGGACTGTCCCTGCCTGGACTGTAATTAAACTAGCAGTCCAAACACACAAGCAGACAGAGAGGCAGTCGGGCGGACAGATGGGAAAGCAGAGAAAGGCTGAATAGGGCTTCATCACTGGCTGTGCTGTCTCTTTATTATTCACACTTCAGCACATGAAGTTTCACTGTGTAATAATTAAGATATATGAGGATAGAATATACCATTAAAAACGTATTAACTTAAAAGGAGTTATCATGCTGTCATTACATTAGCTTGGTGTCCTCTCTCATAAAATAGACCCATGAGGACATTATTTTTCCTCAAAATCTATAACCCCAGTTCCAAAACGTTGAAACATGGCAAAAATCTCAATTAAAAACAGAATGCGATCATTTTCAAATCTCATTAACCCATACATTAACCATAATGGAACATAGAAAACATTTCAGAGGTTGACAGTGAGACATTTTACTATTTCATTAAGAAAAGATTAGATCAACTTACATTTTTATAAACTTAATTTGGTTAAATAGTCAAAGGAAAGTTATGGGCTTTGACGAGGTGAGCAGAACAAAGTCTGTGATCTGTGTGTAACTGAAAAACTTGGATATGCCCTCAGAGAACAGAAAAGGGAACTAAATTAGGCACACAGTTGCATTAAAAAAAGTTGGCAACAGCCTAAGATTGTATTTTCTTTTGATAATGTAAGCAGTTCAAGTCAGAAACTGCCTCTTGCTTGCTGCTCTACAGGGATCAGATAACTGTACACTAAGAGTTCCTGGGCCCAGGAGGAGATGAAAGATTATCAGAGGGCTCAGCGGGTGCGGCAGCGTCTGTGATTGGTCAAATTGATCTCATAACATCTCTGGTGAGATGAGAGGTGAGAGAGGTGTGTCGGGATGTGTTTTTGCTCCAAAGCTTTTTGCATAAAAAAAAAAAGTTACAAGTTACTGGGCAGCTGTGTCAGCAGCATTTGAATACTACTTGAGGCCCTCAATGGGGCTGTTATCTAAAATGTGATGTTACAGTAAAACCTGATCATATTGTGCAGCATTTTGAGTCAATATGCTCCATTTAAATGGCTGTGATCTTAATAGCACAAAGTAAAAACATATCACTTGCATCTGTTGTCTAGACTTCTCAAAAATGCTGCATTGAACCTTATTGTTGAAAGAGTTCCAGTGTGGATTATAATCATTCTGAGTGATATCTGTGTTATTTTCCAGGTAATTCAACATTGGGCTGCCAGATCTGCTGATCTTGAGGTTATGCTCCAAAAGACATGAAATCTAATATAAGGAGGAGAGCAAACAATAGCCAGAATATTAGCAAAAGCTGAAAACAGGAGCACCAGCCAAATCTAAAAACAGCAAACTGTGAATTCAGTGTCCGTTTTATAAGCTCAGGAGATAAGAATTAAACTCCAAATAAAAAGTAAAAGTAAAATAATTGCTGCAATAATACTGACAAGTAATATGTCAACCAATCCAGCGTACTAAAGAAGCCTAGGGCCAAATGTTAGCTCATAAAAAGGAGAAAGATTCAAAGAGACATAGCCTACATATGCTATTCATTCAGTCAATTACCCAGTATTAGCATAAACAACACTGAACTAAAACACAACGCAGTCTGTGCGTAAAGATAGCGACTATGATGAAAAATAACTTCTACTCTATACTGACAGATAGGAAAAACACATGCTGGTTCACCGTCCAGAATGTTCAATGACACACTAAAGTTCAAGCATTTATTTGTCATTACACGATACTTACTTATGATCAACTAATATCTGTCAGCTGTGATACAACACTGAAAAACTGTCAGTCATATTTACACCAAATAGAAAAAAACCTTGTAAACCATAAGAAGAAGGGGAGAAAATAAATTAAATCAAATTGAATTAAATTAAAGGAGAAAGAAAAAAATACATAAATAATAAAACGAGGACAGAGGAAGAAGTTCTTGGATTCATCCTATTTTCAAAGAGCTCAGTTATGAGAGCAGTTATCTGAAACGAGGCGCTGGGAACAGGGTGCAAAGCCATAATTGGGTGCTTTTCTCCGGCCAAATTTTCAGGGCAAATTATCAACGCATGGGTTGGATTGCTGGAACCACATTGTGGAGGTGGGAACATTGAGGGCTTTGAGGAGCCAGTGTGATGCTTTAATAGAATAATTTAGCATAGTAGGATAACGTGATGGATGGAGCCCTGCATCTGCTGCTGTTACCACATTAACCCTGCTGACTCAGGGCAAAGGTAGGCAGCACTGACAAAGATGCAGACATCAGGATCTGTATGTGCGGCTGTTTGCATGTGCAAGCGGTTATGCTGGAATGTGCACATGACAAAGCTCCTCTTGAGTAAAATGTAGACAGTGTTGTCTGTCTCAGAGTGAGTGAAATGATGACAGGACGTGTTGACTTTGGAAATCCAGGAACCATCGCAGCTGTAAACTGCAGTTTTCATGGTCAGGCATCCTCTCAGTTAAAGTCTCCACCTCTCTAAAACAAATTGTCACTCACAGTTTTATACTGAACTCCAAATTTCCAAACTCAGACGGGCTGAAGAAATACACTTTGGATAACAATAACTTCAAAAATATAATCACTAGAGGCCTTTCATTTATTGACACAGAATTAACTGGATCTCCACTTCAAAGTCAGTGACTGCAGAGAAAATTGGAATAATTATAAAGTTGCTTGTTGCCATTGTCATTTCCGCAGCACAACAAGCAGCTGCAGTTTACATTGTGCAAGAATGCGAGTAAAGGGAGTTCAGTCAGAGAGACTAAAATCTGAAATAAAGTTTTCTGCTGTGAGACCTCCGCAGCTAGGATCAATCTTAAACTCTACCAGTCGACTCATCAGCTTAAAAAGGGAACCTCTGGGAAATACTTTTTTGTGTATAAAAGGTTGGACAAGACCTTGACAGAAACGTTTTAATTAAACTCGAGTGCAACTCACATAAAGTAAAAATATAAAAATTCTTATGATTAAACTCAAGTTTTGCTAGCATGCATTAAGCTGAAACCTGTTTGTGCTGAGTACAATTTAGCATGGACACAATTTATAGCAGTGTGTTTTTATATAAGATGCATTCAATTGCAAATAGAACAAATACAAAACCAAGTATGAGTCACTGGGAAAAAGCCAGTTAATAGCAGAACTAGGTTGGTTTCATCTACTCCAATTTTAGGTAAACAGGTTTCTTTTCTCTCAGACAAAGAGATTTTTTAACGAAAGTGTAATTTTACCTTGATATGTTTCAACTGACACTTCAGTCTTCTTCAGAAACATCATCCAGCTTGTGTTTTGACGTGTCTTTATTAGCTGGCAGTATCCTTTTAGGTTCGCCTATTCTGCTTTTTCTTTTTATAATCCTGCGGGTCGTCCTGCTGTTTCCATTTCACATTCTCTTTTGTGTTCATTTCTCCTTGTGTTACAGCTTCTGCCTGTCTCTTATATGTACGTTTTCTCACATGTTTTGCATGGGCTCCATGTTTGATACCTTGTTGCTTTACCTCTTTTTTTTAACAACACTGCAAAGCCCCATTTTCATTTTGCAGACAAATGTTAGAGCTTGCCGGCAAATGGCCAACATCTGAAGCAGATCTGATTGGCAGTCAGCAATCACTACAAGTAAATGCTCCAGAGGCTTCTGGTCAAATCCCGGTCTCTGACTAAATATCTAGCACACATGAGAGGGTGAGGAGACACAACGTAGGGAAATCAAGACAAGGACCAAACACAAACAACAAGAGAGGGAAGCCATGGGTTGTATCCAAATGTCCACCCTAACCCCTCATTCACTATATAGGGCTGCACTACATTGCACACTACATAGGGCACTCATTCTGTTGGGGATTCGGACACGAAGCTCACTACTTTTCTCCCCGCCGCTGTCACCACAGCAACCACGAACGCCATGAATATGTCGTTCCAAATCAAATCCAAACTCTTATGAGAAAATGTATTATATCCTTAAATTGTGTTTTATTCTTTCTTTGTTGCAGATCTACTCATATAAATGAATGCTCTTATAGTTTATTTTAACCTACTTTGATGTTCATGACACTCGTCACCTGATGCAGCATCTTCCATCAGAGAAATGGTGCTAGTTTTAAATTTTAGCATCTTCTTACTGACACTAATTAAACTGATAATTATAAAAATAAGACGACGGCATATGAGAAGACAGATGAGGAGAATGCCGCTTGTTACATTAGCAAGACATCACGTTAGCTCCTGCTCGCAATGCACTGTGGTCTATATTGACCTGTCTAGGGACCATCGATGCTCACTACTTTTCAAGATGCAATGTCGGTAATTTTGAGTGCACTACTTTTTTCACACTGGACTTTCAGACACCCCTACAAAATGGCGTGACCCCTATATAGGGCGCTATGTTGGGAATAGGGTGCACATTTAGACACAGCCATGGACACACACTAACAGTTTTATTCTACAACCAGGTGAGCAAAACAGGTTGAATCACTAGGAGCTAGTGTGTCATGCACATTAGTGTTTCAGACCAGATGTTTGTATGCATGACAGCTGGAACTGCTTGATAAAGATCAGTTAAAAGTAGGGATGCACCATACCAATAAACCAAGTGAGAGTACTCGTACTCGGCATTCATAAAAGTTTTCCAATACTAAATCCAATACCAGCATAATAGGATAAATAAAACTTGTTTAATTGTTAGATCTGTAATCTCATTTTCAACACTTGCGTTGGTATTCAGTAATGGCAAATTAACTTATTAAGAAAAGATGTGTGGTTTAGTACAAAAGAATGAAACGTAACACAATTATAACAGCAATAATGACCATAGTCACAATAATGTTCACATAAACAGATTTGGTATCGGAAAATATCGCTGTCAACAGATATCCAAATTTCAGATATCGGTATCGGATTGGAAGCCAAAAAAAGCGGATCGTGCATCCCTAATTATAAGAATGTGGGATTAACCCTTTAAGCCCTGTATATAATAAGCCTCTGCTAAAAAACATACCTATAATCAAATGACTATATTTCTGCTTCCACAAGGTCTATGTGAATACTTGTGAGATTTGTTAGAATATTTAAATATCTGTATATTTCTTACTGATGAGGAATGAATGAAGATGGAACATAGCACAAATAAAAAAAGTTTCAAGCTTGCTGACAAAAAAAAAACTAAAGAAATTAAACACTTCCAGGATTAATATGAATAACCCCTTTGGAATGATGCAGCTGTTGCTCTAAACTTCCATCAGATTATAGTACAATATGTGAGCATTACCTCTGCAAAGGTCTACTTTGATGAAATGAAGGAGAACAAAATTAGAGAGGTTTTAGTACAGAAAGTTCAGGCGAGGTCTCCAAAATTGACATTTTGGCACAGTTTGGAACCATCTGTTTTCACATTCCCCCAAGTGGGGAACCTCAGGTTTTAAAAGGTTCAGCGGAAGAAAAAAAAACTATTGTGTGAGCCCTGCTGGAGATTACCCATGTTCCGTGAACTCATACCCTCCTTAAAACTCCCCATTACAAGAGACCAGATTGTTTGTAATTCTGAAAGTGAAATGTATTTCTGCTTAAATAGGATTTTAGCTGATCAAAAATTCAGAGCCATTTTCACCTCCTTTCCTCGTCAGTGGGTGACAGGTTTAGACAGTATGCATATTTTTTTTGACCAGGCATTGTAACTTCTCCAGTCTGCAGCCCTTACCACATAACTACTTTATAATTTAATACTCAAATTACATTGTTTTGCTTAATTCCAGAAAAAAAAGACGTGCAATCTGATTGCAAAGTTAGTAATTGTAAAACACAAGCCAACTGCAGTATGCACAACTCTCTAAAACTAGAGTTGTGCATACTGCAGTTGGCTGGAGTCCAGTCCAGGGAGGGACAATATTTCATACATGAAATCCTCTCCATGCAGGAGGTGAAGTAGCCAGTAGCTGTTGAAAGATGTGCTTATCCACCTCTGCACACTGCTGCACTATAGAAAATACAATCTCAACCTTAAATGTGTGTTTAACACACTTTTCACAGTAAAGATACATACAGTCGCACAAGTCAAAGCCAACCTCTAACACATGCACATATAACCAGCAGTGCAAGAAAAGGAGAGAAGAGGGAAAATGATGCATGAAAAGCGAGAGAGCAAGAGAAAGGGCAGTGAGAGACAGATTGCAAGAAAAAAGAGGGTGAAAGAGGGGCTTTGCAAACAAAAGAAAAGTCAGTTACACAGAGTGAGGAGAGCTAGGGAAAAGCACTAAGGCAAAAAAAAAAAAGTTAAAAAGAAAGGAAAAAAAACGTTGCCCTTAGCTTTCGAGTGGGCGGAGTGAAAAGGAGTGGAGGGAAAGGAAAAGGAGGACAGAGAAAAAGAAAGAAAAAAAAGAGATATGGATAGAGAGAGAGGGAGAAGGAGAAGCAGAGTGTCAAGGCTAAGGGTGATTAAGCCCGGGGTCTCCTTTCTGCAGAGACACGTGCGCAGACTTAATCAAGACGACGCCAGCAAGCCACATTTCCACATTATTCCTTGGCCGGCTGCCTGACAGGTCTGAAGGAGGGAAGGGAAGAGGAGCTGAAGGAGTCAGCCTGCCCCGCACACCCAATCATCCTCTCCTCCCTCCTGGTCTCCCACCATCCACAGGCCTCGAAGCGCTGCCAGAACATATGTGAGGGGTTGCAGGGGGAGTTGATGGGTGCAAGTTAGGTAGTAAAGAGAAGCAATAATGCTGCCTTCAATAAATGAAATGTTATTATCTGCAGGAAATAGCCTAGGCTCCATGAATAAAGAAAGTCAAATTAAATCTATTTATTTACAGTCAAAAGTAGGTCATAAACTTCCTAATCTCAAACCAAATGTATTTACAGAAGCATTGCTAATCATTTATCTGCAAAAGAATTCAAAGTGCAATGCAGAATCAGTAAATCAAATGTTTTTCTAGTGTCTGCAGACTGTATATTCCAAAGTGTGATTAATTTCCAGAAAAGGTTTTGATAAAGGGAAATTCTCTTTTAGTTTCAGTCAGGCTCAATCTGACATGCATATGAACACTCATATTGATAATACACAGCACTTACCCTCAATACTGTGAGTTTCATTGACTAAGAAAGCAGCTTTGCTCCAGCACATGCAACACAGAAATACCTGCAAAGGCATTTTTAAAAGAATAAGAAGAAAGGGGAAAAAAGCCCTTTGGTGCATTTGCTTTCAAATGGAAAAAGTTATGCTTGATTATTTTTCTGCAGCAGAGATCAGTGTCATTTTCCAATAATGAGGCCTGCTTACAGCATTTCCAGTAATGGGTCCGTTTCTAATCTCTTGGAGTGAAAGTCCCCGATAGAGATGGAAACAAAGAGACACAGCTGTTTCTGAACAACTACTGAGGTGTAATTTCAACGTATCAACGAAACAAGGTCCCGGCTTGTGCCAGTATAATCTGCATTTAAATTATGCACAGGTGGTTCGATGATAAGGAGTGGACACAGTGTGTGCCGAAGTATGTGTGAAAGCACATGCATGCTTGTACGTCTCCTGGCAAGCACAAAACTCACACAGAGCCCTTCAGGGTTCTCCTCTGACCTGTGAGTGAGGGCTAATTAAGTGAAGGGACAGCCTTCCAAGGTTCTTCTATAGGCCAAGCCATCACTCAGGCCTGCTGTAATGAACACCCTCCTACCGGTGTGCTGATCCCTATAGTCAGTATGTGCCTTATTATTGCATGCATACATGCTAAATGCTAACTACAAAGTATATGTAGACATCACATATTGACACTGCCACTTCACTGTGATGCAGCTGCTCTGGTCCTGATCTCTTCTGTGATCTGTCACAACTGCAGTGCTGACAGTTTATTAGTGAAGCGCCTCATTAATTTCCATAATTAGTGAGGCGGTGTTGAATTCAAATTCCATTTTTGACTTGCTGAGGGCTCTCGCAGGAAACAGTAACCCCATCTACCTTGTACGCTTGACTGTTCTAACTTCTCATTTCAATTTATAATAATCTGTTGCTTGAATTATGTTACCAAAGCGCCCTTCCTTTATGGCAAAGTACAACTTGAACATACTTCCTACCCAGATTAAAACCAGGTTTCCCTGTCCTGACTTGCTTTTTCCATTTCCAATGACTGATTAAACTTTCATTTCCTTGAAGTGTGCCAGCATAAGTACCGTGGTTACACTTGGAGCACAATTTCTGCCTGCGTTTTATGAGCTTAATTAACAGACCCTAATTGCCTCTGAAAATAAATAAATAAGGAAACCAGCAGAGCGCATCCTACTGTTAACGGATTATTTCCTCTCTGAAAACAATAACAGAATGTTCTAGTTTGTTCCCTGGGGGCCTGTTAGCCACCCTCTGCCTCAATATTTGTTACAGACGGGTTATAAATGTAGACGTTAGCCCTCCTTGAGTCCTCTAGAGATGTGTGTCTGACAAATGACACAAAAGGAGATTGAGTGGAATGAGTGCCCATTTGTTTCTTAGATGTAATATTTTCCCATGTCACAGAAGTCATCCATAAAATTGTGCTTGGACAAAAAAAAAATCTTACTAAAACATGGAAATCTCTTCAGCTTTGATGAGTTTGAAGTTCACACAATCCCAACTGGCCCAGTTTCTATTCAGCATGTAATGAGAAAGGCCTCCAGCCAAAACAAAGGCAGTCCATTCAAAAGAACATGTTTTTCTCTCCCCTTCCCTGGCCTTTCTAGTACACTGACGACAGGAAATGAGTCTCGACATCAAAGTCTGAGAGGAAGTGACTCTATTCCTCTCCTCTCTGTGGGACTGTCCACTACACCTGACACACGATGGGTGGATGTAAAAATACACCATATGATTATTTTGTTTCCACCCTCTCATATATTCAAACCATGACATCACCCTGTGGTGTAATGGCAGGTCAGGGGCCACAAACACCTAAAGATTTCTCAAAGGCACAAGAGAGGAGCCACTGGAAGTTTTATACGGTGAGAGAGTTCGCATTTTGTGGGGGCGGTTCATCCTGCGGTGGAATGCAAATATTTAGCTTGCTCCTGGTATTAAATGAAAATTACACAGTACAACAGGAATACCTGTGTAGCTACCCAGGTGACCGCCAGCCTGGCTCCATCCACCAGGATGTAAATATAGTAATTACCCACAACCTCCATGGGCACAAAGGCGAGTCAGAAAAGAGTCTTATTGGCTGTTACTGGACAATGATTCATGGCAAAAAATTAACTTGTGCTGGCACAGCAGGACTGAGCCTGACATAACTAATCAGGGAGGCCATGAGAATGTTTCTCTGAGATTTAGGGTAGACGTAAATATTTGTTGCTCTGAGATAAGAAGCAGGAGATTTATTTGAGTGGGAGACCCAACAACCAAGAGGCAGGACAACAATACTGCTTCAGAAAAGCACTTGCGGTCCGCAAGAAGAGTGAGTGAGTGAGTGGGTTCATGTGAGTGAATGGGCAAAGAGGGGTTGCATGGGTTTACTGTTGCTGTATTCAGGCAACCTCTTTGACCCTGTGTCTCTGAGACGTGCTCCCACAGCCCCCCGTCATCTGCTAATGTGATTTAGCAGTAGTTGGATGAAAAAAAAGGGAAAAAAAATAAAATAAAAAGAAGGCCTCTGGCCATGCAGACACAAACACCTCCACTGTTTACACAGTGTACTCTGATGCTGTGTACACTAGCAGTGTGTGTGTGTGAGAGTGAATGGGGAGACAGAAAAACTAAGAGGAAGAGAAAATTAAAAACAGAAATAGGAAAAAAAATTGTTCAAATAAAAAAGTGTCAGAATTGACAGACGCAAGAGAAGATGGGAGGGAAATAGCGGAAGAGTGCCCTCTACAGAGAAGACAGAAAAGTCTAAATGCAGCGACAATGTGTGGAAGTCTAAGCAGCTGATGCAAAGCAGGCAGATATTACTTCATCAACAAGAGTTAAGTGAAAGATACATGTTAAAGTAAAGGCATATCCAATAATCCTGTATTTTAGGTCCAGTTTCTGAGTGTGCCTGTCTTTTTGTACCCATGTGTACCTCCCCCTTTTGTAAGTTTTTGTGTATTTATCTGACTCATGTTCATGTGTCAGCGCTTAATGTCAGCATGTGAGTGTTTGGATGGATTTTCCAGAGGTGCCATGTGTGAGAGATTCTTTCTCTTGTATATTGGCCATGATAACCCCCCTCCTTTGTTGCACAGCATGGCAGCCAGAAACACCTGCTGCACCACTGATACACCTGCAACGCCATAAAAGCATGAAAACACCCCAGATGGAAGGTTTTGAGAAATCAACACAAAACAACAGCCACATGGCTACAAAATGCACACAAGGAGGGTTTCTCAGCCCTTCTTGATCACATCAGGGCCATTTTGGATTCTTGTTTTGATCATGTATTGCTGGGGAGACGAAAGAAATGGCATGTTCCAGCCCTAAATACAAAAATTAGGCTTTAAATTATATATATAGGATTATCAACACATAGCATTGCTTTATAGGCTTTATGTATCTCTCTTGCTGGTATAAATCTTAGGGTGTTTCTTTATTATGTGCTTCTGTAGATTTGGTTCTGGCATTCATCTGAATAGAGGACTGCTCCCTTTACTCTTAAATGACAATTTCCAGTGATCTGTCATGGATGAGATCAATGAAGAAGAGCCATCAGAGTCAAATGAGAAATCAGTTTGCAGAGTTTAGTGAAACTTGGGTGTTTTAAGATTTTTATGGCCACCAACATTTATGAAACTACATGTGAGTGATGGCAATCCCAGATTTACACAACTCAGCATAATCTAACAAAACAAAATATCTACACATTATTCACATCAGGGTGAAGTGAAGTATTTTTTGTTGTGTTGTCTCAAACACATTCACACTATTAGAAGATGCTTATTGTCAGCTCACAATTACCACTGTAAAATGTTGGGCTTAATCTGTACATATACACTAAATTAGGATAAACTAGCTCAGTAATTGTACGGTCATTTTGCAACATCTGTGCACCCAAACTTAGTTGTCAGTTAAAAGATGAAAAGAATGAGTGGGCTGATGCAGTGCAATACAGTGTAAAAGGAAAACCCAGCAGTGAAAGGACCAACCACACTTTACTCCCTTGCTGCACTGTGACTAAGTAGCTTGTAAACCGCACCCAAACCTTTGACAGCTTTGCGTAAAGAACCCTCATAGGCCTCATAAGAATAAAGTATAAATGAAGAAATGGAATGGGGAAAAAAAAGGGATATAAGGGAAAGAAATCCCATAGCAGCACAGTCGGGATGTTTTGGATCATTTTACAGTAGAAACAGTCATCGACAGAAAAGAGGGACGACAATAGCTGTTGGGTTCAGCGGTAATGGTGTGATTAATTTTGGATGTTTACTTGAGTTTGGCACACGGATGGGAAGGGTGACAGGTGCTGAAAGCCAGTCCGAGTGTGGACACTAGATGATGGCTTGCAGATGATTGCTAATTTTTCCAGAACCCGTAGCAACTGGATTGAGCCCAACTTGCTTACTGGAGGCAGAAACCAGTTCTCCCACTTTAAGGTTATTTCTCTCCCTCTCTTCCTTTTCTACCTCATTTATCCATTTCTTTTCCTCCCCCCATCCACTCCATCTCAGCCTGCTTCAACTTCTTTAGAAAGGACTAATGGGATTCAGAGCTGGAAAGGAAAACAAGAACTAAGGAAAGAAAGAAAAAAAACTTGTTGCTGCTCATGTTTACTGATCTGATCTAGGATCAAATTCAAAGCTTTCCAAACATCAGGGCCTTGGCCAAAGTAATACTACACTATCAGACCTTGTGTGATTGATAAATAGGAACAACTTCTGTCATGTATTCCTTTCACCAAGATGAGAAAAACACACTCCCGCCCTTACGACATGAGTAATGGATAATAGTATGTGTTTCTGTGTGTGTGTCTCCTGTTTAATGCAAGGATACATGTCACAATGAAGCCCATGTGAAACCATGTATATGTGTGTGTGTGTGTGTGTGTGTGTGTGTGTGTGTGTGTGTGTGTGTGTGTGTGTGTGTGTGTGTGTGT
>JAOXYM010000010.1:15514793-15526546 GCA_028567055.1 Leptatherina wallacei | reverse complement strand
TAAAGTTTTTAACAACAGTTAAACATTTTTAACGTTGTTATTTACGAAAAGGCAACTTTTCTGTATGAGTCTCTCGGCGCCAGGTTTGCTTCCTGTGTGAAAGCGTAAAACTTCTCCTACCCCTTTGCCGTTAAGTCTGCACCCATAAAAGCTCTGCTGTAAGGGGTATTCAGCCCTTCCCTTTAGCCCTTCCCTTGCCCCAAAAGAGACATCCCTTCGTCTTTCATGAATGCGCAAAACGGAATGGAAGGGCTAAGGGGGAGAATTGAGATTGGGCCTAACTGTCTATGATGTACAAATGCTTACAAGGTAAGGAAAAGTGAAATTCTGTATCTGTTACAGGTAGATCTAAGGAAAAAAGAAGCAACATTACACATGGAAGTGGTAATGTCTGCCTTTGGGATTTCGCAGCAGCCAGAAGCAGTGAGCGCACAGCATGGATAGGGCTTAATTACAAACTTCTAAATACACCATCACTAACTTAAGCATCAGTGGAAAATCTGCTGAAAACTTAGCATAAGGTGTGCAAAGAAGTGAATTCATGACATAAAAAGTTGCAGCACATTAACATTTGAAGAAATGCTCATTTTTAAAGTCTGTTTGACCAACTCAGCATGTTGATTTTAGAGTTGTATGCAAATGCAAAACATCTGCATACAGGCGTACATTACGAGCACATGCAAGTGACAAATGCAAAACAAGGGATCAACACAAGTCAACATTTCACAGTACCACACTCAAGCTGCAACTCTGAGCCTCCAGTGCACCTGAGCCGCCACCTCAGGCATGGCGGGGTGTTGCAGCTCACTTTGACAGTTGTATACTATGAACTGACCAAATGCATCAATCACGACAGAGGAAAAACAAACAAAAAAAACAAAACACATACACAAAGTACCACTCCAGCTTTTTAAAGCCCAGAACCTTTTGCACAGTACCATGGGATGTGGTATAATCGTTCAACCCAGTGTGTAAAAACTAATCACAAGTTTCAGATGCAGCAACACCCATTGTGAGTCAAGCAATAATGTTGACATGTCTATGAAAAAAACTGCTTTGCTTCTTTGTGAACACTTGCAGTCACAGTTAATGTTTAAATGAGTGAGGACATAATGCGGCAGCGCTGGCGTCAATTCCGCAGAAATGGTAGAGGGAGTTAGTAGGTGACTAACAGAGGGTAGGGTGTTAGCCACTGTAGTATTCATCATGCATTGCTCCAACAAGGGGAGAAAAGAAAATCTAATTATGTTGTGTTTCGCTTTAATGAAACTCATTTGAATGACCAGGTCAGTGAGAGGACAGGACATCACCAACACACATTCAGAATTCACTCTGCAAACAACAACAGTGAATTCTCAGTTCAATGAGGGCATGTGGTGATAAGCCATCTGTACCATAGCATGTTCTACACCCCATTGAGAGGGATTTCTTTGACATTTCTCTCAAGACTAAAGGGATAATCCCCTTTAGAACCCTCTGTACCTGATATAGCCTTGGCCCTTGAGAGTCTCTTTAACCCTCAAGAGAGTTCAACAAAACAACTTCATTTAGAAAGCAGCTAGAGGGGCTCTCTGGTCTGACAAAAGGCCTTTGGGTACTATGACCAGTAGGGAAAATCAGCCTAATATGGATAAGAGAATGAAGGTCAGCAGAGGGTGATGGATGGGAAGGAGACGGGGGACTTCAGAGAAGAGCAGGAGGGAGGCTTTGCAGGGACTTACTGATTCTTGTTAGTAACCACAGGCAGGGGGATATCCTCACTCATGTCATCGAGATCATCGGTTAAGCTGCTGGCGCGGGAAATATCAATGGATTTGCTTTTACTGCGATTCCTCTTTACTGTAAAGAAATAATAGATAACATCAGTAGAAAACAAACAGCTCATAAACAGTTTACAAGGTTAAAGCAACTTTAAATAAAGAAAAAGATGTCTAAATGGGTTGATGGGAAGTTTATTTAAAAAGACAATTCGTGTGTTGTGTAAATGATCATATGTGGCTTTCCAACAACATAATATAGCTTCTCTGAGAACTATTCTACAGCAGGAAAAAAAAGGACAATAAATGTGAAGTTCCTGCTCAAAGAGAATGTGTCTAAACAGATTGGAGAAAAAAAAGAAACAGAAAGATACCTGGAGAAGCAGGGCAGCTCAGAGTGAAAGACGACCAAGAGTGGTGGGGAGGGCCTGATGCCGCGAAAATAATAAAATGGATGAAAAAAGATGAGATTTTAATGGATTTCAACCACTTGCCATTATTTACAAGGTGATTCAGAATTGTAACACTTTTGTTGAACACCAAATCATACAAAATCATTACAGCTGGCCTATCATCTTTAACTGCTTATGTGGGAAACAACATCAGCAGAGGTAGAAATTGCAGGGCTCCACTTCTGCAGTGCAGCTGGCTGGCTGCTGGCGCGGCTAAAAACAACAGCGAAGAACAACATGTGTAGCGGGGTCTTGACCTGCAGTCAGACTGTCAGCAAAGTTTGACATGTCTCTCCTCCAAACCACCGAGCCTTCATTGTGACAAAGAATGGAGGGGCAAATCTGTGTCCGAGAACTGAATGACCATTCCGATTCAAGCAAAAGCCATTCAAACCCCTCTTGTATTCCATCATCCAGTTTGTTTGACGTTGTCAAATATGGAGGCGAAGAGAGCGACACAGAGACGGGCAGATGGGGAATGAGAGAGGGAGTGAATGTGAGGGGAAAAGTGGGAAAAAACAGTTATTCTGGAGGTAATAAGAGCTGCCTTTAGCCCTGACTTCAGCTCACTGAGTGGGACAAACATGTTTACTGGTGACAAAAACAGGATAAGACTTTATGTGGAGTTTATCTGGCCCTTTTTTTTTTCTTTCGTAGGCAAACTGTGAGCCAAGAGAAGAATAGACAGAATTGAGAGATTCTCACAGACAGGGAAGGTGGGCGGTGCCAGACAGATAAGTGGAGCGATAAGCCAGACACCGGCTAAATCAGACAATGACCAGTTTATTTCTAACCACTGGCGCTCCACAATGGCAGCTTATCAACTCTACACCTCTCCATCTCTTTACTTCTCTTTAGTGTCCCAGGCTGTGTCCCCTCAGTCCCCAAGGCCCCTGTCCACTCTCAGCCAGGCCAGCCCTGTTCCTCACCCATGGTGTTGGCAGGCCACCCAGTACAAAAAGCAGGCCGGGTCAACGCAGGGACCAGTGTCTGAGAGTCTCTGCTTGGCTCTGGTTTTGTCCGGTTGAGGACAAAGACTCAGCCAGCCAGCGAGTCTAATTAAAATACAGTCTGGGCCACATTTAAATTGGCAGGCTGACTAATGATTAACACAGAGGAGTTTTTTAGAAGAAGAAAAATAAGTACTTAACTAGTGGAAGTGGCTACTGGTCAGATCTTGCAGTTAGGACATCGACATCATATAACAATTTCTTCTTATGTCTCTTGCCTCTGAGATTTCTTTTTTCCAGCATGGAGATGAGAAATCAGAAGGACTCTACCTTGAAACCAAATTGCCTAAAGCCCTTTCTGGACAACATGACACAAGTCAATCACTAAAATCCCTCTAAGTCTGTTTCACTTTTGATGGTTACTGGGAAGACTTAGAAGAACTCACCTGTTTTTCCGAGTACCCTGGCAATTCCTGCGAAGAAAAACAAATTTCTCTTGAAAACAGGACTCTAATCTGGTTGAGTTTAAAAGCATTTAAAGCAGTTTTGTTGCACTATTTTGTATCATCTATAACACTGGTTGGCATTTCTTTACCATCAGGGCATCAGATTTTCACTACATGAAACAAAGAAACTGTAAAAAATGTTTAAAAATAATATATAAAAAATATAAAACATCCAATTTGCAAATCAAAATATAACCATAAGTGACCAGAGATCCAGAGAAACAGATATGGTTAAAACAATAAATAAGGGTCGAACGTGGTGTAGACAGATAACTTCACAGATGTCCGATTTATGGCGGGATGTGAGGCAGAGATCACACAGTCCCCTGCTGTTTCAACTCAGACATTATAATAACTGACTGCAAGCTCTGCACATTGGCTTCTTTACCTGCTCATCCATAGCTTGTCCTTCTTTTTTTTACTCCAAATGACTCCATTTACCAACATTTCTGTGATCATATTGTAGCATGCAAAACTAAATGCAAAATGAATGATGTCTTCTAATGTTTTGTTGTACACAAGTACAAATCTGATGAGCACTCCCTAAAAAGTGCTTCCTGTCAAGTTTGAAGACAACTTGAATATCATGACTTCTTCCACATGAAAACGTGCTGCATGTTGATTTTCATTCTCCAAGATCCACCCAATTAAGCAGAAAAGAAACTGTTGCTTTTCTAATGATGTTCTGCATTTATGCCACTCCAGCTCCTTTTATGATCGTACGCTTTGACAGGAAAAACTCATAAAGTGCGTTTATTAACCTGGAGTCTGGGTCAGTTCAATTGGTGAGGTTGGTTTTTAACACAGGAAGCTAAATACCTCCCCCGATCAACATCCAACAACCATATACAGTAACATAAGTATGGACCTAGATTTAAAATCAACGTGTCTAATGCTGGGTTTTTTGCACTCAAGACTTTATAACCATGCAGGTCAAAGCCTTAATTAAGTGGAAGCTGCATGACCTGAGATTAGCACAATGACTTTGGTTGGATTTTTTTACTATGTAATACCACTATGGCTTTGGTATGGCTGCAGCATTGGTAAACTGCAACTGGCATAACGAGAAATTCCCACTTGTAACTTTGACAAGCTGGTACTTTAAAGTTGTTTCCATTTAAGCCCAGTTTGAGTGCCTGTGGCCAGCAAGGGGGACAAGTGAAGCTGTAAAAAGTTTGTAAGCATGACCTCTAATCACTACTGAGACTGTAATGGCTTCCATGTGGCTTACTGGAGACACCTGGCAGCCATCTTAGCTCGAAGGGGATCGGGACAGGGCCTCTGTTTACTGTGTGAAAATGAGGAGCCACCACTTAACAACTCCTCCCATAACGTCTAATGGTCTTTACTGTAAGAACTGAGAAAACCAAACTACTCTTCAGTATGTTCTTTGTGCAGCAGTGAGAACCAAACTGAACAGAATGAATGCACTCAGTATAGTGTCAGAGCACTTGGATAGATGTTATTTTTACCCATTTACTGCAGTTTGATCCATTTCTAGCTTTTGTATTGAATTTTACCAACCTAAAATTTCTAACATACTGTGCAAATCAAAAGTTTGGATACACCCACCCATTTATTTTATGTGAGTAGGTTCACCTTAAGTTTTTAGAGTAGTGTTGACAAAATAAAAGTCAATCCTGGCCAATAGCATTCTACTAAAAAGAAAAAGTGTCCATCAAACTTTTACTAAGATAATGGATTTCCCAGGCCCTTAAAGTATCATGACATCATCTCAGTGCTTCAAACATGCATTATTTCATCAAACAAAACTGTTTTCATTTTGTATTACAAAAGCAAAGAAAGGTTCATGACCAAATGAAATCCAATTTAAAAACACCTTCACAGAAAATAGCACTTTTAGAGGCATCAAGTTTAAATAAAAATTGCCAGCCAGGTGATCCAAAATAAAGTGAGTTTGATCAAGCAGCAATAAAACAGGGTTTGGTGCTTTCATTTGTAATCCTGGCAAATAAACTAGACTTGGACCGATAGTATGGAAGAAAGCAATTCAAAGAGGTTAACAGGCTTTCTTTGAAAAACATGCCAGAGTGAGAGAAGCTCAGACGAAGCATGTTACAAATTAGCATTTTATATGAGGTTGTAATTACAACTTCATATCACACAGATGTGACAGAAACCAGACCCGGCCCTTGGCATAGGTCACACTGGCAGGGAGCACTGCTGTGAGCCGTCCCCCCCAAAAATATAAGAAAGATAGAAATGATAGTCATAATCTATAAACCCAACTGACTAAATAAAAAATGAAGAAACTCAGAACACCCTCCCCAGATTCACAGCTGGATGAAAATTTATGTTTCTAAACAAGTCCTGTCCTTCTATTAAGCCAAAGTTAAATTAACAACTTACAGCCTAACTTTTCTTATCTTAAAATAGGGGACAATGGGCCTCATTCACCAACCGTTCTTACGCAACAAATTAGTTCTTAAGTCCTACTTATGAACTTTTTATGAAAAATGTGGCATTCACCAAAATCTTCGTATCTTGGAACACTCAGGGGGACTCTTACGAACATCTGAGTGCTGATATATTTGAAGAAAACTCCATAAAAATAAAACAATAAAGTCACTGTGATGTTTTTGTCAGATTTTTAAATAACTTTTGACATATTACATTTTGTTATTTTAAGATACAAAGCATGATTTTGAGATTGCATCCTAATGTTATACTTTCCAACAGGGAAACGATTTTTCATCCATTTCATTTATTCAAGTGGCGGTCGAGACAGATTGCTGGTCTTCCTAACAGCATCGGTTCAATAGACTGCACACAGGCCAGATCCATTCCTTTAACAGCAACATCACTCCATAAATGTCTATGTCACCTTAACTCCCAGATCCACCTGCAGAATGTAGTATCTAATAATTAAAATTCATTACAATGTATTTTTAATGCGATAAGTCTTATAAGAAATCAAGGTTTTGACGTGGCCGCCTGGTTAATAAACCCTCTCAGACTCACCTGAGGGATCCGATGCAGCACTCCCGCTGTAGGTGAAACGTATCTTAAAGGGGCCATATTATGCAAAATCACTTTTTTAAGTCCTTGGAATAGTCTCTTACAAGGTTCTAAGTCACGAACAGACCAAAAACTGTCATAAAAAACAAGTAGGGCGTATGTGACTTTACAAATAAGTCTTTAGAAAGGCGGTTTAAAAATTCCCCCAGTTGTGACTTCAAACTGGGAAAGTCCCTCTCCCAGCTGCTGGGCTGCTGTTCAACCCTGCCTGCGTCCGGGCCTCGCGTTCACCCCGCCCGTCCTCAGAAAGCAGCCGGAATGAAGAAGGCGACTGCGCACGTGAAATGTTCTGTAGACGGCCGTGTAGTCAAGCGTGTGTCGCTACATAAACTCCCACAGTCAGAGAAGTTACAGGCTGCATGGATCGACTTCATCTTTAATGGCAACCCTTCAAAAAAAGTCGGAAAATACCTGCTGGCTTGTGGTGAGCACTTTGAACCGGACTGTTTTGATAACCTTGGATAGTTCAGGGCAGGACTCTCCACAAAATTAAAACTGAAAGAGGCTCAGTTCCAACTCTCCGTGGAGAAATTTCAAAGGAGCAGAATGTAAGTATTCAAAAGATTATGCAGAAAATGTTTATATTATTAGTGTGGACTGTTTCGTGCAAACGGCTAATAGTGAGGCTAACGGTGTTTCAGTAAGTTTGATTACTCCTGCTCTTTGCACATTCATGCTACCGTAGCTTCGTTGTTTTTTTGTTTTTTAATTCACGGATTTGTAGTTTAACAGTTGAGTCTGTGACTCAGAAAACTTACAGCTGAGGAGGATGTTGGTCTGTTACTTGCAAAAATGCAGTGTTACCATGGGAACCAAAGCCATGTTGGTAAACTCAGCAAAGCCTCCACGAACACAGAGGGGAGGGGTGGGCGGAGTTATCGTCTGCTCGGCTCCCCTTCCCCCCTCAATCATACTCCGCCCCCTGCAAATGAAACTTAGCCTGGAGAGATGTTCTCGGTAGGTGACAGAAAGCAGCTGCAGTCAAACTAAGAGCTGATTCGACCAAAACAGGGCGCCAAATTTTAAATGAGATATCAGAGAATTGTTTAAGATAGGGAATGAAGTGCATAATATGGGACCTTCAAAATGTTACCACAGCAGGTGGAAATTTGCTTTACCAGCTGTAGAGGGTATAGTGGGGTATGATTATTAATTTGATGGTGTACCACTTTCCTATTTAGCCACGACACCATCAGGATTTGCGTCCTGACGTGCTCTCGGGCCCAGACTCCAGGCTGCTGTCCAAGTTCGGGAGGAATTAATGACCAATTTGAACATAAAGCCGTTTTTATATCATCTGAAGCTCATCATGTGGTTATTTATAACTGATTTAACACTTGAAAATGAGGAAAATCAGTTTTCAGTGCACATCTTTATTATTATCTTTTGTTTTCATTCACCTTTTTGTCATTATGCTTCTTACTTCTCCTTGTCAGTCTCACCAATGGCTTTGTGTGTTTTGCACACGGCTGTCAGTCTATTGTCCTTTTATGGGCATTTTATGGGCGTTTATCTATGCAAAGTAGAGCCAGCTGGTCAGTCCTCTCAACTTAGGAAAGATTGGTATTCACCAATCTAAGGGGAAAGATATGAACAATTTTGTGCTCTACGAACATGTTCATGAGTCTGACAGGATTTTCACTCTGTATGTTCAAAGCCTTTGGGAACCCTGTGCTCGGACTCCAGGTTGGAAACCAATGTTCTACAGTAACAGGCATATCTACTGATCTTTCCAGATTCACTAAGAAAGTACTTCAGATTCCTCTAGAAGTTGCAGAGGGTCCTTCACTCATATCTTCATCTTGTTGAAAATAAAAATGTAGCCAATTATTTGTGGTCTCTGATATCACTGCTTATGATTATCATTATTTGTTAGTATTACTGAATGTTACAGTTACACTTTGTTCATAATTACAGTCATTGTTGATCATAGTCAAAATAAAGTGTATTTGTACAATACCTACTTTATATGAAGTAGAATGACTTAATGATGTGCCAGTAAGGATGTTCTGTATGTTCGAATGCAGTTACAAGTAAGTCAACAAGCAACAGCAGCAGGTGAAGAACACAGTGAAGCAGGTGAGTTGTGTAATGTTACAGCAGCAGTCATGTCTCTAATGTCAATATGGCCAAGTACAGATACATTTTTAAAAAATCTAATCATAAGTTATATATAAAGCACATTTAAAATGGTTGACCAAAGTGCTGTCCATGATGAATATATTTTGGGTATAAATCCAAATCAGCTATAATCTCACCTAGGGCACAGATTTGGCCAGGGCCACCTCCGGGTAGAGCTTTACCTTCAACTGTTCCCCTTGGCTCCTCGAGGAAAAATGGTACTTCCTTCTTTTCCCCAGTCTCATCAATGTGATCATAAGTGATCTGAGGGATTGATAAAGCTCTCTCTGATGCTACGCCTAGAGAGCAAAGTCCTCTGGACCTTAACCTCCTCTTGGTTCCCTTCTTCTGTCAGAGAGAGGAAACAAGTCAATTAATGAAAAAAAAGTGTGTCAGAACTGCCATTACATACAAATATAAATACTACAGTCATTAAGGAGCCACCCTAAAAATGATCAAAAGTATAAATTCCATCTAAACCACTGAGTTAACACACTCCAAAAAAAGGGGAAAAATGTTACAATTAACAGGTATTAATGGTACCTTTACATAAGAAAGTATCCTGTGCCATGGACACTGATGCGTCTCAATGCAAGGTCTTGCATTTTTTACTTATAACAGCCTGGATGGTTACAAAATTCTTTACTCGGGCAGGTAACATAAATGGTACTTGTTTCATTTCAGTTTCCTACAGTGAGATCATAGCTATGCATTATGTTAGTCAGTGAGTGTGTGAGAACCTAAATGGTCCCTCAAGTCTGATCCATAGAGCAACTGACTCATACCAACATCATGGATGTGGCCTTCATAGAAACTCAATTATCTGGACTCATTAAATCAGTTTGGCATTTGAAAAGGGGCCAACAGTTCAATCCAAATGCCTGATGTTTGAATGAGTCATTAGAAGAGAGTGAGAGAGGGAGGTGGTGGTGGGTGTTGTTAGACTCCAAGAGTGGGGGAAAATGAAAAAAAAATGGAGACAAGATTGAAGTCCAGAAAGAAACTGTAACAGACACTGAGCTTAAGAAAGAGGAATACAAAGAAAACTGACAGTGATGGAGTTAAAAATGAAGTGAAGAGGGAGAAATGCAAGTGCTGATGAAAATGAGAGAGAAGGCAGTGGGAAATATTCAGCAGGAGAGGAGACAAGAAGAGTAGAGGAGAAAGTGAAGAGTGAAGAGTGACATAAATTCAGTCAAAGAAGAGATGGAGGAGGAATCTTGAAAGACAGAGAAAAGGCAAAAAGAGAGGAAAGACAGAAAAAAAAGTCACATGCTGAAACAGAAAAGAGCGGAAGCAGCCTTCATTCTCCTAAATACATGTGGGCTCAATGCAACACAAAGATTTTTTTGTTGTTGTACTACTAGACAAAGGTTTACTCCCATGAGAAAGGTGGTGGTGACATCATCTCAACTGACTGAGTCTTTGTCCAGCAGAGACAAAGGCCTCGAGTCATCCTGGTAGAGTCAGGCCTTTAGGGTAGGAGGGGCTGTTGTGTGTGGGTTTTTGTGTTTTGTGTGCGTTGTGTCATTCCGCGTGTGTGTGTGTGTGTGTGTACATTTGTGGGAACTTGCTTTGCCCTTTCATTATGTGTTGCATTTTCAACAATATAGTTAATATTGCTTCAAAAGGTGAACTGTAATTTCACAATGAGACAGCTAAAGTTGAAATAGTTTAGTAATTTGTGTCAGGATTGTGTTTCACCTACACTGGATATTTTTAAATCAAGGAGACAATTACCGCCATGTTCAGTTTCTTCATGCTAGGACTGCCACTGTCTGCTTGCGCTGCGGCGACACCCTCTGGAGTTAGGACATACATTTTCCATGTAGCAGCACAGCCGTTTGGTTTCTCAGCTGCGTAGCACCTCCAAAGTGTCTGAGAAAGACAGGTTGTAACAAAGAGCAGAGATTATAATAACTCATAACAATCCATTGGTTTATGGTTTATCTAAAAACAAACTACTGGACATGCTTGGGTAATGTATGCCGATGTTTCTTTGCAGTGACTTACAAAATGATTATATGGCCCATGATATCAGAGAAAATCCTTTTATATTTCACAGCTCCAATTCCAAAAAAGCTGAGACTCTGTAAAATGAAATGAATGAAATGAAATATACTTTATTTATCCCTCTTAGAGGGAAATTATTAAATGTGTATATGAAACCACAATCCAATGATTATCAAATCTCATAAACCCATATTCATTTTCCCCAACAGAACACAAACAATATATCTGATGTGGAAACAGACATTTTACCATTTCATGGGAAATATGAACTTATTTAGAATTTGATGGCAGCAACACAAAAAAAATCGAACAAGGTGATGTTTTCCAGCAGAGAATCACACTTGTTTATGATGCAGTACTATCTGAGGGCCCAAAGAAGTTGAGCATCTAGGATCCTATGTCCTCTTGTGCACAGAGATTCATCCCGCGTCTCTGTGTGCAAAATGATAAATTACACACTGTAGACGGTGGGATCTTTAAAGTTTGCTTATTTTTGCATTGAACATTTTTCCAAAATTGTTCCACAATTTTCAGACATCCCCACATCTGAGAGGCTCTGCCTTTCTGAAGTGCTCCTTTTATGGCCAGCCATATAACTGACCTGTTGACAATTGACCTAATTCATTTTCAAATCCTCCTTCACTTGTTTTTGATTTGTGGCAGTTACTTTTCCATCCTTTTGTTGCAAATATGTCATGACATTTTCCATGAAATGGTGAATTATCTCACTTTCAACATCTGATATGTTGTCTATGTTCTTTTGGGAATAGAATATGGGTTTTCTCTAATTACTTTGGATTAAAAGAAAAAGACTGCTAAATGTAACTATAATTTTAAAAAGTTCAAGCATGTACAATATATTTCCTGTACATTCATTACCCTGCACTTAGACTGTCACAATCACAGTTGTTTTCA
>JAOXYM010000010.1:15476923-15490528 GCA_028567055.1 Leptatherina wallacei | reverse complement strand
TTGTGAAATTCAACAGGTTCATCTCTCTTAATCTGTGGGCTACATGCTGTACCCATGTCGCTAGGTCTTATTTTTATCAAATATAGGCGCTCCAGGTCATTTTCACTTGATGAAGTTTCCCCTTGTGGTGATATTCATTTTTAGAGACATAATCATTTAGGCTATTTACACAACCGGGTCGCACTACATGTGCATATAGACGTGCAGGCAGGTAGGTCCAGGTGTCGCCTCTGGGCATGCATGTCATTGAAACTGATTATAATAAGGTTCTGCTGTCTTTAAAACTTCAGCATTGAGAGTTCTTATTGTAACTTCTAACATTTCTGTTGCATTACCTTCACTCATCAGCCGCGGTGAAGCGACCCTGTCCTCCCCAGATGAGAAGCTGCAGCTAGAAGCGTCAGTGTTGATTGGCTACACAGCCCCTGACAGCAAATCAGTGGGGGCTGTAGGCGGGACATTGTTACAGGGCATAGAGCGGTGCCTTCAGGCAGAGAGAGATGCTGGATGAAGGCCAGAGGAGCGGGTTTTAAAATAAACTTATTTTATCGGCTATCTGTGGGAAAAACGGCCGATACACATCCATCCATCCATTTTCTGTACCGCTTAATCCATGCAGGGGGGTGGGCTGGAGCCTATCCCAGCAATTATCAGGCGAGAGGCAGGGTACACAGTGGATAGGTGGCCAATATTGGCCAATATTATCGTCCGCGCCGATTATTGGTCGATCCCTACTGTGTTTGACTGTAAAGATGATGGAATTAATGAGGTGATGCTCAGCCTGGATTTCTTCCAACATGCACAGCTGGAAAATGTGGCCAAAAATCAGAATGACCGAGTTCTGTAGATTATGTTTCTCATCATATGAGCCATTCAGGTGCCTTTTTGCAAACTTTGCCTTTCAAGTAAGGAATAGCTTCCACTGGCCTTTCTACCATAATGGCCTAATTTGTGGGCACTGCTTTGATAAATGTCCTTCTGTAAGATTCTTCAGCAAAGGAACTCTGGATCACATCTACAAACACCATTGAGTCTCACTGAGGCCTTTTGTTCCCAAACACTCAGTTTGGTTTGGCAGCCAGATTTAGGCACACTTCTGTTGGTTTCAAACTTCACCAAATTTGGGCTCTTTAAATGCTTTAGATCTGTGCTTCAAAACAATCCCATCTCCTTGATCTCATAGCTTACTTTTATCTGACAATCATAATCAAATGTGAAAGCTAACATGGTTTGTGTCTCCTTAGTTATATCCAGTTAATTCATTTAGGCACAGGTGGACTCTATGTTGTAGATAAATTCAAGGAAAAAGTAGAATGCATCCGTGTTCAGCTGCGAGTGCCATGATGGAGGCTCTGTACACTTACCAGCCGTGTCTTTACACAAAGGTAAAAGGTGAAATCCAACGCAGAAGGATTACCACGGGCTGTGTGAACTCAGGAAAACACTGTAGTTTGCCTACTTGGCCATAAAGTTGGTATGAAACATTCCTAAACTCAACAACTGTATGAAGCACGAACTATGTGGGAATGCAATGATGGAAATGAAGCATTTCTGCATGCAGAATTACAAATAGATCTGAAAAAAAAGGTAAAACTGAATACAGTCAAACACATTACGACAGATCTTACTATATTTAATGGTTACACTGAATCATTTTTTTTAAAAAGAAAACTTAAAAAATAAGAATTTACAGCAGAAAAAAAACTTGTACAAAGTTCACTGAAGTCCAACAAACTTAAAATATGTGACCCAACACATCTATATTTGTCCATCCTAACCGCATTACTGATACATGCCTTAGCACAGAATTTACAGAAATAGCTACTGTATGTGCCGTTTTATTTTAAAGGAGAGGATTAGGATTAAAGGATTAATTTATTTGTATCTAAAAGGACTTCTTAACTTGATGATTTTTTTTTATCTTACAGCCCTACTTAATATTGTGACTTCCCTGTTAAAATATAACAGTGGTTTTCCATCCACTCATTCAGTTTCTATACACTCTTCAGCTTGTTTAAAGTTATGGGGGCTGTAGTCTTTAACCCGGGACAGCTTCCTGGTGTCCATTAGGGGGCAAGAGACAAATATCATATTGTATACTGCAGGGTTTTGAGCAAAGTTTTTATCATAAAGTGATGCAAAATGTCACAGAAACCGGATGTATCAAATATGATACGTTTGGCTTTAAAGGTTTAAATTAAGGATTAAAATCCAACACTGTCCCGGGATCCGACCTTTCACATTTTGGAATCCCTTTTATGGATGCTACATCTGCTAGGTTAAAGATGAGAGGAACTATCCCCATTGCTATTAACATGTAGAATAGGCATTAGTGCACAAGTGTCACAGATAATTTTCACATCCTGGAAAGCAGCACTAATGCCAAGCAAATATGGAAAAACAAAGCTCTCAAAAAAAAAAAAATCATGAGGTCCAGTTCACAATTAATCTTATCCATTACAAGAACATATCTAAAATCGAGGTGACAGAACCTTTTCTGTAGCAGGTCCCCGACTCTGCCCCTAAATACCCCTCTCCTCATCTACTTTGAAGCACAAACTTTATGGGAAAAAAATTTGTATTGAATAAAACTATAGTATGGTAGCTATGCTATGCTATTCTCAATAAACATGGAGGTTTTAAATGCTTTGCAAGACAGTTTTTGCACGACTGTAGAAAACTGCAGATGAGTTGATAAAATGACTCAAACTGGAGCTTAAAAAAGCACCATTTTTTTCTAAGATTATATCCATTGTTTGTGAATAACTGGTAAATGTAAGCTTAGAAATAAAATGCTTGAGAAGAGCTTCAGTGAAGTCAAGAATAAATCAGCTTTGGCTTTGGCACTCTAGCCTGGTTGCTGACTAACCCAGTATGGTGATTGATGGAACATTTAAAACTTTTTCAAGTCATGAACAACCTGGTGTATTTTGGTGTAGATTCTCAGTTATCCAAGTCCTGGCAATCCAAAGAGTTTAAATTAGACAACTGGACTTTTTCTTGGATCTTGAAGACATTTTACCTTCTTATCCAAAAGAACAAGAAAAAAAGGTCCAGCTTCCTCTATTCAAGCCTGATTACAGATATGCAGCCACCATGCGAAAAGGTGATGCATTTAGATGACTGGAGGAAGCTATACAGCCATCAATCATCATTAAAGACAAGTTCCCCTGATTCCGATAAACTATTAAATATCCTCCCAGCATCAATTAATTAACCAGGCTGATGAATTGGTCAACAAGCGTCAGATCACTCCATTACTCACTGGACCCCACAGTAACTAATGCTTGCCTTCCAAGTAACTTCAGGTTCTGCACCCTGCTGTTTTGGAATTACTCACTATTTTCAGTAGTGTTTGATAATCTCGATCGTCTCCCTGCAATGCAATGTTCTGCAGGGAAAATTTGGTTCCTATCATGCATGAGGATGCCACTTTAATCTAAACTTGGTATTTTCAGTCTGTTTTCCATGTTTCTGTAGGTACATAGCAAATAGGAATTTTTGGGAGAAATGATGCTACAGCCCACCTCAAATGCGCAGATTATTGAGGGCATGTGTTGGAAAACACAACAACAATGGCCTTGTCAATGTTTATTTATTTCCGGCTAGCTTTTACTTTGAGTCACATTTGTCTTTCAGTTTCACCGTTGCACTCAGGCAGATGGGTTTTGGATGAATATTAAGGGGAATAATTTGACAAAAGTCCAAAACAACAAGCAACCAATGTTTTGAAATCAGTACCAAAGAAGAATCAGGTCACTGGGCATGCTCAAAATGTTCTTTTCTCGTATTTTGATGTTGTTACTGTATACGTCACATGTATATGTTATCGCCCAGCATGACTTAAGCATTTGTAGGGATTTCTGTGTTCTCAACTGGACAAAGATATTTTAGATAAGACATAGTTAGTGATTTTTTTGTTGTTGTTGTTATTGTCTTAAAAAATAAATAAAATGGAGGGAAAAATGTCAGTGTAATATCTGGAGTAGTGTAGCCGAAGCCTTAGCTTTGGTTCATTAGAATATTGATATCGATCTGCTTTTTGTTTTCAGAACACGATTGGTTAACATAACAATGTGATATTGAAGCTGAGATGTTTTAACTAACTGATTAAACTTAAAGTATAGCATACAGAGTAAAGTTCCAAAACCAAAACAAATAAGAAAAAAAGGGTACCATTGGGTTCCAAATTCCAGATGACGGCATTTCCCAGTAGGACCTCATCTTTTCCTGTATTGGTTGGCCAAGGTAAGTCTAATTAGAGATATAGGTATAATAACACCCTTCAGCCAATTAAAGAACCAGTTCAGGATGTGTTTGTAGCAGAAGAATCAATACCTGAACCTCCAAATACACATGTCTGCAAAATTATTCATACCCTTACATAAAAGAAAAGGCAAAATTCTTAATAGTAATTCAAAGAACTGGAGACTGAAAAAAGTAATAAGGTAAATTTGTTAAATTATAATTTAATGAAATATGACATTGTTTTTAATTTAATTGAATTGAAAAAATAATAAAAAGCAAACAAACAATCCTGGACCAATGAGAGCACTTTGCTGATGAGCAGTGGGCCAGAATACCTGTCGACAGGTGCAGAAGTCTGATTGAGACTTACAGAAAACACCTGATATCAATGGTTGCCTCAAAGGATTGCTCAACAAAATCTTAGCTTATGAGTGACATAATGTATATAAATTACTTTTGTCAGTTTCAGTTTATTTCAGTGGCAACAGATTTTTTCCTTCTTTAATGGAGGGGTATGAATAATTTTGCAGACGTGTATATTTGAGCTGATAGCAAACAAGATGAGGATGATGTGGTGGTTCCGTTTCACAGGTTAATAATGTGTGCTATGGCTCTAGATGTGTTGCATAATGGAAAATAAATAATAATCAATAAAAAAAACTGAACCTTGCAACATTCATACTGATATTACTGAAGAATGGGTTAAGTTAACCTTTCTGTGGGAAAAAAACAACTCCATTTGCCTCAGCATCTGATCCAAATGAATGTAGACAGTGTTCCAAGGAGGCATTTCAATCGAACTCCTATTATTATTACTATTCATATTTTTATCTAATCTGGTCTAAATCCATGTGCTCTGAGCTTACAATGACAAAACTGTGAGATACTTATGAGATCAGAGAAGCTCTTTCTCTCACATATTACAGGGGCTTTCGTGGATTTCTAAAAGTTGTAGTTCTATTTTGGCTAAAGCTTTAGCAAACTGCGGCAACAGACATGTCTGTAAAATACTGATCAGCTGCTTGTTAAACTACAAAGAAGGCCAAATAAATTAAGCAAGGAATACTAATTTGTATAGTAATTCATCAACAACTGGACTCATCTCCTTCTGTTACAGGAAACAAGAAACCTGTACTGGAAGGAGCAGTACTAAATGTAAATAACAGAGAGAGAAACCCCACACTTTTGTGGCTGGAATCAGACACTCAGCTTTGTTTTGTTTTCTCTGCTTTGTTTTCACTTTGATTGAGGTTTTGAGTGCATGTAGTCCTAGAGCCTGTTCCAGAAAGCCTTACCATGGTAACTGACTCCGTGAAGTGAATCTCCTCACATGCAGGTTTATCATAAAGAAACCCTGAGTTTCTAAATGTCCCCGCCCACCTAAAGCAGCTGTCAGACATGTTATGTCTGGAACCAATGCTATTTAGAAGCCGAATTCACATTGATTATTTCGGGAAGATTTTTCAGAACTCGATCAGACGCGTTATCATTTCCTGATCAACATCTCATGAAACGGTACAGTTTGGCAGTCACTCAAACTCTCTGGCCGTACATGTTCAACATAACACACCATGGACATGAGATGACATCCCAGAAAGTTCTGTTATATAATAATATAATAAATCAGGATATTAGATGGGAGGACATGATGTATGAGTTAAAGCAGCACTGAATACTTATTTTGTAAATCAACATCTGTGAAATGGACATAAAAAATGTACAATTATGGTCTAGTACATTACCTTGTTAAAGATGTAATAAATACTTGATTCTAAGTTGCCTATGTGTGTGTTTTTCCCCTGTGAGACTGAACCTACAAAAAATTCAGATTCTATTCTATTCACCGATATTTTAACCCACATGTTCCTAGGGCTGGGCAATTAATCGAAAATTAATCAAAACTAACATTCAGAACCAGTCATCGATGTAATCTTGCTCATGTCAATCATTTAAACAATTTCTCTTTAGATTTATTTAGAGATATTCATTAAATGACCATATATAGTTAGACTGTGTGTGCTTCCTTTCACTTATTTTTAAATCAATATCTGCTCTTCTATTATGAAAATATTTGCTACCAAAAAGTTCAGTTAGCTACGAGGGCTAAAAAAATAAAACTATACTAGAATAATTGCTAATTAATTGTAATCAAAGTAACATGTTCATTTGACTGTGATATTGATTTGAGTCCATACATATCGCCCATACCTATTTGTATTGTCTGTATGCTTCACTCCAATCAGGTAAAATACTGGCTTTTTGTCAGCGGTTACCATGGTGAATCCAGGTATCGGGGCCCCAATGAAGATGACTTTTTACTGTGGTTCCCAACTCTGGGTAAAAATACTCAAGAGTTGATTGAACCAACTCACAGCAGCTGTTCTGGAACTGAAAACTCAGCTCATAGTTAGTTAACCCAGAGTTTGTTTTTAGACTCAGAGTTAGTTGAACCTCCTGTCTGGAACAGGCCTCTGGTTAACAATTTTAATTCAACCACTTGCTTCCAATACAAGCTGGTTTACATATCCTACCTTCTTTAAGGATGTCTGTTCATTCTGCTGTCATGCCAAATTGGGTCTGAAGTTTCCAGTGGAATCAACACAGAATAAGACAAGGTACTCACACAAGGAAGTGGTAGAGGAAGCATTTCAGACCAGCAGGTCTCTCTAGGAAGTTGTAAACATCCCCCTGCATGCTTGTCTTGATGTAAGGGCTCTGGAACTCCTTCTGATGATGACGCATCCAGCTAGAACGAGGGAGAGGTGGCGGGGCAGGGATAATGGAGGGCTGGTTGTGTACCATAGGAAGATCTGGGTCCTTAGTGTCACCTGGTGAACAGCAGGGGATGCCTGATCCATTATTCACTGCTGCAGGGTCCAGTTCCAGTGAAACAGAAGAGTAGTGGCTTATGTCAGGTGCAGGAACCTGTAGGACCGTGCCGCTTGTGGTGGTGCCAGTGGAGGCTGCAAGGTCCATCTCATGGTCCAAGCTGAGACTGACGCTCTTTCCAGCATAGCCATTGGGACTGCAACGTATGAAAGAACTCGCCATCTTGCTACCATAGTCACGTTGTACATGGCATGTCATATGAAAGGAGCGTGTCCGTCTTTCCCCCATGATACCCCTCAGGATGGTCCAGTTCAGACAAGCCCAACAGGGACTTTTCAAGTCCTGAACGTTCCAACCAAGGTTTTGGTAGGAGGGAAAATCCCAGCAGGAGAAGAAACTTAGCTATGCATGACTAGCGCTCCAGCAGAGAAGAGCGCACTTTGTTGGGCTGCATGTGTGTCCATACCTGCAGAGAAAGAAGTGAGAGTGAGTCATGACGATGGTATGACAGAGTAAACCTTGCCCTCTACCACTGTGCCATATGTCATTTAGGTATCTGTCATAAAAGATACAAGGTTTGGAAATGGGAGTAAACTTCTGTACTCTGAATCAGTCGTATCATCAGATTAGAAGCAGGTTATGTTAAATGTGGTTGCCTTCAGCCTGTTACTTTTAAACTACACCCACATGTGGATCAGAGACTTGTTGTGCAGAGGGCACCGATGTCGATTAAAGCATTTCATTACATAATCAACTTTTTGATACAAGAAAAAACGAGTGGTTTTTCCGTTTATAGAAAAAGTTATATTTATATGCACTTTTTAAATGGCTAGTTGTTATACTGTTAGTTATGACTTGTGATGAATATAAAAGCAGGAGAGACATGTAATGTTCCCATAAAAAGATTCATACATGGTTTCATGTAGCAGTGACAGCATGATAGTTCATTTCTGTCACCCCTCTCTGAGGATTTTCTGCTGTAAAAACAGCATTCTGTTGATGGATGTCAACAGAATGCTTTCTACTACTCCATCTGGGAAGGCAAAAATGCACAGCATGCCCCCTGCATACATTTAGAAAAAATAAACAAATAAATAACTAAAAGCACTCAGAGAGTTCAGACCTGTTCCGGTGTTTTACAACGTTTTGGACATGGCTGCACTGAATGCATGTGTCCTCTACCAGAGCTGCATCCATGCCAGAATGACCCACCAGGCGTTCATTATTGAGCTCTCCATGTGTGATACAATAAATCAATATCAGCTGACATCCAGCGCATCGTTAAAAAAATATCTAAAAGGTGGAAAAATTAGGCCTCTGTAAATGCCACCTTTATCTTTCCTTTTTAATGCTGTATCCAAGGTGTCAAAATTACCCCTCTGGTGGTTCTTGGGGGTATTGGAATGTTGGTGGTCCACTGACTCAGATCACCCCCAAAATCTAGATCAGTTGTTCCTTATACCATTTTGGAGATTTCCTGACAATTTCATAAAAATCTGTCCATTACTTTTTCAGTTATGTTGCTAACAGACAGACAGAATGTGACTTTTTCCGATTGTTACAAAGAAGAAGAAAAAAACATGTCAAAACCAGATTAAAAAAAATAGGCAACTAAAAACTGTGGATAATTGCAGTTCTGGTCTCTTTTTCACTTTTCTCTCAGCATTTTATCTCTACAGCCACAGTTAGATCAAGAATAGTGTCATGTACATTATTTAAAGACTAACTTATATGTGTAATAAGTTTTAAAAATAGTACCTATGCTCCAGGAAACATATGCATGCAACAGAGCCCAATCTCTAAACTGCTCTCCAATTAAACAATGTCAAGTGATTCTCTAACTAGCTCAAATAAACATTAAGGGGGGGGGAGGGGGGGGGGGTCTACAATAGATACTGAGAGGCAAGGAGATTACCGTGCAATATCTGCGTAATAAGGATGTAACTTAAACTCTTGTCTGAAAATGACAAGGGACCTGTAACAAAGTCAGGACAGCTTGACACTCAACAAAACCATTTCCATCTGCGCAATTAGAGCCGTTTCTACTATCTGCCTAATGTACTTTTAATTAGAGCAGCCTATGAGATGTTGAGGATAGTTTATTGTATTCTCTGAGGAGAACCTGAACCAGGTGTGATAGACGTTACCTAAAAGGATCGGAAACAGTCTCATGGGACGAGAGAGGGGAGCTAATTGAAGGCAGCCACTCCGTCGTCAGCTAGGGATGGATGAGCTGATGAAAGAGCCACATGTGTGTTTGCATTCCCCTTCAGATAGAGTTTCTACCTTTTTAAACAACACACTCATACCACACACAATTAACTGTCTGACATATGAATGATGTGGGGCTCTACGGTTACACAATATTGTCTGACTTTCCGTTTAACTGGCCCGACCCCCCGTGGCGTATAAAAAGCAGCGTGTGGGCAAAGGGGAGAGAGAATAAGAATTACCCATGAACCTAACAGCCCCCCTTTTATTCACTAAAATTAACACCTAAAAACAGTTTAGATAAGCCCGGTGAAAGTGCATAAACAACTAAAGGCTGGGTCAATATTTGCACTTTTTAATTGCACAGTCTCCAGCTGAGACCTTAAATCAAGCAAAAGTAATTAGTTAAAAAAAGAGGGTAAAATCTTACCTTAAGGCTCCGAGGTGAAGTTGTCGATGACCAGTGTGAATAGCTTATAACCTACCTCTCAAACACGCTCATTTCTTCTTTTTTAAATTTATTTATTTTAGTTATTTTTCTTCTAAAAACAAAAAGTCCAGTCACACATTACCTCAGTTACATCATTTAAGAAAAATAAATTATCCACCAGCGTTTAGAAACATTTTCAACCTCCAACACGCAGAGAAACCTCAAGTCTTTAATCAGTTGCTGCCAACAGGACCTGCCGCTTTGAAGTGCATCGTAGCTGTGCCTGGACAAGCTGCGTTTAAAGGTTTACGGAAATTACACAACCAGTGAAGTGGTATATCATTTAGTAGCCTAGGCCTTGTCAAAAAGCAGAATTATATGGAAACGGCTAAGTTACGGGTTAGGTAGCCTATTTCTGATAGCGTCACTACTCCTTTCATCCCAGACAGTGTCAGGTGAGATATTGGACGTTTTCTAATAGTTGGATAACTTAATATAAATTATCTCTGGTAAACCACTGTAATTAGTTTTTGTTTTAATTAACACGATGCATTATGTTCGTGATTTATTTAGGTTGTGTTCATCGACTCTGGGAGATTCATTTGTCTAATGATCATAATCAACTCAATGACAGCATCAGCACTTGGTCAGTAACAGTTTCTAAATAATGTAGAAAAATAAATAATGAATAAAGTAGACAAATCAACCTTAAGTTCTTAACCTTCTCTGGCTGCAGAGCAACAAGAAGACAAAATAGCACAATTATTTATTGATTTTGTTTCACACAAAACATACATTCTCGTCACACCTTTACACATCGTGCTACTCAATTTCAAATGTGTTCCAACCAATGAATGTAAATGAAACAAAACTATAAACAAAACCCAGCTTGTGCTTTGTAGCCTACTGATGTTGCCAAGGCAAACCACAAGGCAAATTTTTAGACATCATACATCTGGATCAATGTTTACCGAGTGTAGTTGAACACACCGCGTGTTTAAAAAAACAGCAGCTGTTCCAAGGGAGAGCTACCAGCTGGTCATACTGTAGTGGTGCTCGTGCTCCTCCAAATACCGCACAAGTCTGTAAGAAAACAAATTTATTATGACTGCTGCCATTAATGTCAATTAACCATTTTATTGAAGCTGTTCCAACCACTTTAGTAATACACAACACGAGTAAACCCTACACCTGTTTTCATTGCAGGAGGCACTGTGAGCGTATTTGAAAGTTCCGCAATTTTAGCCTGTTGTCCTCGCTGCTTTCCGTAGTCATTTGGAAAACATGGCTTCACTCACTATTAAGGCATTTCTTTCCCTAGGTCGAATGAATGTTTCTGGTTTCAGACTTAAGGAAACAACGAGCAGAGTCACATATGCAACAACTTTATCTGTAAATCCTGCCTCTGGAAATAAAGGTGAGTTTCACAAGTGTTGAACAGTAGTTTGCGGTGACTCAGGACCACTGATGACACATGCTAAGCTAACGGAAACGTTCTTACCAAAGCATAGTACTAACTGTTCTGAGCGATACAACCCTTTAGTATCTAAACCTAACTCCTCAGAAGAGTTATATATATATATATATATATATACAAAGAAATTGAGGATATGCATTCATACATAAGACCACGCTGATACATTAGAGGTAGTATTTATTGATCTGGGGGGGATTCAGGCAGCAGTAAAAGTAAAGACAGCTTTATGATAGAAGGGAATATTTTCTTTCAATTGTTTTGTCAGCCTTTGTATAGCCAATTATAATAATTTAACAGACTCTATAAAAATAAACATGCAGAAGTTTTAATTTCTAAAATGTTTGCTTAAGGAACAGTTGATGCATTAGCTTAAGAATACTTAAAATATCATTTAGCGACAAAAACACTTGTGAAGGATTTTGTTTCTCTATATTTGAATGAAAAAGATTTTATCATTATACCACTACATAAAGGAGGTTCGGTAGCTCTTTTTGTCTGTGGGGGTGCATTTTTCTGGCATAGTTTGGGTCCACATGTCCTCTTCTGAGGGAAAGGAAGCTGCTGATGAGTTTTACGTTTAAATTGATTTCAATTATAAGTCATGAAACTTATGTTAAGCTCCATTGAAACTTACATGAAAGCTCACAGGTCTCAGCACTTCCTTATGTCACTCTGTGTAGGTTTTCAGCTTAAATTATTATCCGTCTGCCAATACACATACAAACCTAGACAAATAGTATTACTTTTAAGTTGAAATAGTTTAAAGAATTCAAACATTAAATCTAAGACATAGAATTTATTAAAGTTCTTTGTGGAAATAAGAGTTTGAGCAGCGTAAAATGCTGTATCTGCAATAGGATATATTTACAAAATAAAAAAGAAACATGTGACTAAGCTTGGATTATTATCAATTTTAGGCCTTCCAGAAAGAAACAGTCGAGGTCCAGTTGGCAGAAGACCGAAAAGAGAAGTACGTTTACAGCTTGCCTTCTATATCACTTTGTCTACTGTGATGTAACAACATGTGCATTTCCACTGAAACAATTTTACATGTTTTTTGTTTCCCATTATTGTTTCTCAATAATAAAACTGGTTTTGCCCTCTGTATTTGACGCATCAGCCAGGGGAGCCCAGGACAGAAAAGATGGCGGTGGATCAGGACTGGACTGCAGTTTATCCAGCTGCAACTCCTTTCAGGCCAAACTCCGTCCCCCTCCCTGTCAGAATGGGCTACCCTGTGACAGGAGGGGTTCCCCCAGAAAAGAAGGGCAACTTGGAACTAATTAAGGTCACTTTTAATTTTTCATCAGATGAAGTTTTAAGGAAGAAAAACAAAAGAAACAGCAAATTAGTTAAAGGGGTTCAAATGAGTATGTGTTCAGCTGAATGACTATTTTAGATGTGCAACCAATCAGATCCTCTGTAGCCAAAGTTTAAGGTGTTTCGTGTCTAATGGATTAGTATATCTTTGGATTTACAGCCTAATGGTCATCATCACTCTCTAAATTAATTGTAGCCAGCTAAAGCTTTTGCAATACTGATGAAGCAGTTTTTGCTCTGCTGCCTGGTTCTCACGGCTACCTCTCTGTGTCCTGATTACTGAGCTGCTGTGTCCAGACACCATCTGCTCTATCTGGACTCAAGCCACTTGCAGATCCACTACTTACACTCGTCATAGCTGGAACTCTGCCGGGCGGTCTAACGATATTGATTTCATTCTCTCAGTGTCGGACATGGCTTACTCATGTTTAATGCTTAGAATATCATACTTTTAATGTCGTAACTCATAGATGCACCGCTATCCTATCTCATGTCACTAATATGACCTAATGCAAGTTTATTTTGCTCTCAGAAATATGATATTTTATATAATTATGTGTCTTACATAATATTCTTTACTCAAAGGATCAAGAGGATTTTATTTTCCACTTTGCTGACCATGCCCTCTAAAACCAACGTATTCTAAATTCAAGCAGTAAATATTTTTATCTAGATTGTTGTAAAAATTCTTTTACCCATTTGGTTTCCAGGTTCCCATCCAGTACAGCATATTACATGCGTGCCTGTATCTGTTACAAATACTGCATGTGAAAGGGCAAGGAGCAGAGAAAAAAAGGGAGTAGTTGGAAAATGAGTATGTGAGAGGAGACAGTGTATTAATGAATGAATGAGAAACTTCATTGTGTTAATAGGAGTCATTACAGGATTGTACCTTTTCAACAAAAAAATCTAGTCATGCTCAGCCTTAAGGCATGTGTCATTTGCTTTATCTCCTGCGGTTGTCAGACTCTATCTAAATGTTGCTATAGGCAAAATTAATATAGTAATGATTGACTAGGGGTGGGTTTAAAAAATCGATTAATCGATTTAAATCGATTCAAGATAAATTAATTCAAAATCGATTCATAAA
>JAOXYM010000010.1:15454346-15470852 GCA_028567055.1 Leptatherina wallacei | reverse complement strand
GAATTCACCTGGAATTTATGGAGCTTCTCACATAACAGAGCAGGCTGAATTGTATTAAAAGCACTTGAGAAATCGAAGAACATGATCCTCAAAGTGCTGCCTGATTGGTCCAAGATGGGTTTTCATGAGTTTTTTGAACGATGTCAGGTCACAGATAATTTTAGGGATTGAGTTCCAGAAAGTGGGAGCAGCTATTGGGCCAGAATAGAACATTTATAAGGATTTTTCTTTATTCTTTTTTTTTTTTTTTTCAAATTAGGCACACCAGTTTTCTTCTTATCTTTTCACCCTGGCATAATGTAAATTCAACTATTATCGTCATATCTGAATTATAAACCCGGGAGTGGGTGAATACTCCAGGGTATCAATGGAGTGGGTGAATACTTATATGTATGCTGTCCTCTGGAGATCAGATCAGCTGGGACATGCCAATACCAGCTCTAAACAGGGCCCTGGTTTACCGAATGACCATTGGTTTGAAGATCCCTTTTCTGCCTGTAACTTACTGCAAATCATCTCTTTTAGGTTTACTGGGATAAATGTGGCTTTTTGTACATCCACTCAAGTGTTTTGGTCTGACCTTTTTGTGTTCTTTCAACAAGCATCCATTCATTTAAAGGCCAGCTGCTTGTTGACATTACTTGTAACCACCGTGGTCCACCGTCACTTTGTGTTTTCACCCTTTGGTTTTGAGATCAGATACATCATGACACCTTATCTCATGCACTACACATAAAAAGACTAAGAAGTAATGGCCTCACATGGCCTGCTGGGCTCTTACAATGTTGAATAAACTTTAGCTACTGTGGTAAAATATTCAAGTTAGTTTTTTGCAGTTATCTGAAATAGCTTTTTTCATCTTTAATCTCTGAATTTATCTGCATTTTTCTATCATCTTAAAAAATTGTTTATGCAACTCTTCAGAGACCCCAGGATGGATCAAAATCTGCCAGAAATCTGTTCTTAAAAGAAATTTTATATTAACTATTAAAAATAAATCTGTTTCAGGCTTTGCTCCTGAATACATAACACCATCCTGAAATTTCAAGAGGCATTCAATAGTGTTTTAGCGCAAAAGCATCAAAGAACCTTTATTTCTTCCATAGAAGGTGCAATAAATATCCAAGTTCATATTTAGCCGTGATAATTGGGTACATGAATTCATGAATTTGAATCCATAACTGTATAGTTTTCATAATGTGGAAATTATTTAACATTTATATAAAAAACCTTCTTCAAAGCAGCACTACTTTACTTTGATTTTTGCACATTAGTGCCCCCTAATAAAGGCTAATTCAACATCTGTGATTGCATCCTGTCTCTTTTCTGAGCTCTTTTCAGCCAGTAAGTTATTTTGATGTTGACATTTGATGTTGTGTTTCTTTGCTGAATCATCCATGGTGATCAAAACATCCATTGTATTGATATCCGCTTGCCGGAGTGTGATGTGGTGCCATTAAGCAATACGCAGCTATCACATGATGCCCCTGGTGAGGAAAAAAAAAGTTAAGTGCAGTTTTTCCGCCTCTGGACGCTGCAGGGCAACATCGGCTCCAAAACTGTGCATAATGAACGTCATTGTGCCATCACGAGTTAGAAGCAGAGTTTTGAGGTCAGACAGTTCTGTAGTATTGCTTTAAAACACAAGCAAAACTGATGCATGTTATTTGGTCACCAGATATAATAATGTATTTAGATATTTAAAATTACTACAGCTCATTCCACTGATTTCCTGTTGTATTTTACCAAATATTGGATGAATCTTCAAAGACCAAGCACATAAAACCAACAGAATAATTATTTCCTGAAATTTCCCATAAAACCTTGTACTGGTTTGAACTATCTTCAGTCTAAATTGAAAAACTTGTGAGAAAAGTGTGTGTGTAGAACAGTGTTTTTCAACCACTGTGCCGTGGCACACTAGTGTGCCGTGAGAGATCATCAGATGTGCCATGGGAAATTATCCAATTTCACCTAATTGCTGTAAAAAACATATTTTGAAAACAAATTAATTATCTGCAAATAATATTTGATTCCTATTCAAGATACTTTGACAAGAATTACTTTATATTGTTAATAAAGAGTTTTCATATCTTAACCTTTTTGGTTTGTGGTGCACCTTGTGACTTTTTTTCAATGAAAAAAATGTACCTTGGCTCAAAAAAGGTTGAAAAACACTGGTGTAGAAAACGTTGTTCTTGGTGTATCACTGTGTGATACAAATTTTGACAATTTAAATTCCATTGTGTCCAAATTCTTGTTAGCTATGTGGCAGTTCATGTGTGGTGTATGGTGTGTAGTGTGATTACCAGATGTCCATCCATCCATCCATTTTCTGTACCGCTTAATCCATGCAGGGTCGCGGGTGGGCTGGAGCCTATCCCAGCAAGTATCAGGCGAGAGGCAGGGTGATTACCAGATGTGTTTAGTTTAAATGTAGACTGTGATTATTGCTGCTTGCAGTATTTATTTTGTCTAGCCAGTTCATTTGGTGCCCCTGAATTTTCCGAGTGGTGCTCATTAAAATTCTGGAAATAACTTATCTAAGAAAAGTGGTGACATTTACAGAAGAATTTACCTGGGGAATTCTTGTCCATTTTGCTCTGTGATCTAAGAGTCTAAACCCATTAGGGAGGTATCAGAGTTGAATGGGCAGAAGGTTGGCAAACAGTAGCATTGTCCAGCTGACATTTCCCCACAGATGACCTGAAAACAGACTATCAGGTGTTGACCCTGATACTCTTTCACATTAAACCAGTGCCACTGGGTCATTTGCCCCAACACCGTCCGAACAGATTTACACCAGCCAGATAAAAGAAAATGACTCCCATTGTTGTGCAACCTCTGCCTTTAGCAGCTCTTCTCATCAGGACTTAGCCTCATTAAAGAAAGCTCTCAGCTGAGAAAAGGTGTATAAGCCAGGAAGCACAACAGTGTCCGTTGCCCTTTTGGACACACAATGGAAGGCACAGTGCTTGTCCAGCAGGCTGGTAGACGACGTGAGAGTAGTGTAGTGATCAAGTTGTAACACTAGCCCACAAAGAGGCCAATTGTTAAGAGGCACTGAGGTGATAATGTCTCCCCACTGGTAGAGACGGACCTTGCCTGCTAATTCCAATGTGTGTTAATCCAGGCCAGTGTCGGGGCTCAAACCTTTCTCCAACATGGAGGGATGTATACTCATGTCCAACACCTGTTTAAGGGAAAAAATGTTTAGAGGGTACATAAGCTGAGTCAAAAACACAGTTGGCCTTTTATCAATTATACTGACCGTTGAACAAAATGCTTCCTGATGCATTCATGGACTTGTGTTGTGACAGGACTTAGTTCATTTTGTATATTGCAATAAGAACAAACATGACTACATTTCCTTCTAAAGATAAAATGGCGCAGCCTCAGTCTTAGTGTGCCACGCTACAAAAAATGTTTTCTCTCTAAGGCCAATAGTCAACAATGTATCCTATGTTTTTTTACTCTCTGGGACCTGGACTTAGTTCAGACAGGATGTTGGTGGGGATCAGATGTGTAGAAAAGTAATGATGGTCATTAACCTCAAACACCTGCAGAACTGAGGGTCCGGTCGCCGCTTGGCTTCAAGCTGCTGCATAATGGATCGCATTGTTGTCCGGGGAATGAGAGGATGGCTACACAGACAGCAAACGTATGGAAAAATACCAGTAACTTTGTGGGACAAGCATCAAAGAAGTATTGATTTGGGTTAAATTGTGTTTTTTGTTGATGCCCAACACAGTCAAATTAGTTGTTTATTTTTTTCTAAGATGGAGCTTGAATGACAAAAATAGTTTCTGTGGTTTAATTTTTAAGTAAGATTGATAAAATCTTCCATCTACATCTGTTCTAGGATTAAATGTTCTGTTTTTCCTCATTCTTCAGAAAATCGAGACGTGGGAGGCTGAGAAGACAGTGACAGACATGGAGGAGTATAGCTGGGAGGACAGTCCGTCCCAAAAGAATATCTTGGACATGCTGCTGCGCATGAAAATGGCCGGAGAGGGAGACGGCGAGGAAGTGCGAGAGCAGCTGCTGGGAAGACAAGAGGTGCGGGAGTATAAGGACTCTGTCATGAGGCTGAAGAATGAAGGAGAGAATGAGAGCAGCATGCTGCAGTACAAGGAGGCCGTCAAGAAAGTGCTCAACCTGTAATCTAACAAATGTGCAAGTAAATCTAATTTACATGACTATGATGAGCGACATCAGTAAGGATGTGTGAAGTTGCAAACATTTTTACACATATGTGAACTAAAGATATCATTTGGGACTCTAAACAATTACTGTAGTGGCATTTAATGACTAAATAAAAAGTATGATGTAAGCTGTTTTTAAATCATTGTGACATGAAGTTGGTGTGCACTTTAGTCAAAGATTTTCAGTAATGAAAGCCTCATTCAGAGAATTTCCGACCCATCTTTCCTCATCCCACTCTTGTCTTGATCAGGTCTCAGAGCAGAAGCTCTGTGAAAGGCTGTTTAACAGTACTTCACTTTTAAAGAGTGTTTGTCAGGTCAGGGGCAACCCAAAACGGTGAGGAGATGTGCAGGACAGTTTAACACTGGATGATCTGTCCCACGCTTAAGTTGCAGCATTGGCTGCCAGCATCAAAAGTGTCTTTCATTGATAATGACACTCGCTTTCACCGAAGAGCCACAACACTACTTTGCTTTGACAGACTGTCCCGCTGCCCCCGCCCTCCATTAAAAACCGCAAAAGACGTCTTTTTCCGTCTCTGGCAGTTAACAATCGGACTTGAAAAGATGTCAAAAGTAGTCTTTGGCAGCCAATGAGTTAAGAGCGTTATAGAAAACTTGCCAAAGTTTTCAAGGTTTGGCATGAATCGTTAAAGCACAGAAAAATGTAGGCCAGGCAAAAGGACAGTCTTGAGTTTGTGGTCTGCTTGTGTCTAAAGCATATTAAGTCAAAATAAAACCCAAACTGTGGCAGTTTTTTTAAAATCTTTATTCAATGACAGCAAAGCAGTACAAAGCATATGTTACTAAAATAAAAATCTCTTGTGGCTACTGTCAAGAATTTAATGCATTTTGTCATCAAAAAGAAAAAAGACAAGCAAAATGTCCGTCCTGTCATCCTTGTCCCCTGTTCAGGAGTTCTCTCTGACCAGCACATACTTAATCAGGCGCATGGAGGCTTTTTTCCCTCTCCACGACGTACGGTAGCGTCCCATCCTCTTCCTCTGACCCCTCCAGCTTACCACCAGCAGAACAGAGCAACAGCAGCTCAGCAGGACTGTGACACAAATAGCAACTGCAACCAATAAGGAGTGGGCAGCCACATGCCAGCCAGGTCCCAACTCCACTATGGTGTCCTCTCCACCGACTCCCTGGCCTCCCTCACTGCCCGCAGTGTGGTTCCTCCCGAGGCCGATCTTGGTGTCATTGCCCTGTTTGCCGCTTTCTGTGTCGCTCATAAGAGTTGTGGCAGTTGAAAGGCTGTTGGCCAACTGAGGGGGGGTGGTAGTGTGATGAGGGGTAGGGGTGGATGAGTGGGGCTCTGTGTTTGTGCTAGAATAGGCAAGAGGCGTCTCAGGGTTATGATGGCCAAGAGTGGTATCAATGGTGGGGGAATGAAGTGAAGTAAAGCTAGAAGTGGGAGATGTGGTCGGGGTTGTTGTCTGTGCGGGGTTTCCTGAGGTCGGTGGAGTTTTTCCAGTTGTAAAAACTGTTTTGGGCTGAGAGGTGCTCTGTTGCGCCGTGTTCCTGTGCACTCTTCTCGCTGAAGTTGAGGGTTTAACCGAGGGTCCAGAGGTCAGGGGCAGCACGGCAGGTGGATGAATGAACTGCCGCTTGTCTGAAGGCAATAGATCTGAGATGTTGACTCGACCGTAGTGGTGGGGTAACACACGGACGTTCGATGTGAAGTATTTTCCAAACACCAACAGATCAGGATCCACGCCTAGAACATGAAGATGTTGATGAGCCTAATGAGTGTTTTGTTCTGCATGTGGTGAAACATGATGACTATTTTTTTTATGTCTTTACAGTGATAAATGGTGGTATATAAACTAAACACAAAAAGAAAGTGTTTGGTCAAGTATTTCTTTGCTTTAACAATGCTTCTCTGCAAGAAAACCTAAACTGCTGGAAAGGGTGTTTATTTCTCTTTTAAATGTTGCTACAGTTGTAATGAAAATACATTGGTGGGATGAGCAACAGAGGCAAATATGTGTGTTGTATACATGAAAACATATCAGTCAAAGCCAAATCCTCTCTGCCAATGCCAAACATTTTATTCTGCTGTTGACTAGTGCTGCGCATTGGATGATTGAAATCTGATGTCACATTGGTAATTAAACTATTTTTTCATTTCATAAACAGGGACTTGTGGCCCTGCATTGGAATAAATGGGTATAGACCATGGCTGGGTGAATGGACAAACAGAGGCCTCAGTAGTATGTGGAAGAACCATACACAGCTCCCAGAATGTGGAGATATGGAATTGCCACTGGTCGCAGCCTCTTAGCCCACCATTTCATTTGTGGTGTATGAGAAATGAACCAAAAAAAGATCTTAAATGCATTTATATTTAAACCATGAATGGAATAAATAAATATTGCTCTCCATTCAGATTGTTTACAATTATGACAAGCCTTGTTTTTCCAGTGAGGGACATGACACCCCACACCATCACACTTGCTTCACCAGATCTTATCAGTGCAGTAATTGGCATAAAGTTCTCCATGTCTTCTCCACACTATGACCCTACAATCCCAAATTGGTGCTACTAATCCCCTGATTAGCAGCACCTCAAGTACCAGAAGCTCAAAACAAGCATAAATAGAAAATAAGCTGTTAATATTGGCAGAGAAGATTTGGCAAGCCCACATATTCAACTCTGCTGCTCATCGCACAGTTTGAATCTCTATAATGTGACACCATTTAAAAAGGGAATTTAACATGTTTTACCACTGTATTAGATATATTACCAAGGGACATTGTGACAGCAAAGAAATAATTGAAACAAAAATTTTCCCATTTTTTGTTGTCAGTTTTTGGGTCATCCATAAACTTAAATACATTGCTTTTGAGGGGGATAAATAGGTTACCTGGCAACAGGTCAGTACATAAAAATGAGATTGACAAATATTACTTAGTTATAAAATCAAAGGATCTTAGAATTCTGAATCTCAACACAAGATATCACAAACTACAATACTTAATATAAATTTAAACAAATCTTAAGATCTGTTTGCAAGGGACAAAAACTACAAACCAGTTCTGAAACCAGGCAGCAGCGCCTTAAAAAAAGGACAAGACTGTGAAATTACATGAAAACAATCCAACTTATCATTAGCACACAATAGAAAAACTAGGGGTTTGTTGTCATATGAGGTGTATAAATGCACATGGCACGTATGATGTGCACATCCTTGAAGAATGACTCAAAATTCTTTGAAGGATCTTACAATCTGCTGAAGGAATGAACAGATAAACAGGAATCAGACTATCAATGATAAACCGTTTGGCTATAAAACACAGCAGTGACTTACCCTTTGTGACATTGTAGAGAACAACGTTGCCTTTGATACTCAAGATGCAGCTCTCCAGTGTCGGACAATGCAGGTGGAAGCAGTTCGCATTTTCTTGAGCGGTATCATAATGAAATATGGCCAGATTACAGGAAACTAGAAGAAGCAGGGAAGACAGTCAGATCGGAGTGCACCATTTCCCAATGAACATAACGACATGACAGAAAAATATCTCACAATTTCTGGTAAGGCAGCAGGTGCGGCTACATTTCAGCGCAGTCTCCTCTTGGTAAAACTCCAGCAGCTGCGCTCCTCTCCTTTGAGACTCCTCGATGTCGATGAAAACACCCGGGAACCGTCGAATCCAGCAGTTTTTGTAATAACTGGTCGGTGAGCACCTCGACTCAGTGTAGCACGCCAGACTCAAAACCGTCAGTAAACCCCATGGGACATTCATTGCGCGTAATTTAGGTCACACCATGTCAGATCACAACACGGATAAAGCACCCACATATTTGGAAGGCTGATTACTTGGAGCAGACAGGTATGAAGCGGAGGCAGAGGTCTGTCTTTTTTTTTTTAAACAGGTGCGGTCAGTCTCCAGCCAGGTGTGTCTCATCTACGCACCTGAAGGAGGTGGAGACAGTCGTGCGTGGTAAGCTGCACAATTGCATGGACACCGAATAACACCAACTACCATAAATCAATGTTCAAAATCTGACATAAAGGGAGGGAAAAAATTGGGAACGTTGTTATTATATGAAGTTTAAGGTTATTTCTCAGCGTGAGCGTGGCCAAAATCTTCCAAAGCTCAAAATTAAAATAAAAAAACAAGGTTTGACATTGTGGGTTGTCATGAATTCTTTTATATTGGATTATTGAAATGATGCTTTTTGGGCTTGTGTAGGATTTGCTGCACCTTCGATCACATCGCCACGTTCTCAGTTTACAGCTGAAGGCTGCATTTTTTTTTTTTTGGATAAAGAGCCTAGAGTGAAGAGAAAAAAGTCTAAAGAGAAACAATTCTGTAGAAACTGTTTTGAAAAAAAGGAATTAACTAAAAGAGTGCCTTCAGGAATTGTATCAACTTACACCAAAAAGAAGACATGTTCACATGTTGACCTCTGCAAAACGGACATGTTACTGTAGCCTACATTTTACTTAAGGCAACATGTTTGTTGCCCGACATTATTTTTCAAAAACAATGAAAAACTTGACACCGAAGTGCACATGACACATACTGGGGATGAGTTAAATGAGAATTTGCACTTCACGCGTTGCTTCCCAAGTAACAAAGTGTAGTTTTCATGGATAAAAAACAAAACAAATCCAAATGATCAGCCTGAATATTCTAAAAATGACCCAATCTAAATTCCCTAATGTTTGGCCCAACGTCTCTGTTTTAAAAACAGTAAACATCTGGATTATTTTTATTGGTTCAAGATATTGCGGTCATCTTTCCCTTCAGAGGGCACTTTTCGTTGCACTTTGATGGCTTTGTGGCTACTCCCCCTGGCCACATAAGAAAAGGGGCATCTATGAAAAATGAAGGGTATGGAGCCATGTTTAGTTAAGGGCCAAGGGTGAAGGGAACTGAGACTAGCCTTTAAATAAAAGTGTAGTGACGCCTGTACACCACCAGATGGCAATAGTCACTCCCATAGAAAGACAGGTGTGTCTCAACAGCATTCATTAAATGAATGTACTTTTAAATTAATATTCAGATATTAAATGAAAAAATGGATATGAATAAAATTGAATTTCAAACGGAACCCCTGATTAGAGCTAATAGAGAAAGACGAGTATTACTATAATACTAGCTTCACTGATTACTTATGTAAAAGAAAAATCTGACAGAAAGGCATACATTTGGTAACACTTGTTGGCCTCTAATATAAGAAGATATCTGCTTATTATCACATGCAACAAGTGGTTTGGATTGGCACTTTTAGCTGGATTAAACATTTTTAACATATTTGCCCTTTGTTTTTTTATTTGGATTTGTTATCATAATGAAAGAGATTCTTAAAAAACACTTTTTACAATACTTTCCTTTTTACAGCTTCAACCAGCCCCTAGACTTTGTCCCCAACATAATGAGAAAGCAGGACGCTCATCAGCAACACCGTTTAACAATGTGATCTAAATCTCAGTGTATTTCAGTGAAACATATGCCAAACAGCAGAAACAGATACCATCATTCTGATTTAATATCCCATAAACATCTTCTTGGCATGTGTCAATTTGCATTTGCAAATGCAGGCTGTACTATAAAACATTATGAAATGTTTCAAAATTTTCAGAGTCCATGATATGGTTTAGCATTACTTAAGTAATCTCAGAGATACAAGGAAACTACCAAGATCTGTTAGAGTATCAGTGTATTTGCAAGCTCTGCAGTGACATGTACTTATGTGTACACTGTATGTTAACTTAGCACAAAATGTCAGGTAATTTGTGTTTGGTTGATTATTTCTCCCCTTAAAAATACCAATTGGTCTTGTATTTTACATTGCTGGAAAACATGCTTTTCGGGAGGGTATAGCTAAGTATCATGCTTCTGTGGAATCATCAACACTTGTGGGTAGTACGCCCAAAAATCTGCCAAAATCGCCAGCATTATTTTCCTGTTGGTATTCACTTCTGTTTTGAGTTGCTTGGTGGATTGGATGATTAGACTCTCCCACAGTAATGAGAAAAAAAACAAAAACAACAATCAGCGTATAGTTGCCATTTTTACACTTTATTCATTTAACACTGTCAGGGGCCTCAGTAGCGTGTGGATGATCAATATGGAGCCACAACAGCTTGGTACCTCCTCCTAATGCTTGTCGGCAGCCTGGACACATTTTGCCGTGGGATGACATCCAATTCCTCAACCAGTTGTTGTTGAAGGTCAGCCAGCCTGGTTGTGTTAGTCATTCTAGTACAAAAAGCATGACAGAGCTGATCCCACAAGTATTCAGTTGTGTTCAGATCTGGACTAACAGGCAGGCCTCCTCTCCACTCCCAAATTTTGGAGATACTCTGATTATGATGGCTCATTTACATCCTGAAGAATGGAGTTAGGTCCCAGATTCTGGAGATGTGGGATTGCCACTGGCTCCAGAATCTCATTCATGTCTGTCAATTTGGTGCAAGTCAAACATCTGTGACTGGCACACATAAGGCAGCACTTACATCTCAAGAGTGAACACCAACAGACTATTGTAGAGGATTTAGGCATATTTTTTGGGGCACATGTTTAACTGTTACTCATTCCACTTGTAGCACGATCCTTACAAGTTATACCTCCTTGTAAATGTTGCTAATCAGGCTTTCCACCAATGTATAAGAAAAGACAAATCAGTATTATTAAAGGAGAGAAATATTCAAAACCAAGCCAAAAATGTACTTATTTTTTGTGCTAGGTTTACATTGGATGAATGAACATATGATGATATGCCATTCGGTCTGCACTCTTTTCAAAACCCCAAAACAAGAATTTCTGTAAGAAACTCGTTTTTTCATTTGACACTTCAGGGCAAGTTACACATACAGACAACTTCTGTAATCAGCTTAAAGATCCCAGTCTGGTTCAAGTTAGCAGTGTTATTTATGTGCCTTACGTTGTAGTCAGATAGATGTCAATCAGAGACAATAAGACAATACAAGAAACATTCAACAATAAACATCAACCAAAGTGAATACAACAGCTTTTTAAAATCATTTTAGCCACTTATAACTCTGTTAAGAGGAGATGGATGTGGCACTGTACATAATTACTCAAAATGCTCAAAAAAACACATAACAGTGGCTCCAAAAGTGATATTTAATGGCTGTGCAAAAGAGGAATCCTCAATCTAATTTTGTTTTTTCACCATTGTTATATTTAGTTAAGTCACTAGATGGCACCATGAGGCAGACAAACTCTTCTGTCACAAACATCTCCTGCACACGCATGTGCATAAAATAATCTAAATTAAAAACAAGCTCTAGTAAAATGAGATGAAGAACACCACCAATGACAACTCTCTCATGCAGGTTTTGTTGACCATGTTTGGCTCCTATAGTAAAGACACCACAGTGTTTTATGGTCCTTCTCTTTTCTTTCTTCTCGCCACTTTTCACACACAGCCTGTTTCTGCTTCCACAGTCCCAAATCCACCTCTTCTTCAGCAGCAGTAGAGTTCCTGCACAGGCTGACACAGCCAGTGTTTCTCTGGGCTCCTGACTGACCCGACAGGTATCAGCTGTAAGCTCGTGGTGGCAGTAGTCTTTTTGTTTGGTGTTGTTGCTCACTGATGTGCTACAAAGGGTATAGAGCTGGTAAGTTCCAACTGTGCGGCTGTGTCAGTCCTTGACTAGCCTGTAAATATGATGCTGCGCACCATGCTCGCTAGTGGACACCTCAAAGACGTAAGCTATGCACAGCAGTGTCTCCAATGTGTCCCGGTTCGTCACCACCTGATGACAAAAACAAAGAGGGCATCTTAGTTTGGACAGATCTGAATAGTAACATTGTTAAATCAATGCAGCTTTATCTTGTATTCTGTTGGTTTTGGCAGAGCTGTGGCTTCCTGCAGCGTTTCCAAAATGTATAACAAGAATATCCCATCCACATAAATCAACACACTTATTCTGTGTGTGTGGAATAAGTGTGACAGTGCAACAGCCATAACACAAGCACACAACTTCAGCAATTCTTTATGCTCTTTATGTTGAGTTGAACTGAATGTCACAAGAGAAACATAGATGCATTGTGCTCAGCCTTGCAGCAGGAGATATACCCTTCTATGCGTCTGCTGTCTGAAAGTATTCATGAGCTGTTCACAGTTAATATGAGCAAAATCAACCCATTGAGACACCTAATGACATGCTGCCATGTGGTTGTTAGAGTGGGCTCAATATGGTCATTGTCTTCTTGCTTGTTCTGCAGGAATGTAACCATCAGTAGAAGAAACACAAATTTCTTTGAACCCTGCTGTTGAGGACCACTTGGTTTCTATGGTGACACACTCCACTTGATTCACTTTCCTCTCAGTGTGCGTTGTGTGATGAGCACAGCGGCTCATTCAGCAAAGTTCATCCTACTGCTGAATGGACAAATGATTTGTGAGAAACTGTAATAACACAAATTTTAGCAATCTGTCACATTTATATGAAACTGTTTAAAGTTTTACTCCATCAATCATTAATTCAGCACATATACATGTATGTGTTCCACAAAATTGAATACTTCAAATACTTCAAATGCTCATGGACTTACAATGGCTTGGGGGTGATTGTTTGGCTTTTTCTTTCATTAGTGCATTGGTTCGCAAACTGGGGATTCTGGCAACATGATGGGGGGGGGGGACACATGGGATCGGGAAAAAGTAGCATTCATATATATACATATATATACACGTCAGGAAAAAAATTATTAGACCACCTTGTTTTCTTCAATTTCTTCTTCATTTCATCAAGTACTAACTCCTGTGTGTATCATGTGATGAAAACAGAAAAGAAAAAATTGAATGCATCAAGGAAATGTTTTTGGCAGCACAATGCTATAGCTATTGACGTAAAAAACGTCAACGATTTAGGTTATTATCAAGAAAATCATGGGAAATAGCTAGATATCAGCTCTTAAATTAAACTCTTATGAGCTATTTTTGTTATCATTATGTTTGTCCAAACAAATTAAACTTTAGTTGTACCATACATTTAAAATAAACAAGAAAATGAGAAAATAAGGGGTGGTCCAATAATTCAATGTTTATGGTAGAAATTGAAAACCACTGTGTTAGCGAATGGAAATCTACAAGAAAGGAAAGCTCCATTTTTTTTATAAAGTCATATGCTTATTGAAGTATCTGAATGATGATTATAATAGTGATTTATTTGGTTTTCAACAATATTCAAAAGGTACCGCAAGGAAAGCTTCTTGACCAGGTCCAGGTTCACACAGCTCACTCATCAGGCCAAGAGCCAGCTTCCACTCAGTCTTGCTTCTATTATCATTTCCTTCTGGTTTGTGCTAACTTTTCATTGCTTGCAAGCTTCTATTTTTATAGGTTCATCACAATGCCTGAAAATTAGCTGTAGGCTACAGCCCCTCTAAGAAGATCATTCTGCCATGCGGTGTGGCAAAGAGGACCCAATTGCAGGACTAGGAGATGGGAGACAGATGGGTAAATTTAACTGGAATTTTATTTAACAGTCAACAAAAAGGTGCTGCAAAGACAGGATGATCTGGAAACTAAGAACAAACAAAGCTCAAGTGAAAGAACTGGGTGGATGTACTGACTGAAACTAGAGAGACAAGCAGTACAAACAAAACAATAATCTGGCATTGAACAAAAAACCCTGAGCAAAAATACTGAGGGACAAAGGACAAATAGGGAACAGGTGTAGCAATCAGCAACAGTGTACTGGGGGAACAGAAAGTAAAGACAACAAACTCCACAAGGGTTGTTGGTTATTTTCTTTACGAAAAACACAACTGTTCAAAGTTTAAAGTTCTTTATGAAGAAAATAACCAAGACTAAGTCAACAGAACAGAAACCCACAGACCACAGCAGCCAGAGTAAAGCTCTGGGTTTATCTGATGGAGAAAAATGTGATTTCTGACTCATCCATTAGCCACTGCCTGGCTGTTATGTTACCTCAGTTTCCTTATCTGCGGGTGTTTTAACAGGGGCCAGATAAATACATATCTCTGAATTAGATTGTGCTCAAACGAGTGATCAGTATCAACTGTCTATGGTTGATCTGGAGATGCAGGTGTATTGTAAGAATATGAGAGGAAAAAAATTCCACCAAGGAAATTTTTCTCATTTTGGAATGTTCTAGTGTGAGCTCACCATATGGTCTCACATAAGATCCTTATATACTTTAGGGTTATTGAGTTTAAATTTTACTAAATTTTACCTTCATGCAGAGGTGCAAACTGTCCCACCAATCTGAAAGGAAGACCTCTGCATGGAAGGATGGCAGAGTGGCTCACTCCAAAAGCTAAGTCAAATGCTACTAAGTAGTGTAAAGACAGGGCTGAAAGGGGGGCTGTGGTACTGAACTTATACCATATTCTAACCAAAGTATATCACAAACCTTTCATTAAAACCACAGGAAATTGTGTAAATTATTGAAAATTGTGGATATTATGTCTAATTTATTGTAATTATCAGTCTTTAGACCACTTCTGTGTTGTGTTCAGCAGTTGAGTGTTTAACAGGTGAAATTCCTCCTCTTAAAAGGCCCAGTCTGCTCTGATGGTTCACTTGATTGGTCAAAAAATGGTAGTGTACACAAGACAGTTGGTCATTCTTTAAAAGAGTGGTTCCAAATTGACCACCACACAGGCATTAAGAAGATTTCATGGTGATATAATGAAGTAAAAGAAGAAAAGGTTGGACTGCAAACGAGTGCTTTAGCTGTGTTCTGTAGGAGAGGATAACTCTTTTTGGTGTGGTCTCCATAGCCATATAAACTATATATATATATATTTAAAAATTAAGAATGCAAAGAAAAAATAGTGAACTTTAACACTCTGTATATCCACTGTCTTTACCACTGCATATAATACAAGCATAGTAGCATGCATACATACTAAAACCATAAAATTCTAGCTTTTATACACACATAATAAAGCCCTAATTCCAATGTGTACCTGTAGGATAGTGAAGTTCTCCAGTACGCTGTTCATCATGTATTTCTCCGGCAGGTGTTTCAGCTTGTGGATAAAATTGATCATGTATTCACATAAGGGGGATCGGTGAATCCGAAACACATAGCGCCCATTCTCAAAGCGTGAATACTCCGTCTGGGGGGGGGGAACAACACACAAGTATGTATTTTAGTATATAAGAACATATACCATGCTGAAACAGAATTTAAAATACATGCTATGATGAAAAGTGACATCTATTGCAAAAAAGGAAAAAAAATAACAGAAGAATACATGTTTCACTGACACTCAAATGGATTCATTCGATCTATGTGATAAGCTGTAATGTAACTAATGCAATATACCTAATGCAGCATATGGGATGCCAGATTTGACAATAAACATATTTCTCGTGACAACTATAATCAAATGATGAAGCCATTAAATATCATCATGTGGTCTAGTGAAGCAGATGGCTCGGCCAAAGAATACGTGTGTGTACGTGTATGTGTGTGTGTTTATATTGTACAATCCATCAGCAGAGCGTGGGGGCAGGGCAATGACTGTGAATAGTTAACAGGAAATATAGGAGTTAGTCAGGCTGGGGAGATTTGTGAATCAGTTTCCTTACCACAGATCAGTGGTAATTGACTGGAATCTATCTCCACCAGTAGCGGTTATTCACTCAGAGATAATAGTGTTTTTTTGATGTGCTCATGACCAGTTAATGTTGAAATATCACTCTTCTCTTACCCAATCAGAGAAGCAACTAACTGTATATCATTCCCAGATTATAACTGTAAGTGCTCTACAATTCCAAGCAAAATGTGACAGCTCCCTCTTTCTTTTTCCTATGAGTGTAACATGGTGTCCTCAACTTGAACTGCATATTATGTGATATTCACTGGACCAAAAACATTCAGAAAATCCCAGCTGCAAAATAAAAACAACTTCAGTTTTCTGAGTCATTATTATTAGGGAATAACTCTGTCAACATTAACTGAGCCATAACTTTACTAAATCAGAAATGTCTGCCAGGTAATATCTCAAATATTATGCATACAGGGACCCAAAAATAAGAATACTAGAGGAAGTGGACGCCTGGTCTCATATTCAGTTCATAAACTCCTGCAAATCCTATTTCCAGAAAAGATTACATGTTTTCTGAAATCCAAACATTAAATCTAAAATTCATTTTTATCAAAACCTCTAACAGACACAAGTAGAAGGGAGATCATTTTCTGTCTTCACTGGCTACCTTAACTGTAAAAAAATATAAGCAAATTTAAGAGTGATGAAGAAAAACTAGTTCATGCTTTTGTTACTTCAAGACTAGACTATTGTAATTCTTTATTGATGGGCTGTCCCAAATATG
>JAOXYM010000010.1:15434945-15453868 GCA_028567055.1 Leptatherina wallacei | reverse complement strand
TTGTCTGTGAAGCGCCATGAGATGACATTGTCGTGAATTGGCACTATACAAATAAAGATGAATTGAATTGAATTGAAAATAAGATGTCAGCAACACACTCAAAACAACCTTGGAAGAGATGTTTACCATGCTCAACAGTGTTGGTGTGCAGTGCAGAATTGATATATGGTTTCCTTCTTCCATTGCATAGGTTTATGTTACGTATGTGGACGCAGCAACAGACAGTGTCGAGTGAAAATGGTTTTTCAAGGTACTCCAGACCCCATGACAGTTTTTAAGGTCCTTTGTATCTAAAGTGGTTTCCCTCCTTGCCTTTCAGCCACTGAAATCTGAATCCTTTATCTTTTTACAGTAGAGAAATGTTTTTGTTTGTTTTTTACCTGAATAATGATTTTCTAACAGTTTTATGCCACAACCCATTTTTCTCTAAAAACACTAAGCCTTTTAGATGATAATCCTTTTATACCCAATGCTGACACCCTCACCTGTCACAAATTATTCAGATTTTGAAATCTTCCAGAGCTTGTCTTTTTGTAATTTAGAAATGTTTCTGTCATACTATGCTTCTCTCCCAACTAATAGATGTGCTGTTGTTATATTCAACATCTATATATTCTAAATAAAATTGACACGGTCAGTGAACATAACAAAAATCAATTCCTTTGTACTTGTGTTTGGTAGGGGAGACCAGTTATGATTGTAGAACTTAACTTAGACTAAAAAGGAAAAACAAAGGCCACACCATTGAATATCCTTCAAAAAGATGGAATGGATTGGAATAATGAACAATCCAGAACAAAGCAAGTCTTTCTGCAACTGACCATAACTTAAAGACACTCTATGTTTAATTCAGGAATATGTGTATGTGTAAATGAGTCTACTAGGAAAATCTTTCTTCTGATATTAAAAAAAAAACATCAATAAGCATACCTTTCTGTCTTTATTTTAAATGAATAAAATTAAGAAAATATTCTTTGTTTTATATAAGGAATGGTTGTAACACTTATATATATGTTTTATTGTCAGTCACTGTTTAGCTAACTCTATGAGCATGGTGGTTTGAAATTAATGAGGGGAAAATGTATCACAATTTGCCTATAAGACTAAAGTAAAACTTACTGAACGTCATGTGATTTTATCTTCAATTGTATAAGTACTAAACAAAGTTTTAAAACCCACCTGAAGACCCACTTTTATGACCTGGCCCTTGATCCAGTGTGAGACTCTTGTTTTTATTTGTTTCTAGTGTTTTTTTATTGTTTTATTGTTTTTAGGGTTTTATTGTTTTGTCGCTATTGTTTCTGATTTTACTTTGCACTTTATTTAATTTTTTATACTGTGTTCAGCACAATGTTTGAACTGATGTTGTGTTAAAGTGCTTAATAAATAAAGCTGAGTTGCTCCAAAAAAATTACTTTTGTAACTCAAAATCAGTATTTTCTCTATAAAATCCAGACTTGACAAGAGATCAAGAAAAGAGTAAGTAAACATTGAAATGATCATATGATTCTCATCCTTAAGTGATGGAAATGGTGGCGTTACAACCATACCCACTCTCCTCTACATATAGGTTCAAATAAATGAACAAATTACAGATGTAAATTCTTGTTATACTCCTGATGTTTCCTAGGAAATGGAATTTATTACATGCTCTATTAAACTAATTATGGAAATGAATTCTTAATACTCTTGGGTGTCTTTGCCTTACCTCCACTTTCTCTACCACTTGCTTGCCAAAGGAGCAGACTTTGGTGGATGAAGTGATAATCATGTTCTCAGAGCTTTCATACTGGCTGGACACACCATAGAAGAAGCTGCTGTCATCCTGCAGGTTTATACTGAGGTCCGCCTTGAAGGAAGACACAGATAGTATGTCAGGATCAACTGAACATCAACATACATGTGTCAGTGAGGTCAAGATGAGCCACGGTTAGAAAACCTGGTGCTCGATATGACTTGGTTACATTACAGTGCAAATAATAACCCCATCTAACAAAAATGTACGGATTTAACACTGACCCCCCCCCCACCCACACACACACACACACAGCCCTGACAATGTGATTCCTGCTCATTCATCTTTGGCAATCAGGTCCTAATTTTCTTTAGGCTCACAGATCTCACGAAAGTTGTTCTGGCTCAAAACTGGAGAGTGATTCTTGTTGGAGCCAATAGGCATCCTATGAATCCTTGTTAAGTCAGGGTTGTCATATCCAAGCTCAAGATTCCCAAGATGTTATGCATCGACTTGCATGTATGAGAGTGTGTCCTTGTAACAAGATAATACACAAGATTTAGTTGTTCTTTGGTGCATTCAAGTAGAATTTCGTTATTTCTGTTGAGAAGGGTTCATATGATTTAATGCAAAACTGAAAACTTTCTGTTTCAAGATCAACATTTTATTTTAATTGCTAAACATGACGTAAAAAAAACATTTTTTTGCTTATAAGAAAAAAGGCAACATAATTTTTGTTGCGAGTCATATCTTTAAACATTAAATATATCTGAAACTAGCGGAATGCTATACTTTAACACACTTGACTTTTTTTTTGACAAAAATATGCCCCCACAAGTTCAATTTAAAGGCAGCAAAGAGTCATGTTTTTTCATACTCAGGTAGAAGCAGATTTACTCATTTCTTATCCTCCCACTGGTTCGACTTTGAATTGAGGCTAGTATAATCACATTTTGGATCAGACTGAGGAGCCGTCTCTTCTGTCAGACAGCTGAGCTGTTTTACCTTTTCCCCTGCCGGGTTCTTGTCTTCTAATGGGCCATTGAGACACCGCTCAGCCTCCTCTCATCTCTTCATCTTCCCGTTTGTCTTCATCCCTTGCTCATGTAATTCCTCTATTTGTCTTCATCCCTGGGGCCTAGTGACCCCCCCCAAACCACCATTCTCTGCTTCCCTAACAGCCTGCGAGGGAATTCATCCAATTACAATCAGCAGCGTGCAATTGGCTGATTAGATCATGGTGGGCAGGCTGGCTGTGTAACAATTTAGCAGAGCCGGTTTAAATCGGATTCCCCCTGCACTTCAAAGGCGTGAGACAATCCGTTAGGACAGGGCCACGGGCGCTGAGGGGGAGAGGAGGACGGTGGGGAGAGGAGCAGGGCAGCCAGTGGCCGACAGGGGGTTTTGCTGGAAATTCAATCTAGAACCCCATAGCTTTGGAGGCGGGTCAGCTGCCTGTCACAGTCACCATGCCAACCTGCACCTCAGCACACCCCCAAGTCACGACCTGCCTTGAGGCTGTGTTACAGCATCAACATCAAGAAGCCCCTTCACATATTTTATAATGGCATAAACAGGGTTATTGTATTTTGAGATATGTCAAGGATTTCATTTTACTTATTTTCATGGCCGTGAGCATCTTTGCTGTTGTTTTTTTCCACTGTGGGTGTTGAAATGCCCAGCTGTTTTGTAGCATTTCTGTGTTTTGTAATGGGTGACTTGAGAATTGGACGACCCCCTTGGGATATGATAAGATGAACAAACTGAGGGAGGACAGTGTTATGAGCTTGTTTTCCTCTCTGCAGAGCTGCATATGACACAACTGTTGACTTTACCAGGCACTGACATGAATCACGAAAGTAATATTTCACTGATGAATGACCTGTTGGGTACGTGCCACCCGGCATTTCTCCTGCTACCCCTATCTCCTGTTCACTGTCTATGTCCTTATTTGTATCTCCTGCTCTTTATTGCTGTCTTGCTCTCCTTTTCTTTATGATATATGGCGTGGTTACTCTTCCCCTCCTTCCCCTAACCCCTGAATCAAATGCCATGGCTCAACCAGCTGCTCTTCCCAAGGACTAGAGAAGACCAATTCCAACAAGGTGCCACTCACCAATGTCTTTTATCTCTCTACAATAAATAATGTGGAAGTCAAGCATGTGAAAAGAGTAATGCCACACATACAAAGCCATTTTGTGGCATGTGATGCAAGGCAGCTCTTTGAACTTGACATTTACAGTCTTTGGTGCCCCAAACCACAGCAGTTGAAGCCATATTTTACAGTTTTTCTGCTTTGGACATCACCTGTGGCCTCAACACAACACACTTTTGTGGGAAGTAAACTGGTCATATTTGAACATTTTCCATTGAGTCGTCCCACCAGCCTTTATTGTGTGAACATTTCATGGTAATAACGTCTCAGGATGGTACAGTGATGGTTTGACATCGTTCTTTGAAGGGACAGGATTGTACACCTCATACTTGCACCTTCAGCATGCAAGCACCATATCTAGGTAATGAAATAAACATTTCCACCTCTTCTCTGTTGGACTGAAACACATTTTAGACCTGCAAATAAAGCCTGAATATGATTTTTGTTTCCTCATCTGTTAACAGAGCACCAATCCAGGACAAGACCAGTGTAGTTTTCTCAGAAAGCAGTGACACATGCTTTTGAGTGGATGTTTTTGAGACACAGGGCATGATAAGCATTTTGAGTATAGCCTAACATAACCTCTTAAGACTCTCATGAATTTGAGATAGAAGGCTGCACATCATATGAGCCTAAAGACATCAGGAGTTTATCATGGCTTATTCATGCCTGTGTAACATATATCAGCAGCTTATTTATTTGAGTAATATGTCATAGTTTCTTGCTAACAGTTTGACGTTGAGTTGATGGAGGTGGTGTGCATGACCCAAATATCAAAGGTCTTATCCTGCGGTAAGGCCATGTAGGAGGCTTAAACAAACCAAATGTGTAAAACTACATTTTGTCTCTTAATAATGATTTTTATGCTCTCTGCTCAGGTTTTCCTTCTTTTTCCAAGGGATACCCCACACACCCCCTATGTTGACTTTGTCATCATGCTTTACTCTCTTATCACTCTCACAGTGTGTAATGGTGAGTTGTCTGTGCGTGCGTATATAGGAGGGGGGGAACTTATCTATAAATAAAAAGATTGGAAGAGGGTGGTGTGTGAGGGTTGGACTCAGTCTAATAGTGCAGAGACAGGTGTCTGGGATCACATTACTCCTAGTGAAGGATCAGACCTGCCACTCTTCCCCAAGGCTGCTGTCACAAACTCACATCACAGACATTTACAAATACAGCCATGGCAAAGGCACACGGCGCAGCAATGCCCACTTTTTCTGGCAAATATACCGCTGGTCAGGTCAAAGACTTTCCATCCATTTTGGTCCTAAATCGCACTTAAGTTCCTTTAACTCCAACACTTAAGCTATCTCAACACAGTTAACACTGTTAGGCCATTAACAGCCAACAGGTGCTACAAAACATTAAAAAGAGTATGCAGTGTGCACTCACTTCACCCTCATGACTTGGTAAGGATTATATGATGTATGAAATATGTCACATATAGAATATCAGATTAGGTTCTTTTATGTTGCTTCAAAAATAGAAAAGTAACAAATGCAAAAAAGAAAAAAAAAGTGCTTTACCCAGAACTTGACGAGAAAGAAAGCGTTGTGTGGCCCTTTGTCAAACAGTTCTTTCAGGCCCCCTTTCTTTTCTGGGAACTTGTCGTAGATCTGCCTGATGTCCACCGACTCCAGATAGGAGTCACTATAGCTCGGGTTGGACTGGCCGATATGCACAAACAGGTGCTTGTTGAACTGGAAAGACAAAAGTGCATATCAAGGGACAAGCACAACAAAAAATGGCATATGTCTAATCAGATGGTATGCAGTTAACTCAGAGTGTTTGAAAAAAACAGTCTCCTGTCTCAAGGCTTCCCTGTTACCTTACTGATTTCAGCATTTATTCAGATCACAAAAAAACAAAAAAAAACAGCCATTTTAAGGTTTAATTATTCACAACATCTGGTATTAATATATGAAAACTAATCTCATGGTACAGCAAAGGTTATGTGCAGGAGCTGTGTACACTACATCTTCAATCAGATCATGATGTGTTGCAGCGTGGAGCAAGTAGCTGTTGAGCCAATGGAGCAAGCTTCTAAAAGTTCTGTTCAGTATTGGGGTTTTAAAAGTGATTAGTGAAATATGCACATTAACCACGTTTGAAACTTTCTTTTTCAGTGGATACAGAGAAAGTAAAAAAAAAGAGCTATTGATGGGTTTCAAGCAAAAAACAGCAAACTTGTGCTGTTCATAACTTCAACGTTCTACCTATCCTGTCGGCATCTGTTTATGCAAATATACAGTGAAGAATTATGAGGTAACGACTACATTAAAGAAGTGTTCAAAATGCATAATCAGCTTTCTGCTCCTATCTTCTACTGAGTCCACTATACAGTCAACTCTACATAGTAGATAAGGAAGTGGATGAATGGAAAATGAAAACAAAGCACATGTCCGTGCCACAGTAATTTCACTAAAAAACTAAGCTATCAGATAAGTGAAGGCTTTTCTAATGCAACACAAAAACATGATACATTGGAAATCTGCAAAACAGTTTTGTTTAATATATGGGGCATGTTTTATCTACTCAGCCAAAATCTGAGCATTGAAATACTGAGAATACGGTTATTAAAAGTGACCTACAATGCGCAGAATTTTTTTCATGAAGTTTTTTATTTGACACCAACAAAAATAAAAAACTCAATTGATGAATGAACAGAGTTGTCTACAGTGTACTCACAGTCTCTGGGTCCTGAGGTTGCTCCAGGAAGGCGGAGAACTCCAGCATTCGCAGCTTGGAGCTGGCAATACTTCTGCCCTGCCAAGGGGGGGCACCAGGAGACATAGACAGCCCTGCTGTGCTTTCATAACCTGCAGAAGAGAGAGCGTAGTAAGTGTGTTGATATGCTGCTTGAGTGTAACCAAGTAAAAACTTGAAAATGCTTCAAAACTGCAGCTATTTCTCTGAGCTTTGCACAAGCTTTCCACAGTGAGCTGGCGTGTCTCATCACTTTGCTGATATGGCAGCCGTCTGTCAACACATCAGAGGGGAGAAAGAGCACCCACCTGTTATGGGGGCCGGGCCGGACGCTTGCATGGCATAACTCTGCTGGGAAAAGGGCTTAATGCTGGGGAGAAAAGACAGACAAGAGACAGAGAGGCATGTTATACGTCTCAGCTTCATGACCCCATCTCATGTACTAATTGGGACCGGCTGACCTCGAAAGACACAGGGGGCAAGACCAGTAAGGCATACCGAATGTGAGACAGCTGAAGATTTTCCTTTCTAATTGCACTGATGTGTTTTGATTTGTTCTGAGATTCATTCCATGCCTGAAATCTATCTGATGGATATTGCGCTGATCACATGAGAAACTAGTGATGGACAGCACTGGAAAGCAGAAAGAGTGCCTACTTACTCTTCATGACTTCCTGGCTGTCCTGGAAGTGCCCCATGCCAAAACTGAAAAGAAAAAAAAAAAAAAAAAAAAAAACAAGCACAAGAGTTCAAACATTGCAAGCTCCAGCCAAGAGGTGTTTGCTAAAAAAAAAATTGTATTACAATTATGATAGAGCCAAAAATTGTATTCATTTTCACAAATTAATTATGCATTGCTCATTAATTTAATGAGTAAAATTGTTTAAGGTCAATTTATCTGTGACCAAACCATAACATCCAAAAATTGAAATAATAGCTCATTATAATTACCCATCAGTATCAACTGATACAGACTTTAAAATAAAATATCGGTCCCCAGGAAAAAAAATCGAAATATCAGAAGTGTGAATTGAAGCAATTCTCAGATTTTGCCCGGTGAATGTGAATATAAAAAAAACACATATTTCATGTCTGCAACCCCTGAGTTAGACATAAGATTTTAGTTATTCATGATTTCTACAATTAGGAGGGGGGTTTGTTCACATCCAAAAGTCCCAAATTCAAATGGATCAGAACTGATGAGGAAATCTGAGCTTCAGAATAAAGACAGTTTTATTACAAAGAAAATGATGCAGGGGAAACTTGTGAAACACTCACCCCACCAGTAGTGGGGTAAGCTGGTCTGGAAAGGCCCTGGAGAGCCATCTTGTTCTGGAAGGCTGTGGGTGAGATGATCTGTGCTGAGGACATGGTGGCCATACTCTGGAGGGCCTTGTCTTTGGCAGCCTGATCCTATAGAGAGGGACAGATAGTGAGCAAAAGATAAACTGACAAAGGGACAGCACTCATCAGACTCCATTTAAGTCAACAACCCACTGTGCTGCTAACACAAGCCGAGCCCTAAAAGGGGAAATAAGAGGCTGAGGCCACCTTGCATCATCTGTGAATCCCTGCCAGGCAGAGAGCTGAAGAGAAGGTGATATTATAGTCAAGGGCCTTCAGGTCAAGAGTTAAGTTTATTGCTTTGGCAGGGGCAACCCAGTGATGACAACTAGCTACTGTTGGAGGTCATAGTAGAAGTCAAGGCAGACATCAGGGTGATATGACAATAGGCTTTTCATAATTGTAATAAAACTGCAAAAATAATAATGTCATTATAAAGATTTCAAATAAAGAATTGATATAGAAAGAAATGTCCGATACAGTGCAGCATGATGCAAAGTGATACTGCTCTTGTTTTGAATCCACTCCTTCAGCAGTTTCCAAACCACAGAGGACTACAAGCACTTGCCGCCCTGCCCAAAATGGGCAAGGCCACACAGTGCATTCTTCTTCCTAGAACTGGCTAACACAAGGGCATAGCTGGAATATGGGGGGTGCATATGGCAGGGATCTCAGTTACACCAAAGACGTATTTAAAAAGCCCTGTCACAGGGGCCAGCCCTGTGACCGGTGCAGAGCTCTGCCAGCTGAACCCCCCTCATGGCTTCAGTCCAAGGTGGGGGAGAATCCTGCTGCTTGCTGTGACTGCGAGCATGTGAGTGATTGCGAATGAGAAATGTAAACTGAGAAAGTACTGGGGGGACAGGGATGTATAAGCTCTCAGCTGAACCGCACAGGAAAACTTTTATTGCAGCACTTACCAAATGTAACACCTGGAAGGAATAATGAAGAGATTAATTTGTTTGCTGAAGATTGCATTTGGTTATTCATTATCATGCACAGCAAGCCCCAGGCCTTGTGAAATTTGTGCACATTTCATCAAATTGTGTCAGCATCCCATTTAAAACCTGCATCAATTAGAGGGTGCAATTAAAACAGCCAGTCGTTTGTGTCTATGTTAATGGGACCTGAATGCACGGTGGCGCAGGAAGCGTGGATGTTGAAATACCTTGAACAAAATAGGAAGCATCATTAAAAGAAGGAAATGATGTAGGGTAATAATGTTTTCACCTTCTTTCCAGTTGTCTTAGCTCGAATTGATTGAAATCAAAATATTTGCCTAATGCGGGCACCTTGAACTGATTACAGTCTAAAAACCTGGATGAGTCAGTGTGAAATTAAAAAGGATGCAGGTGAACATCCTGTCAACTTTTTAGTATTTTATCTCCTAGAAAAGATCAAACTGGCTGAGATGATTAAAAAAAATTAAACACATCTATGTGGATGTGATCAAAAAAAATTCTGTGGTTTAAGCTCAGGGAGCTGTGTTTTAATGCTTTAAGCCTCAAAAACCCACATTTCAATTCCAACTCACACATCATATGGATTGTTGTTTGCACATATTTCATTTATAAAATCAGCCAAGGTAATCTTTCTCACTGATGGAAAAAGGAGAGATGAGGTCTGAGAGCCAACAGTGCCTTACAAACAGAAGAGACAAGAAAGACCAGATGCTCCAGGTGTTCCCGACAGCTTATTTGTCAGGTTTGGCGCATGAGGCTCCTTAAACAGAAACTGATCACTCAACAGCAATTCCTGTTCACTTTTAAAGGTTTGAAATGCTGTCATAAAATCCAGCCATCCATCCATTTTCTGTACTGCTTAATCCATGCATTTTCACGGGTGGGCTGGAGCCTATCCCAGCAAGTATCAGGCGAGAGGCAGGGTACACCCTGGACAGGTCATGTCATAAAATCTTTTCCTTTAAAATAAAAAAGAAATAATCACTAAATTGAGGATTTTTTCCAAACAGTTTTTTTTCTAATAATATGTAAATGTTTGAAGATGCAGGGTATTCAACCAACTTGCATCAAATTAAGTTTTATTAATTATAATTTATCATTATTAAAATGAATTATGTTTATGTCAATATTCACATAGAATAGCAACATAAGCCTTTTTTTAAAGACTGGATGACAATCACCCACTCCCTGGATTACAGAAGTTTTGTTTGTCTTTTATTCTGTGCCATGTGTGTTTGAAGCAGCATCTGTAGTCCCTTTATCTAAATGAATAAACAACCAAGTTACCAAATCTGTTGGTGCTTTAATGATGTTACACTGATTAGCTGATTAAGTTACACATTCACACAGCTGGCTTTTTATTTGCAGGTTTTATTTGTGCTTGGCTGCAGTATCTGTACTATTTTTGTTTGTTCTTTTTATCGAAATCTGTGTTTTCAGATCCTTGATTTGAATTGAAGATCTGATGTCAAAACTGCTCTTTTACCAATGAGAAAAAAAATCACAACCATTTGGACCTTGAGTCATATGACCAAAGCAACTCAAATGTTAGCCAGGTGGGCAAATAAATCAAAGCTGAAAATGACCTATACGTCCCAGAAATGGGCCAGGCACATATGTGCCCTCAATGATATATCAAGGTATGAATGCCCCAACAACAACTTCCCCTAAACCCTCTTCAAGAACTACAAATAAATTCCAATTGTCTTCTATTCAACCACTGAAGCATAACCAGAATGACATTAAAAACTCAAATAAGATTCAAAGCCTGAATTTTAATGTGCGTGCAAACAAAATCATTTAGAAATTTCTAAACTTCCTTTTACACTGAGAACACATTACTTTATGTTCAATTTTCCAAAGAATATAATGAATGTGTAAAAGCAGATAGAAGTTGACTCACGTAGCGTACCTTCAGCTTCACCTGGATCTCCCTGGCCTTCCGTCGGGCTAGAACCTGGATGTGACTGGACACCTAGAAGACACAGACAATCAAACAATCCCACAGAGTTAAGCCCTTTACGAGTGTGTTCGCTTGGATGTCCAGCTTCTCCATTTTCTTTCTGCAGTTTAAACACAGACAAACTGGAGACTACAAACAGGTCAAAGCTGTCATAGATAAATGTATGAGAAAGCTCAAACATTAACTCAGACCTGTTGTAATTGTCTTTCGAGCAACATCACTACTTTGTATCCCATATCAGGCTGATATGGTGAATCAGTTGCTTATCTACTCCTCCAGTAGCAAAGGAGCAACATTATCATTCATTTTGGAGTTGTTTTGAACTCTTACCCTTTTAGCTCTACTTTTGGTCTCTACTTACTCTTGTTTGAGACCTACTCTTAGTTTGAGGAGCTTCAGACCTAGGCCTGTTGCCCAATTTCCACTCTGATTTATCCTATGATAGCAGTGATTGTAACAGAAAAGAGAATATTTAGGGGCTTCAGATAATATTTGCGTTAAAACCTGCATTGAATCAGAGGGAAGCTGAAGATTTAGGTGATAATTCCTTGCACGTGCATGAGTGGCCTCTCTCATGCTGTCAGTGTTACTTGATATATTGCTAGAGTGAAAATATTGAGCATAATCAGAGGTTAACCAGGGATTTGAGAGGAAACAGAGGCTTTGGCCTTTTCCAGTGAGGTCACAGCTCACAGGCCAAACTGCAGCAAAGGGGTTATTTGTTCGCTAGAATGCAGTTCCAGTGAAAATTTGACCCAATGTGTTTGCTGGACGTGGGCTGTCCAGAGTAACCAAGACATTGTTTCCCGGGCAATGCTGCTGATGGGTTTTCTAAATGTCATTTTCAACATTATTCCACAAACTAAATTTAATTCAAAACTATTGTTTGGGTAAATGTCAGATACAAATTACTCAAATTAAATCTAAAAACGCAAGATAGGGAGACACCAAAGCATTCTCATTTATGTATAATTTCATGTGTACCTCCTCTACCTTTTGTCAATTTGCAAGGCACAGGCTTATGAATGACTTTAAGGAGGAAAACATGAAGCTCAATGAGCACACAAAACCAATAGAAAAACAGCAAAAAATGTTATGCTTTCTTAAATAATTTTCATTTGCATTTCATTTCTGAAGGAGGGAGTGTTGCCAGCTTAAAACCCACAACGCTGAACAGAAAAGCTCAGATTGTGATGCACACAGAAGGAGAGTGGCTTCTTTCTCTGATAAGGACTCAGTTACAATGTGATTTGATACCTTTACATATAAACTGTTGGCTTCTGTATTGGGGTTGAAAACCTTTCCATAGTAGTTGTGCAACTACTGCTAAAACTGAAATTCACTTGAGACACCAGAATCAAAGATTCTCGTTTCAGGAGGAAACAAACTTATGCTGAATATAGAATTGTTGTAGTGGTACTGAGCCAATCCTATGTTCCCAGTAAATTAACTTCAGAATCAGCCAGATGACTATTGCACCTAGACCCACCACCTGTTTGGACACAGGATGGACCCTGCTGCTGTGTGATACCACAGTTGTTTAATAACGTTGACAAAAAGAATACCTTTTATTTCTGTTACTTCAACATAAGATGACGTCTGACAACAGAATCAAAAAGTAACATATAATGATGCAACACTGCAAAACTAAAGGAACCCAAAGAAATGCTTTTGTGGGACTCAAATATAATGTGCAAGTATGACTGATTTTTTCCTGCTTTGTAGGGCCTTGCAACAGAGAAATGTGTCCTTCGTCCTTAACTTTTAAAAAAAAGAGGTCCCCCAGTTAGAGGATCTTGAGAATAAATGGCCAAACTGTGCCAGACTGGCCATTTTGGAGACTTCTCCTTGACTGTCTGCACTAAAACCTCTCAAATTCTGTTCTGCTTCAATTTATCAGAGTTGACCTTTGTCTAGATAATGTTCACATAATGCACTATGACCTGTAGCAGATCCTCCTAGTGGAAATTGTAGGTATTTCAAAGTATTAGTTGATGTGGCAAAATTAATGTACTGTTTAAACACCACACTTTTCTTACTAATACTTATTTGATAAGTGATTAATCAATTTATCCTCATAGTTTAGCTAAAATGGAGGAGTGGCTGGACGAAGGCAAAGCTGGAGGCATATGAAAAAGCAGATACAAAGTTTCTTTAACCTTTTAAAACCTGACATTCCCACAACTGGAGGACTTTGAGAACACATGATGCCAAACTATACCAGAATGGCCATTTTGGAAATGTCACCTGAACTGTCTGTACTAAAATTTCTCTAAATTTGTTCCATTTCACTTTAACAAAGTTTGTCTTTGCAGATAATGTTCACATATTGTAATATGATTTGATAGAAGTTTAGAGAAACAGCTGCATCATTGTAAAAGGATATTCATATTCATCCTGAAAGTGTTTTCCTAGGCAAGTCTGCTATGTGCCATCTTCATTTATTCTCCAAGTAACACATATACTGATACTTTCACAACTTAACAAATATCCATTTACTATAACTTCATAAGTTCATAAGGACCTCATTTCATTATGAGTATCCAACTTTGAGAAGAGGCCCAAGAACTGGCACAGGTTCAATGCATTTGTTTTATATCACCAAAGTCATCAAGAAAAAAATATTAATTAGTATTGCTTACATTGCATTACTACTTTAGCCCAGTGTTTCAAAATTTCTATGAAATATTACTGATACAGAAAAAAGGAAATTCAATGCAAAGGTTTCAATCTCTGCCTGTGTAACTGCACTACATAGTTTTACGACACCACACAAAAGTCATTTTACAGTTGATGAACCAGCAGATGTCCCTCTATAACTCCAACCTGTCTCACAATCCATCTGTAATCTCTGCCTCCGCCCAAACCTCTCTCCTCATATCTTTTCATTCCCATACTGTCTGCCAGATGACTTAGCAGGAACCATTTCTCTTCACATCCATCACATCTCCATACATCAGTTCTTCCATATCAGATACATAGTGAGGATAAGGTTCCAAATCCCTCAGCGTCCTCTCTCAGTCTCCCATCTAGATCACTGTATTCCCCAGCTTCTTCCCCCTTCTAACAAGCACCAGATCCATGAGGTGCTGAAGAAACAACACCGACACATGATCCTATAGCATCTGTGCATCGGGCCCCGGCCCTAAATCAGTCGTCATCTCCAGCTTTCTGGAGGGAGGGGGGGTTGTGGTCCACAGGGTGTTGGGGCATCACTCAACAGCATTTTCTGGAAGAGTTCAAAAATAGGAGGCTGCAGCTAATGGAATTAGCAGAGAGCTCACCTGCTTCCTGGTCCGCGTCTTCCCCGTACGAAGTTTGATGTACCGTGCGATCAGCTCATTTCGTCCTGCATGGGGTCAGAAAAAAAACAAAAAAAGCCACATGAAAATGTGAACAAGTATTCGATGGAATCATCGCTTAAAAAAAAAAACCAAACATCTTAAGATTATATTTATTTTAAAATTTGTTAAATTTTTCCTCAAATTCAAAACATAAATTTTTAAAGTCTTAAGACCAAATGAAACCGTGCAGAACTCTCTAGACTCCTTTTGTGTTTCTCTACACAGTTAAGTAACATGAAAAAAACAAATAAAAAGAAGTAAGTTGACAGCAAACAAGGCAAGTTGTTCCTGAAGTTTTGCTCTTTTTTTAATTTTATTTCATCTATACAAAAAAAAGAAAATCCGAAAGCCTGGAAAAACTAGAACTGACTAAATAGTCGAGGTGATGCATGACCCATATTTAACTCATCATCAGCAAGTCTACTTGCATTGCTCAGCCAAAGCAGACAGGATGACGGGGACAAATGAGGAAATGCTTATTTCTGTGCACATATTTTTACAAATAGTAATGCTTAATTAGCTAAATTAATGGCTAAACATATGCTTGTACTCAAGTCTATGTATGCACATATGTGCAAGTGTTTGCATGCTCATACATGCAGATTAGTGTGAAGACAGACTCAGAAAGCAAGCATCAAGGCTGTCGAATGTGTCAGCACTGAAAACTCCAAGTGTAAGTTTATCACTAAGTATCCACTCCCGTCTATGTGAGAGTTCGCAGAGCTTGCATCAGTCTCAGACTGGCCCCCCTGAGTGTTCACTGAACTCATATCCCTGCAGACAGTGTGCGTCTGTTGACAGACAGGTCACACTGGCAGAGCAGGTGGGGGGCCGCAGCCATGCGATCCCCAAAACGAGGCTCAGAACAGACACGGTGCAGGCCAGTGACCGGAGGGCCCGGTCTGGTGAAGCCACAAGGCTGGTGTGTGTGTCAATGTTTGTGGAATATGCCTTTACGCTCGCAGTAAATTTTGAGCATGACCCCCCAACCCTCATCCTAATTCTGCAGTTGCTCTGGAGGGTGAACAGTCTTGTGGTTTCTCCCAGTCTTACTTAAACTGATTGCAGAAACAGAAACTTTTTGTGCATCTTGGAGTGTTTGTGCTACTGTAAATGCTACATATAATATTGCAGCAATGCTGAAACAATACGCTGTTGCTCAGTCAACATGTTACAGACTTTAGGATAATAGTCATTTATGCGTCAACATTTTTTCAATTCACTGGTTTTTCATTTTAAATGTAACATTTTTGCATTTTTGGACCAATGATGTGAGAAAAACAAGCAATTTATTGATGTAATCTTGTTGTTAGGACTTAATCTTTAACATTTTCTAACCTTAAAGAGACTAAATATGAAACAGAGTGATACTGAAAGTAATAATCAGTAATAAAAAGCAGTCATTAATAGGAGTCTTAAAGCACATTTACGCAATTTCAGAACTAAAGAAATAAGATGATGTCAACAAAGGCACATATTAGTTACAGAGTGAATCACAATTCCCACTCTCCAAAGTCAGCTCAGGCCACCACATGCAAAAGTCACACAAGAGATTGCTCAGCTTTGCACCACCTCTTAAACACGGTAATTTTTCCCCTGGCGCCACATCCCTATGTGAATTAACACACGGGTCAGTCACGACGCACATCTTGGTACAAACCCATCAGATTTTCCCTCACATAGTGATGCTTAGGTCAGACCTCACAGCGCTCCACAAATCTGCCAATCAGTTGACCCCCGACCAGCGAGGAGAGGGAACCAGATACCTGCCCGAAACCCCATCATGCATTTTGTCAGCCAATAAAAGTGATCAGATTTTGGGCGGAATGCAAAGCGGCGTTTATACCCCGTGCTCATGTGAAACGGAGAGTCTAGACTTCGTAGTCTGCTCAGGCACGAGTTTCCACTTAGTACCTTCTGAAAGTCTTTATGGTTTGTTGCCAAGTCATTCAAAAACAACTTACACCTGCCTTTGTAAAGACCTGAGCACAGAGCAAATTAGCACAATGCTACACCCGAACTGTAGTCTACATGGATTTTTCTTAATATTAAATAAGTTTACATTGAAAGTTCAATTTTATCACACCTTGGGAGTTGCTTTCATAGGTTCATTTCCAAAGCACTTGTAAAGGCTATTCCCAAGAACTGAAAACACATCATTAATAAATTTGAGTCAAGCAAGGTGCTTAAGACGAGCAGTCAGATGATCAGGTTATAAACAGGGCGGTTTGTTTATTTAAACTGCTTTCAATTAAAACCTTTGTTTGTTTGTTTTAATCATTGCATACAGATAAACTGCAATTTATTAGAAAAGTTTTTTAGTCACATTTTTTTATCTTTGGATCTTTTTAAAAGTTGTGGCATGATGACAAAAGTAAAGATCCATGCTGAAAATACTTAAAATATCCTCTTAGATAAGGATGACCAACTTAAATGCACATAATCCCCGTATATCTAACATACCTGTTATATAGGCTTCACTGTCATCTCAAAATTCAAGCAGAGGCATTTTTAAGGTAGCACTTCCAGTTTCAACAAAAACATGTGCTGCATTTCTGCCCTTTATCACAACATGCAGAATTAATTTCTAATGTGAAACCTCCTAAAAAGTAGGGGTGTGTATTGGCAAGAATCTGGCAATACGATATATATCACAATACAGGGGCAAAGATATGATATATCTTGATATATTGCGATACTATGGGTAGGATGAAATATTGAGATTTTTCTTTACCAGAATTTAATTGTAATTAAAATCGGCCTCATCAGTAAAGGTATCCCTGTAGCATCAAACATACCACCACTTGAGTGCAATATAAGTAAGTATTTAGCTTGATATATGACAAATATATGAGCAATGGTAATACATATAAATACATATAAAATACATATAAAATATAAAGTATAAAGTATTTATCAAAAGAAAGTATGCTTGGTGCAAAATAAAGAAAAAAAACACTTTTACTTTTATCCTTTTAACATTACATCTATATGAATCTAAAATTAAAGTGCTTCGGATTCTTCAAGTAAACTTTGACAAAAAGTCAAGTTTAGATGCAACAGTTTATTTCATAAAATTTCGATATTGTGGTTTTGAATATAGATACCACTACTGTGTTCTGTTTGTATATATAACAAATTGTTGATAAAAAAAAGAAAAGAATTTCAAAAACCATTTTGAAATTTTTTTCATTAAAAAACAAAAATCGATATTGTGGTTTTGAACATCGATACAATATCTTCGCGCAAAATATCGCGATATTTCGGTGAATCAATATTTTCTAAAAAATGATGAAATCGTTTGTCTCAGCTCTTTAAAATATTTCATATTACAGGAATATAAAGAGGCTCCATAATGTTGTTGGTTGTGGTTTTTGTTTCTGAACATGAGCTTAAATAATCACAGTTGACATGGACAGAAAAACAGGAATAAGTGGTTGATATAACTATTATATATAAACTCCAGGCTTCTGAAACACACACACAGTACACACTTTTTGGACTAAACTGTTCTGAAATGGTGTGCACCCCAGTTAAGAAACACACAGATGTAGGTTTTCCTAACATACACACACGCACTTGAGCTCCTTTTTGCTGCATTCATTCCTCAATCTTATTTTCTTTTCAGGGCTGGAACCTTTCAACCGTTTAGTGTTTATCTGGAGGTGCACTCACAAGCTGAGTGTTTGAGCCCTTAAATGCATAGTTCTTTAATTCCCCAGGGATTAAGAAAGTTCCACACTTCCTTTCAATCAAATTCTTGAAAAGACTACAAGAGAGCGTTTGTCACAGTCCTTACAGTACTTGAGCTTAAATGAGCATTAAGTTGGCTGAATGTTGGCTACACTTTATATCCAGGTTGAGTTTTTAAAGCAGCAGAGACAAAGTGTGAGCATCTGCACGGATGAATTAAATTCTTTGCAGGAATTCGGACAGACTCTCCCCCCCCCCATTTTTGCAACATATTTGACTCAATGTTTTTGAGACTCTGTAAACTTCCAGACACAATGAATGAGAAAACAATTATATTATCGTTTTCTTTTTTAAAATTCAACAATTGTTCATGTCAGCATTAATGATTTTAGAAAGTATTCTACCACCAACAGAGAAAAGGACAAACTGCTTTCATCAATATGAAAGTATCCCTTTCAAAAATTCAGGTTCGCATTTCAAGCATTAAACAACTTCAGGAGTCAAAGACATTTTGCCTCATGCGCTCGTATCAGATGAATGCTCGGGGAAGGGCTCATCAAAAATACCCTCCGACACACCCATGAGATCAGAGAGACGACTCAGTCACACAGCGATGAGATCATGATATCCAATGGGAGTAGCACAGACACAGAACCTTTGCCAGCCAAGGCTGAAGGAAAGTCAGTAGGAACATTATACCATCACCCACTGCTCCACAGTTTGATGTTGTTTATCACACTGCCTGCAGTCACGGACTTGTCTGGGGGGAAACTGATTCTGGGAACATTTCTTAAGGGCATGAAAAGTGACACAAAGAAGGCAAAGCCAGGGTTTTCAAGAGTTCAAGACGCACATCAGGGTTTTTCAACTGAAGGGAATTAATGTGTTGTGAATTTCTAATAATTTTTTCACAATATGATTAAGGTCAAGTGCAAGCTAGAGTCGTCTCAAAGGGCATCTAACTACAGGACTGTATGCATAAAGGAGACATCCGTTCATTTCAATTTAACTATATATA
>JAOXYM010000010.1:15406995-15421971 GCA_028567055.1 Leptatherina wallacei | reverse complement strand
GATTGATTGATTGATTGATTGATTGATTGATTGATTGATTGATTGATTGATTGATTGATTGATTGGTTGATTGATTGATTGATTGATTGGAATTGCTTTAATTTCTAGGTTGTTATTATATCAGGTCTCGGAAAATATAAGTCAGACTTCATGGACTTATGGACTGAATATCTTTAATTATTTTTCTTGTTTCCTCTAAATACTAAACAAAGATTGTTATGGAAAGTCTGCTTTGGAGTGGGTGGAGTCTAGGATTGCACATTATATAAAAATTTGTATTACTGCTGCAATATCAACATGTGTAAAATCCATGGCAAAAACAGTCTGACCTTAAAGGGATACCGTGTAACTCTTGACCCATATATGAGCCTAATGTGAGAAATAATGGATGATTTGTGAGGTCAATATACAGTTTGACGCGTGTCGGCACTTAGAGCCAGCTGCCCTCTTCAGAAACCAGACATTGTAACTTTGTAGGAGCGGATCCGTCTCTCATAGGATCATGTGACCTGGAGCATTTTGCTTTAAACTTCCCCTCTATAAACACTGCTTTGTGCTACTTTTCAACCTTAAAACTCCGCTTCCCGGACTCGTTTGTTGACACAGTGACATCTATTTTGTGCATTTATAGAGCCATCGCGGCCCAGCGGCTGAAAAACCGCACGATAGAACTTTCACATCCGGGACGCTGCCTGCTGAGTTTCGCGTTGCACATGCGTTAAACGCTAGCGCGCCAATGTAGACAAACCGGTCGTTTTAAACGCACGTTGGCGGATTCAACAAAGAAGAGCAAGAGATAAGACAAGAGTCGAGAAAAGACTGTTTTTTACTGTCTGGAGAGAGCTCACAGTACAGGTAGGATCCAAGATGGATGCCGAATTAGCCGTCAATGGGGGGGCGTGTAACTGAGAAAATAACATAAATTATATAGTGGGCCTTTAAACATGCAAAAATTTAACACTTTCCATAGCTTTACCTTACAATTATATTTACAGATTATTTGCAGATTATTTTATCCATTGCAACCTATATATTAAAAAAAACATCATTCATGCATCATCACAGTATCAAGTAATATTCAAAATGACAGAATACAAATAAAGTAAGTGGAAAGTAATCATTTCTTATAGTTATAAGTTATGGTGTTCATTTATGTTAATTCATTCATCAAAATGGTTCCCATTTTAGAAAATGAACAACCAATTAAATACATGATGAATTCTTCATTAAGTAGTGATGATGTACATTCTTAAAGCTGAATAACCCCTAAAGGGAGGACGTAAAGTGATGCCACACTCTAAGTGTGACATTGTTCATGATTCACTTGTTAACAGGTCTCTTCTTGGAAGGCTGTGAGAGTCTAATTATCTAATTAACTCATTCCTAATAGAGCCTATGTTTGAAAAAAAAAAGTCTGCCTGTTAGCCCCTCTTCCACTGAGCTAAATGTATGGATCTTTTAATTATTTCTTTTTTTATCAATCTATTTATTTATTCACATTTAATAAAACCGGTTTCAGGTTAGATGTTGTCAAATTTTGTTCCACCTTCATTTGACCTAATTTTTCTGAATTAAATCACACACGAAACAACTCACATTGGCTACAAATCTTATGTAATTATTTCTTGTACACATTCCAGTAAGTCCTAATCTTGATCACAAGTTTACCAGCAACTCAACAGTGAGCTATTTTGGTTTTTTCGACAATCCCGACAAAACATAACTTTTTTTAAATGAATAAACATTTGTGATGTGAAATTTCTACTGTTTGTGTAACCGATTTTAAATGTCTCCAACTCAGGGCCACCGCAGGTCACTCTGAACTATGTGATGGCTAAAAACCATTAGTGTGCAGCTCTGTGCCTCGCTCAAAGCATTCAGGAGGTTAATTAAACTAAGCCTTGCCTTAAAACAACCCCCCTCTACACCTACTCCCCCACCAACAAGGACCCCCACACACACACACACACACACCCGCGTGGCCCCTCTTGCCTGGATCTGCTCAACTGGATAATCCCCCAGCTGGTGCTGCAGTCGGAGGACTACAACCTCCCCTGATGAGTGAGTTGATGTTAAACTTGCTTAACATCAGCATCTTGTTAGGAGGCATTTTGGCATTTCATCCAAAGCCACAATGCACTAGACACTTGAAAATAAAAAGATGTTGGAAATATGTGTGTAGAGATCACCACTCACAGTGCAGGCTGTATGTATGTATGTGAGTGCACAGCATGTGTGTGTACTTCAGTAGTCGAAATCTCCACTAATCAGGTCGGGAATGCAATGGCAGGAAATATTTGTAAATATAAGGCAGCAGTATGGGATCAGGCTATGTGATGGCAAAAACGTTGCTGGGAAAAGCCACGTCGACCAACTGGTTTGTTTTATTGGGTTTTTTTCTGAGAGTACGTGTTCACTGGCACTGAGTCCCACTAGGCTGATCTGGCGGGAGCCTCCAAACTACGCACACTACTACCACACATATCTGTCCAAATTTTGGATTTTAGATGGCACCTGTTTATGTTCATAAGACAATGTTGACCATTTTTTAAAACACATATAAAGACTGGAAACAGCAGAATACCAGTTTTAATGAAAAACCACTACAGCTTGACTGTAGGGCAAAAACCAGACATAATTTTTTACAATCAACTAACTAACAACTATCAACTGCAGCTCCACATTTCTGCTCTTTGATTGCCATGAAACTTGACTGTTTTGCTCCAGTCTGACAGCCTGCTGTGGTTTCCAGCGGCAAAAGACAGCTGTTTGAAAATAAGCAACCAGGCATTTAAATATTGTCTCTAAAACTTAACAGCAGTTTGAATAATGTCATAACATCCGCTCAAACATGCACATGTGCATTCTGGACTTATGGATAATTAAAAGGAAACCAGTAACTATAAAGTCACTATGCAATAAGACCTTGAACAGCCAGGAGTTACAGACCGCCACCAGGTGGGAATGTGTGTGAAAGTGATTCTGTGTAGACTGCATATATAGACTGAACTTTTCCTTTAACTGAGTCAAACTCGACATCTCCAAAGAGCTAAAGGAAAAAGTGAACAGAGGGTTTATCAGATCAGCAGCCCCAGATAAACCGTCAGCCTGGCTGTAATCAATGGGCAAACAACAGTCACACACTGTACAGAGCTACAAGTGCTGTGCAGAGGAGAAAGGGAGGGAGCCTTTGTTCTACAAGGCTCATATCTGAGGCATTATTCGTTTTTCTCGTGCAAGCGGGGGAGGAATGATCGCTATGTGGGATGAGCGCAGCAAAAAAGAAAACAAAAAAGAACTCCTCCGCTGTAGAGTGGAACTGTCTCAGGGTGACTCTCAACACACAAGCAATACAAAATACACAACTTTCCTTTGCTGCTCACACACCTTTACCTTTTTTTTTCAAACCATCCCTCCTGCTCCGCTCATTCACCCACACAAACACATCTACCTCCAGGTTCCGCTGCATCCACCCCCACCATAACTGTAAAAAAATGCTACTGTGATGCGAGCAACACAACTTTCTAGTTACAATATATTTCATCTGTCTGAGACAACTGTGAGTTCACAGTTTTAAAAACAAAAGGGCCAAGGCCTGGAAAAAACCCAAACTCCCCCCTGTCACACACTTCAGAGGAGGCTCTGACAGGTGTGTGTGTATGATTTTATTTATTTTTTTTACACCCCCCTCAACCCATTCCACCTGTTCCTCCGCTGGAAAACCCACTCGTCTCAGCTGCTCTACAGAACGACCCCCAAGTCTGCTGTAAAGTATCTGAAACTCCATTTAAAATCAACTTTAAATTGAAATTTTTACACATAGTCATACGTAAATGGGATTTAAAGCTAATCTGTTGTAGTTTTAATAATTTTTTGGGACAATTCTTGTAAAGAAAAAAATACTGAATTTTATTGTTCCAGTTTCTAAAAATCACTTTTTAGAAAATGCCTTTAGCATCTTGGTTTTGTTCACCAGTGAGAATTTTTTTCTTAACCTATTTATTGAGACAATTACCACATGAAGTGATCATTTAAATCATCCTTAGTTTCAGCCGTAATCTGGAGTTATAATGTGTTTCAGTCATTTCTGGGATGTTGCACAAAAAAACACATCCAGATTAACCACTTCACTCAGACATGCTGCTGATGGTTAACTTTCTGAACCGGTTTATGGAGTTTCCTGCATGAAGATGCAGAAATAAACTAAATCTTTACACACCCCACACTGCTGTCGCACTTCTGTCTCTGCAGTATTTCCAGTAAGAGTGCCTAACCCCAAATCTCACACAAGAAATAATGCTCCCTGACTCTACTTTACTGCTGCTGATGCTTTACGGTGTTAAGGAAAAGCAGATGTCTGTTGTCAACTTAATTCTAACTGCTACAGCCTTCATGCTGTTTGTGGGAGAAAACCAGACAGGGGTGTTGACATATAATAGACCAAACAGAAACAGTGATATTTAAAAAAAAAAAAGAAATCAATTAAAAACGGTCACACTCAGTCATAAATATGAGGATTATTTGTCATACAAATGATTAACAACGACCTCATTAAAAAGCTGTCAACTCATTGTGGAAATCTGATATTATTTTCTGTTTTACTCGGCTTTCTCAAAGAAGTCTGTTAGGAAAATTGTGCTGCCAAGATCATGATTATTATTAACAATTGCAATTGCACTATTATTACACATATGACAAGTTCATAAATAATTAAGGAATGTCTATAGAACAGTTAGGAGTTCGTCTGCGGCCTCACACACAAACCCCTCGGCTCAGTGCAAGTGATTTTGCTTCAGATATGTTAGGGTTTGTTGATTGTTTATCACTTCATCTGCTTATCTTTTCACTATCCATTAAGTGTGATTGTTCTTTACCACCGCTTTCATATTGTTATGGTCACTTCCTCCATCTTCCTACGCTCAAATTCTGAGTGAGTTTTCTTTTTCCACAGTTTTTTTTTCATTTAAAACTTTTCTATTTGTATCCCAGTTATACCTGTGTCCTGAACGGCCGCAATAATCACATAAGTAAAATTGAACATCTGAAGTTAGCTTCAGGTTTTATTAACAGGTCATAGATTTATTATAGAAAATATTTACCTGCCCAGGAATTCCCGACTATGTCGAAGTAAAAAGAACATGTTTGGCAATAAGATGTGTCAGAATACACTAAAAAGTGGCGCAAAGCAAACCCTTGGAAACACATAGTCAATTATTCCAAGAAGGAAGTACTAGTTTTACCTCTACTATTACAATTACTACAAATCCATTTACAGCAACAATACGGTTAAGAGTAATATAAAATGAGAAATTATATTCACCTACTGAACCATAATTTATTAAAAACAATTCAGAGGTGCTTATGGCCCCGAATACACTGCAAGGCAAACCTACAATACAGTTTAAGATCATGTGATCAACACATACATTTGAATCAGCTACTGTATGAAGCAGCTGCTTACACCTTAGTGCATGGATAATAATAGCAGCTCTAAAATGTAAGCAGAATAATAATATAACGGTAAGACCCTTTTGGATGATGAATAATTTAGGTGGAAGTATATTTTTTTTTTTACCTCACTTGAGTGTTCACTTGTTTTGCTTCCATCCATTAAAAATCTCCCAGGAAACAGCAGTTTCCCCTGCTTTACATTTATAGCTATTTATCTGACAGCAGCACTTATAGACAGCACCTGTTCTGCTAATAATCCAATTACAATACCTTGTAAAAAAAAAAAAAAAAAAAATTCACTTTAACTTTTTCTTTTCTATCAGACGTTTTATTGACTTTAAAACAGCAGTCAATTCAAGTCACAAGCTGAGGAACATGAAGTCAGAACATCACTCTGCACTTTTAGTCTACTCACACTTGTTGAAAGAAGAGAAGGAAGGGAGGGAGAAAAAAAACTGTGAATTAATCCCGCCAGTTAATAAATAGATGGTTTGAATGATCCCGGTGTAAAACTTTACCCGGACGGGCGCTAATGTTTGACCGCGCGGCTGTGACGTTATTCCCGTAAAGAAAAGAAAAGGAAGAGAAAAAAAAAGAAAATATTCCGGCTCAGGCACAGGAAGTCGAAGCTGACTCACTCACTCCGCAGCTGGAATTAAAAGGGAAAAAAATGTAGGAATTTGAGCGAAGAAATGTGAAACATTTGAGGAATGTTATCACCGACAGTCAGTGAGAATTGATTCAGAGAGACGCGGCGCTGAAATACGGACTTCACGTGCACATTACTCAAAACACTGAAAGTTCATAAGACGTTAAGAAGTCTTAACAGGAGTCTTTAGGAAAACACTTGTGTTTGCTTACCTGGTGAGACTCTATTTACAGTCTGGCGGGCAGGTTGGACAGGTAGAGCTGTATTAGTATTTTTACATTAAAAAGTGACTGTGAGCTTTTTCTTTTTTCCTCCCCTCTTCTTTGTTTGTTTTCTGCTGCCTCGTCTCCTTCCTGAAGCCGCTTGTTTGAAGCGAGAGGAGGGCAGGAATTTCAGGAATTAGCCGTGGTATGACATGAAGCCTGGAAAAAGCCAGAGAAAAAGACCGAAGGAGGGGAGGGAGGTCTGACCGGTCAACACGTAATGACGAAAAGGAGAGGAGGAGGAGGTGGAGGAGGGCTCTGGATAGGAAAGGAAAGAAAGGGGGTTGCAAAGGAAATTGCATCAAGTGTAATAATAATAAAATCCCCGAGGAAACTGTCATTGACGTTAGTAGAAGGACAAACATCAAGATCCTTCCCAAATAATTCTAATTAGCTGAGAGCTAATTGTAGCTATAAGACAATGAAGTTCTACTTTATACTACTTGTGAATAAGTAGTAAACCTAAATGCAGGTATTCAATCAATAAAAATTTAGATTTAGGGCATACTTTGAGTTTCTGATTAAAAATCTGTGTTGTATTAAAGATTTTGTCAAACACTTAATGTTCATATTTTATCCACCTTAATTTTACGAGACTGGCTTCACCTGCAGCAACATACACATACACTGCTTTACACACTTTTTAGAAGTTGTTATTCATAACAAGAAGGAAAAGAATTTGCTTTTTTAAAGCTTTGGGGGTGAAAAATATTCCTTAAACTTCTCCGTTTCTACAGACACATATCCTCCACTCAGATCGTTACATGAGTAGACAAAGGTGATAGTATTGTTGGACTTGGGCATGTTGCACAAGTCATTAAAGGCCTAGAGGCATAATTGTCAGAGTTGTGATTATGAACTTTGGAGCAACAAGTGCAGAGTAACATGATCTGTGCAGCAGAGCCTCCTAGTGGAAATTGTAGGTATTTCAAATTATTGATGTGGCAAGATTGATGTTCTGTTTGAATACCACACTTTTCTTACTAATGAAGTTACAACCCAAAAGTCATTTCTACTTATATGCTGTCTAAGTGATTAATCAATTTATCCTCACAGTTAAGCAGAAATGGATGAGTTGCTGGATGAAGGTAGAGCTGGAAGTATACAGAAAACAGATGCAATGTTTCTTTAACCCTTTAAAACCTGAAATCCCCCAGTTGGAGGACTTTAAGAACACATGGTGCCAAACTAGAGGGTCAGAGGGTTAAACTCAGGTTCAACCACATTGTGAAGCCTGACTTCAACAATACCAAACACAAACCATTATATATCGTGTTTATAAAAAGAGGAGCCATGATTTTTCTAATTCAAATCACTTTATTTATGAAGTCTCATTGCATTTTCGATCAAGTTTAAGGCAACCGTAGTTGTTTTAGAAAAACACGATGATACTGATTGACCTAAGCTCCACATCATTCTTCACTTCTAGCCCCACAACCTCTACTAATACCCAAGTGAGAGAAATGGTCCCCAGCCTTGGTGCACGTTCCTTTTCCAATGAAAGTACATTTACTTAAAACAGTGGTACACATACCCAGTAACCCAATAAGTGGTCTACAAACTTTCTGGACTAAACTCTGTTAAATAAAGTGTATTATCAACTACAGGAAATTCTTTTGCAGTCATTTGAATTAAAAAGAGAGATTAAGTTTGTTTAAAAGTAATATAAATTAACTTATAAGCCTCCTGCTGATGAAGAAGTTGTACTATTGTATTTATAAAAACCTCTAGACAAAATACTTGGAATGTAAGGAAAGTTTTATACAACATTGGATCTTCAGTGGTTCTCGTTCTCACAGGCTTACAGGTGACGTTAGTGACCGAGAACACTCTTGCCAAAACATTTAAACTGTGATGTGCTATACAGTGATACACTGTAGGGACAGAGAGTAATCTGTAAAACATTTACTGTAAATTGTGAGACTGATTTGGTCTTCAGAACCCTAACGGAATGACTGGCAAATAAAGCTGAGAGATAAGCCCCTGACGTTCCCCAGATTCCCATTTGTTCACCAGCTGTGAATCCAGTTCAAGTCAGGGGTCTTTCCTTGGTTCTGACTTAAAGACACCTCTCCATATGCACAATCTCCACATGCAGGGAGCATGTCTTCTTTGTCCTGTTTTCACTGATGACAGTTTAACTTCAAGTCTCATTTCTTCGAAAGGAATTTCATCTTGTTTCCTAAAATCAAACAAATAAAGCAACAAGTTTATAAAAATGTAATTAAAAAAAACTCAAAGGTTTTAGATTTGTTTTACCTGTACTGTATCTCACCTAGACCCTTGAGGAACTTGTTAACCCCTCTTTGCTCACTCCCAGGAAGAGAGTCCAGATACTCTTGTGCTCTCACCTCGAAGAGACCTGGAAACAAATGATTCAATAACTTCAAGTGAATTTTACAGATTTTATAAATACATTTAAGACTTAGATATTTGAAAATATTTGCACTGTTTGAGTTAAATCTCTACTTTTATGTTTCAAAACTTTGCTGTAACACTGGTCAAATCTCAGTACCCTTGAGGCCCTGCCTGCGCAGCTCCCTCTCCTGGATGAAGCCGGTAAACATCTGGGTCTCCATGAACACCTCCAGAAAGCTTCTCAGGCTCTTGGAGGTGACCGCTTTGCGAAAGGCCTCCCGCTGAAAGGATGAAGGGGCGGAAGAAGAGGGGCTGGCCAAGATGGGGGAGGAGGTAGACTCATCTTCCCGCTCTGCTCCACCTATAAAGAGGGAGTAGTGACCCACCATCTCCACGAAGAAACGCACAAAGGCTTCTGAGACTACAGTGCTGAGAGAGCTGGAGTCTGGAGGAAACACAGAAGAAAGCCAGAAAGAAAAGTCAAGTTTTAACTGATATTATTAAATGCTGGACACAAGCAGAATCAACAATACTTTAATTTCTTGCAAGGGATACATCAGTTCCGTTCATTCAGTTATAATCTTGCACAGGTTTTGAAAATTTTGGTTTTGCATTAGGAAATGTGATAAGGTCCACTACCTGCTCTAAAGTGTTAATCAGAATGCAAATTTAAAAAAAACATTGGGATGCTGCGTAAAATGTAAACAAAAACAGAATGAAATGATCTGCAAATCTCATAAACCCATATTTAATTTCCAATAGAACATAAACAACATAATAGATGTGGAAACTGAGACATTTGGCCATTTAATGGAAAATATCATGCTTGTCTTGAATTTGATGACAGCAACATATCTAAAAAAAAAAAGTTGGAACAGGCTGATGTTTCCCATTTTGTGGCATTCCCTCTTTTATCATCTGTCTAAATTGTCTGTGAAGTGAGGTGACCAGTTACTGGAGTTTTAGGAAATAAGAATTTCGTTCCTCTCCTGCCTAGTACAGGATTCTAGCTGCTCAACAATTCTAGGCGTTTGTTGTCAGGATGTTTTTTTTTTTCATGATCCTCTAAATGTTTTCTATTGGGGAAAGGTCTGGTTTGGACTGCAGGCAGGTCAGTTGTTGTGATGGATGCAGTATGTGGTTTAGCATTGTCTTGCTGAAATCTGCAAGCCCTTCAATTGTCTGGATGGGAGAAGATGTTACTCTAAAACGTGAATGTTCTTTACAGCATTGATGGAGCCTTCAGATGTGTAAAATGCCCACACCATTGGCACTAATGCAAGCCTATACCATCAGAGATGCAGGCTTTTGAATTGTCTGCTGATAAAAAGCTGGTTGATCTCTCTCCTCTGTAGTCTACACCACAGTGTCCATTGTTCCCCAAAAATTGATTAAAAAAAATTTGTCATACCACAGAACAGTTTTCCACTCATTCTCAAACTTTTTAATGCAGTCCCCCCAGAAGTCCCTTAATGCACAAGCATTCAGTTCTGACTTTCAGCTTTGTTCAGTGCACACAAAGATTCCTCCTGATTCTTTGAATCTTTTGATGATATACCTACTGTAAATGGTGGGATGTTGAAAATATTTACTTTGACATTGAGAAACATTTTGTTCCACAATATTTTTTGCCATTTGTTCAAACGTTTTGATGCTGCCATCAAATCCAAGATTTCCTTTTTAATGCAAATACACAAAACTATGTCCTTTTAAATGTTGAAATCCTGACCCAATAGCTCTCCTTAAATATGCTTTACTATGGCAAGGAAAATTGGATTAAGTTGCAGTATGATGAGACTATAATGCATCACCTCAACTTTAGAGGCTTTTAAAAGCTCATTTAAAAAGCTGTTCATCTGAGGAGTGAAAATTCAGATCAAACAATACTCAGTAATATTCTTTCAGAAAAGTACTTAATAGTAGTAGTATCCATTGACCTCTGGTGGACTTTTTTCTGTCATTGCGAAAACACATGAAAATATGAAGAATAGTGAGTTTTCAGAATCACCATCAGGCAGATCTCCTTTCTCACAGGCCAGCTCCCTCCTCTTGTCCAACACATGCTCCAGAGCTGCCTGCAGCTTGTGAGGAAGAATGGACTCTTCATCATCCAACTGCGACGAGAAAAAAAACAGAGAGATATAAAAATAGATGGCACATAAACATGCTATATCCAGATTATGTCTGCTTGAAATTCTACATGTGTACAATGACTACAGATAGGTTTCACAGTGCTCCCTTTCAGTCTCCATAGTTACTACCTGACGTAGGAAGCGGCTGTTGCCAAGGTCAACCACCAGGACCTGAGCAGAGGGAGAGTGATATCATTTCCTGGAGCTATTGTTCAATGGAGGAAATGCCTTGAGTCAAGGGCACCACAGTATATCACTAAACAAATAAAAAAAAAAAATTCTGGTCTTACTTCTTCTATGGGCAACTCTTTGAGTCGAGGTAGAGAGCTGGAGAGGAGGCCCACTATAAAGGGAGTTGGGGTGCAGACTATATCCAACATGGATGGTGGCAGCACGGGGATGTATGTGTGTTGCCAGGTGAAGGGATACAGTAGAGCCACAACTGCGTGACAACACTGAGACAATGTGCTGTGGAAAGACAAGCAGAGGAGATAAAACTTCCATGGATGTGAAAACTAAGTAGTTGAATTGTGACATTATTTTATGGTACAGATCTTTTACTTTTTTGATGAAAATGCAAGATAAACCTTCCAAAAACTGTTCACAATGTCCCTCTTAAAAATAAACAGTCATCATAAGAACAATTTCTATATTTAATGCATCAGAAATTATGTTTTCCTAGATGTTCTAGAAAAATTTACACTTTTATGACAATGACTCCAAACATGATTGTGTGAAAAAAAACCCAGTAATGTCTACAAATTTTTTGATCTTTGTAAATAAACCTTTATCATTTCTCTGTGTAACATTGTGAAACCTCATTCCCAGAATCTGAATGCACAATACGCAACATTTGTATTTCGTTGTTAATGCCCAGTAAAGCATTGGACATGGCTGCTGACATCTCAGTAGTAATTCAGCAATTTCCTATGTACAACCTGCTGATTGCCAGTGAAGAGATGACATTGTTGTGAATTGGCGATATACAAATAAAGCTGAATTGAATTGAATTGCTGCACATCAAATTAAACAGGTTGAATATGAACTTCAAGAGGGGACAATGACACAAATTGTAGGTAACACGCTAAAAAGCACAAAAATAAAAAAAATATTTCCTTAAAAATCCCCCAAACTATCTCAGAAATAGTCTAAATTTGACCACATGATGGCGCTAAGCTCCTCCTATTGCTCATGCAATTTATTTATGAAAAACACGATGTGAAAACTTCATCTGTTTGCTCCAACAAACCCCACCGTCACCCTGAGAGAAATATTTTAGGGAAACGTGATCAAAACAGTTAAAAAACTTTATAGAAGCAGCAAACCACTCACACACTGCTGACTTAATCACTCCCGTATGTGTTTGTGCTCACAGTGAATTCATTAAACAAATGATTGGCAATGCCAAATTTCCACTAAACAGCAGAGAACTTGCAGGAGCTCAGCAAATGATGGGAAATACCAATAAGGCTTACGCTTAAATAACATGAAATAGCTGTGAAAATGATAAACACACTGTTTACTAGCATCTATTTAGCATAAATCTTCTGTGTTTATTGAAGTAAATCAGGTTAGATTGATTTTTTTCTGCCGATCCGTGTGCAGTTGTTTTCTATTTTTTCATTTTTTTAATGGTGAGATAAGAGTTAAAGTTTTAATTGAACATAGAGGATGTTGTGACGTTACTGTGTACACGTTGTAGCTTTGGAGTTATGCTTTAAAGCCATTTATCTGGCATACACAACCATTTTCCAGAGAAGAATTGATTGTTCCCAAAGCAACTGTATAACACAACAACATTCCTCCCCTTACACTCAGTCAGGATCTTCTTTTTCTTAAACTTGCTTGTCATCTTGAGGTCTCTCTGTCATATCCTTTAAACCTGTTGCTGTTTTAAGCATCACAATCCCGCCTTCATTAATTTATTAGCTTAGATTTATTAATTTAATTGAAATACTGTAATGACTTGGCTTGCCCCAGAGCTGACGCTTGTCTCAGGGGCCAAGCATGTGATCTTTGGTTTGGAAATCAAACTAACCACTATGCTCTGTAACAGTATCTCTTTGGAGCCAACCTCAGTTTGTCGGCAGTGAAGATGACCCTGCGCTCCAGCAGCAGAGAGGCAAAAACTCGGAGGAGGAGACGGAGATTCAACGAAGAGAAGAGACATTCGAAGTCTACGTGTTCCAGACGGGAATCTGATGGTCGACACAGTTCTATCACCTGTGTGAAAAAGAGCAACACACATACACACAAAAAGAGATTATTATCTAACCATGCAAATAATGTCTGAGTATGCTTAACAACACAAGTGTGGTTACGTATTTGTAAAATTTGTTATTTGTAAATTTGTAAAAAAGCAAACGGATTCCCCATTTCAGAATTTGTGCAAGAAAGTAATCGGGAAAATCCACAGTGAGACTGCGGTCAGCTCACCTCTGTCCCAGAGCCAGGTAGAAAGTTTTTGACAGTGATAGTCCTTCCTGGAGCAGGGAAGGGAGCCTCCATAATACCTCTCATAAAAGGCTGCACAAGAGCAGGAGAGATAGCCCTCCTTTTTTCCACCTCATCCAGAATCTGTAAAGGAAATTACATACCAGAAATGTCAGAATTTATACTGCTGGTACTTTGTGGTCTTTCTGTCACAATTTGAGACTAAGATGTCTTCACAGATCCACTTTAGACCCTGCTTGCAAAGCCTGCAGCATGTAAATGTTAAAATCGGGGTTTTATGGGGAGCACTGGGTGTGGGTAAAGTCACGTTTTATTACAACAGGTTCCAGCTCTGTTTAATATCCAAAAGGATAAAAGGAGATTTGGCTGTGGTCAGACAGCGCTTAACATGATATTAGTGCTGTGTCTGTAGTAATTTTCTACATTATTATGGGGGGAAAAAAATGAAAAAGACTGTAAGTACCTCAACAAATTGAGTGATGTCTGGAGCAAAAAAAGAGTTCAAGATTATTAAAAAGATGTCTAATCAAGTGGCACCTCTTCAGTTTGGGACTCATTTAACTGATAATGCCTGAGTCAGATTTATCATCTGTTGCCATGGTTGCAAGTCTACTCTAAAGCTGAAATAATGATTAGCCATCCTGTTTCAATCAGCAGGAGAGGAGTAACAGAAAGCCTGGAGGTAATTTACCAATGTTTTTGGCATGGGGCATGGATTAAATGCTTCACAACCAAACACAAAGCTTCAAATTTGACAAATGAAATAAACATCATCATGTTAAAAACAATCAGCTTTTTAATCAATGCGAATAAAGTCTGAGCCTCCTAGCCATGTTCAGATCCAGCATAAATTTTCTTTACATTAAAATCCTCTGTCACCATAGATCACTAAGGTATTTAAGGTATTTCATTAAATTTTTGTCAACCCCACTGAACAATTTCCCAGATTTATTTATTCTGGCCATGATAAAGTGCAAAAAACCAAACATAGTGAGAAGTCAGCATAAATAATGGGTAGCAGCCCAAATCACTGATCTGTGCACGCACACTGTAGCCTACACATCTGTATGCCATTTAACATTTGTGTGGCTGAAACACACTTAGAAAACTCCCCAATTTCTACTTATGTATCCACACAAATCCAACTTTAGCTATGTCATATGTACGCTGCAAAGACGTTTACAAAGTTCAATATGTAGATAAATCTAAGACTCATTACAGGGAACCTTTTCCCCAGTAGCAACCACATCAGCTGCATTTCATATGTGTTTCTGGAGCCAGGACTGCAAGGCTCTGTGGGAAAGTGGACCGGGCAGAAGGTGGGCGGGGTTCTGTGGGTGCCAAGGATAGTACTTTTTTCCACTCCCCTGGGGGTGAGGTTGTATGTCAGACTTTTTCTTAAGTACAAATCCAAGCAATTAAAAACAATTGGGTACAAGTAATAGATGTGGATATAGTTCAGTTTTTGCTTAGATTCTTACTGCGTGGAGGTCTGGGGGAATATCTACAAAAGCACACTACAGCCGATATGTCGACTTCAGAAAAGAGCAATAAGGTGTGTGTGTGTGTGTGTGTGTGTGTGTATATTATCAATGCATGTATGTATGTATGTATGTATGTATGTATGTATGTATGTATGTATGTATGTATGTATGTATGTATGTATGTA
>JAOXYM010000010.1:15373551-15406895 GCA_028567055.1 Leptatherina wallacei | reverse complement strand
ATGTATGTATGTATGTATGTATGTATGTATGTATGTATGTATGTATGTATGTATGTATGTATGTATGTGTATATATTATTATATATATATATAATAATTTTGGATAATCATGGATATTGTTTAGTAATTAGATATAGAAATTATGATGAGTAGGAAGGGGTGGGGATTCTAAAAAGTGCCTACTTCTTCCCCCTCCATTTTTGAACTTGTTTATTTTGTGAATTTAATATGAAATGTTATCATTATTTTCTTTGCAATTTTTTAGTTTTTGTTTTGATTTTCTCTTTTGTTTGTGTTTTTTTGTTCAAAATAAATTCATTCATTCATTCATTCATTCATTCATTCATTACTACACCTACCTTGGAAAAAAGGTCAAAGCACCCCAGGCGGCTGACGATACAGTAGACCTCAGGAAGCCTTCGGCCTTTACCACTGGGCTGTGAATAGCGAGACCAAAAAGAAAACGACAGCTTCAGAGCAAACGAATTCTCACCCAAATACAACTAGAGGATTAAAGCAGGGGAGTGAATCAAAGAACAGCACTTTCAACTAAACTAAAGAACTTTGCAGCTAAAGAAAAAAAAAGAGGACTTTGGAACAATTCATCATGGGGTTTAACCTTAATATAAACTGAATCAAAAGAAGCTAGTGACCAAAGGTTGAGGCATTTTTTAACACATACCAGTAAACGGCGACAGTAGCCAAACCGTCTGCTTCCATCTTCACCAGTCAGCACAAATGAGAACGTCTCACTGGGGATTTAAAAGACGTAGAAAATGAAAAACTGAAACAACCTGAAAACAGTCTGAACCTTTAAAAATCCCTTCAAATTACCCAAAGCTGAAGCTTTGCAAACAAACCCTGATTTTGTACTTGATAGGGGAAACCCTCAGGAGAGTGTTGCACTGAAGTGGTTTTCATTGACTGATACTCACCTTAACGACATGGGAGAGAGTCAGCCAGTTTGGTGGCCTCTTACCGTCAAACATTTTCCTCCAGCTAATTATTAGATACTGGGTAGCAGCCGGTTTAAAAAGAGGTGATTTTGCAATGACACACCAAATGTTTAATGTTAAATCCACTATTGCTCTATGTATGAGTGTCATTTTCTGTGCACTCCTCCTGACAACACATTAGGTCACCTCTTTAGGGCTTTCAGCTTTTTCACTGCCAGCTACTAATTAGCTGAGCTATAACCATTCAGCTGGGAAATTCCTGGGGTGTTCCTGTTTTGTTTCACTTCTTGTTGTTCTAACATACCGTGGCAACATCAAGACTCAGACTGACCTGGGGAAGTTATCAACAGGCGCCCAGTCTTTGGCATCAGGAAAACAGAATTGAGGGATAACCTTCAGCTGGTCCTCAGTTTCCCGCATGAACTTAAAACTCCTCTCAAGCTGGATGACAAAGCGAGAAAGTGAAATCACATAAAGATAATTGCATTCACCATCTAAGAAGTGTGAAACCAGCATGTTTCACAAATTCCATTTTCAGATTGCCATAGGGATAGTGGCACAAAAAGAAAAGAAAAAAGATGCTGGAAACAGATGAGGAAATAAAAATGAGGCACAAAAAATTTACATAGAACAGATATGTTAATTTTACCCTTAAGTCACAACAACTGGCCTTAAGTCTAAGATTTAAATGTGTGTAAACCTATTTCTATTTTTCAAATAAGTAAGAAAGACCAGAGGAAATAATCATGATGAGATAACTAAAGTTTAGATATTTTACATCACATTGAGCTGTGAACCTAGTAAATTAGATCAAACAAAATATTTTCCTTGAATTTTATGGTGATTATATTAGAATTCCCCTTTTTCCCTTTCATTTTCTTTTGGTTTGTAAAACACAAAGCCCCCGAAGTCCGTTCTAGCCGTCAGAAATATTTCGATCCATTTTTACCTTCAGAGGAAACTGCTGTGTGACTTCTGGCAGGTATGGAACACCAGCCTTGGTCTTGTGCAGTGCAACAACAATGAAATACTCAAAGAGTTTCCTCTCCTGTAACTCAATTAAGTCCCTCTCCAAGGTCCGGTACCGCCCTGTTTGCCTCAGCATGGACTGGACTGACACAAGCCTCTGGCTATGAGCTGAAGTTCACAGAGAAACATTTAATGCAAATTCAATATGTTGATGTCATGCACACATAAATACAAATTCAAATAAGTCAGTGTGTGTTTGTAGAATTAATAATTGTTCACCTGTTTACATGTTATTAGATAAAGAATAGAGTATTGAAAAGAGCAAAACTTTGAATCAGTTCCTACACATGTGCTGCTGTTGTGTTTATTTATTTATACATGCATGACTGAATATGCACTTTTTAACTACATGTGTGCATTTGTTTTGTATTCTCACCTTTCAGCTTCTCCTCTGTGTCACTTTCTGACTCACTGTTCTCATCTGTAACTAAGCCAAAAGGGTAAAGAAGAAAATAGAGTTAGAGTGCAGATAAACATCACAGGAAGCCCATACACGTGGAAATTGTTCATGTTGCTTTCATTCCAGCCACTGCAACAAAAACAACAGTCCTCTGAAATGCTGGTCAGTTTTAACTGATCCAAAAAGTATCACCTTGCCAGCATAGTTAATGTTGATGCATGCGTGTGCGCTTAGAATACTTGTAAAGTCAAACAGAAAGGGGACACCTCAATGATGAGCTTGTTGAGCTTTGTTAAAAAACATGAAATGAAAATTTGTTTCTAGTCTTGACCAAATCATCACATTAACAAAAGCCAAACACATTCTCTGAAGCTAAAAACTATCAGTATTGCTTTTTTATTCTTCCATGGTTCATCAGTTTGACATAGTAACTCGCGGTGGCATTAGTAACACATTAGTAGTGCGTGATAGCATCTTTCCGATGTTGTCAGGGATTTAAAAGGCTGGCCATTATGGTTTAACGAGATTTTTTATGTATGCTGAAAAATGAATTCATTGTAGTTCATCCAAAAGGATGAGTTTTAATAAAAAGTTACTGAAACATAAAAGTACACTACCAACACCAAATCAGTAGACAAGATGAGACTCACAAAAAAAAAGTAGTCAAAGTAGGAAAAAGAAAAAAAGTTGGTTAGCATAAAACATGTCAAAATGCCCAATAACCGCAATAACAGCAAGAAGGCTCTTTGATCAAACCTCAGCTGACGCCTTTCTGTGGATGCTTCATGTAACTTGTTAACTAATAAAACAAAAAGAATCAACAAACACAAAACCTCCATGATGTACTGAATTACAGTAGTGGACATGCTCTACAAGCTAAAGTGGTTTATGGAGTGTTATTTGTGAACTACTGTTACACAGTATTTGAAGCCTCACCTCTTCCTGAGCTGGACTCAGTAGACTGAGATACCCTCTTCATGCGCTTCTTGCCTCTGCGTGCCTCAAAGATGCCGTTGATTTTCAGCACCATCTGTAGGAAATAAATGAGAAGATTATTCCATCTTTAAATCTCTCCCTGGCTCCTACAAAAATCACTTCTATATATCTTCCTTCAGGCCCCTCAGACCTGCACACTTCTTACAGGAAATATGCCTCAGAAAAGTTCCTCTTCATCACTCATCCCCTGTTGCCAGAATGAGTGGACCAGCTCAAACCTCTCTACGCAGTGAGCTCAGCCATAAATGTGAACAAGAGCTCTGCAAGGGGCTTCTCAGACTTCCGTACCTTAGGGATTTTCTTCCGTCTGCGATTGTAAGGGTCTCCAGAGAGACAGGGGGTGTCATCGGGGCTGCTAGGTGTTGAGGGAGGACTGATACGGGAAGGGGAGGAGATGCCAGTGTCTCTGCTGGTCTTGCGTAGCTCTGGTACTTTGAAGCTTCGCCGTTCTGAGTTTTGCCTAAAGAAGCCAGGCTTGGAGGATAACTGGTGGGACAGACACAAAATAAGGTGGTTTATCATTGAACCGATCCAGAAAATCTAGCTTTAATAGTGACGGGTTGGCCATCAGATACCTTAGTTGGCGTGTCAGGAACAGGAGATGAGGAGGCCGGTGAAACACATTTGCTTCCCAAACAGCTTTGCTCCAGCTCTATGTCTTCATAAGGGTTCTCCTTGGATGGTGGATCTTCAGAACATAAATTCACAATTTTGTTAAAGCCAACATATCAACATCAGCTGGATTGCACAACAGCCTCTGTAACCTGCTTTTTCCAAAGAGCAGATGAGTACTTTTTCCATATCAGTCATGTTTGTTTTGCCAGATGATTCCTGCTCCAGATGTGCAGGGAGCTACTAGAGGCAGAAATGTGCTTACCCAGCTCATATTTTACTCTGATAAGATGTTTTCACAGCTAAGACTAGATTTAGCCACAGGTCCTCCACTGCAAATATGCAAAAGTAGGCTAGTTTTCCCAAATCATTCTTCTGCTCAATCAATCCATCCAGCAGATGTGACCTGTAAGCGTAGGCAAAGAAAGAGGGACACCCCGTTTCCCCTGCTCCCTCTTCCTTGAAAGAAAACAAGGGATCTGTGCTGTTTTTCACATTGCTGGCTGATGAGAACGTCACGCTCATCTCTTCTGCGTGTTTGTGTGCGCTGTCAGCTATTCACATGTGAGCATGCATCAGTTTTTTAAGGCCTGTGCCTGGCTACATGATGTGTTGACAGTTGCCTTCCTCTCAGTCTAAATACACTCTTACCTTTTAAATCCAGGTTTAAAACATTTCTGTTCTCATGCAACTATGCATGAAATCTGCATGATAATATTGAGCTTATCTTGCTTTTAATCAATTCAATTTGGGATTTTTTTTTTAAAAATCAATTAATTTTTTTAATGATTTTATTGTGATTTTTCTTTCCACTATCTGTAATGCTTTTGAAAAAGCATTTGAATTGTCTTGAACAGGAAATGTGCTGTACAAATAAACTTGTGTTCCCTTACCTTACACTGACAAGAGTGCATATTTAAAGTGCATTTATGAAACATTTGAGGGTGGATAACATTGCAACTATTCATACTGTCTTCATTATCTTTATCTTTGCCACCCTAAGCAGTTTTTTTAGTAGAGATGAAATGCTTTACTCATGGGATGCTGGTAGGTGACTAGTGTCTGCATGTTTTAACAAACAATACCACTGTATGAAAGGGCAAAACTATAAAAAGAATGAAAATATGCTGTGGCATTACTTAATTATAGTCAACTTAATTGATTGTTGCCAGCTAGCAGCACTGGATAGACAGAAGTGTTTAGAGGCAAACCGAAAACATATTGAAGTTATTGCCAGTAATGTCCCATGGCTCTGAGCCAATCACATTCTCCCTGCGGCACTAACGATCACAGCAACCAACCTCAGCTCCACTACAACCTCTCATGACACTACTGTTATACATGATGAAATTAAACAGGCTCTTGGTGGGGTTGCTATAACATTGCAGACAATAAGTAACATAGTTCAGGTTTCTTCGTGGAGTTTTTAATAAAAGAAAAGCAGCATGGATCTAAATTAAAACTGGAGCAGAAAAAACAGAGCAAAGAAAGTTTGTCCTCCTCATCAACTCTGTTGCTGAACTCTGTGACATCCACTGATATGAGAAAGGGTCAGGTCATGGAGTGAGCACATAGAAAACAGGATAAGATAAAACCAACAGTGCACTTCTTCACTTTCAACAGATCCAAAGCAGATGTTTCAGAGTCATCAGTTTGAGAATTATGTCATATGATTAAGGAAAGCCAAAGATGTAATACTTATTATTTACCAACTATGTCTTCATAGACGTTTTCTTCTGATAAAGTGCATGTGAGGCCCAGTCTGGATTGAGCGTACCAGTCCACCCGGCAGCTTTCTGTAGAGGACTGAAGCAGATCTTCAAATTCAAAGGACTTCCTGGTGGACAAAGCAGCACAAAGACATTGGAGAGCACACCCGAAAAAAACAGAAGAAAAAAAAGAAAATGTCTTTTTTAACCAATGTGTGTCATATTTAAATTGAAAATAAAAGATATGTATTTCAAGCACAAAAGATAAAGTTATAGTATATGCAAAGTCTAAATGAGCACATTTTGTGCCAAATATTAAAGTCCAATAGAATAAATGTGCACAATGTTCATGACTGCATACATTCACAAGGGGGCTGCCATTTTCTAGAAAAGTAAAAGCTTACTGCACATGTCACAATATAATAGTGATGAAATTCGCCTCATCTTTCATAAGCTACAACTGTCTATTTTCCTCTCTGTGGTGCAGCTAGGTTAACTGAATTAAAAAGTATAACATACTTTCTCTACTCTGGCTAACACCTGCATATTACCATAAAACAATACAACAGACTGTCTGCTTTATAGCCTTTTCTGTCCTTTTAATTAACTGTAACTTTCCCAGAAAATGCAGTTGAATTTTTGTCTTTTTACTGGATCTTTAATGCACTAATCCTGGTACAAAAATAGAATAGAATAAAATAAACAACCATCACAAAAGCTACTATTACTGCAGACCATTTCACAGCTTCAGATGTAGTCAAATAGAGCTCATAAATGAATGATTTATTAGTGCACCGGCATCCATATACACCCTGCACTGGACACTCAAGAGGGAAACAGTCTGATCAAACAAAGGGCTTGACACAGTACGCTTGAGCAGACTGAGGCCTCCACATATGGTATGGAATGTAACCGATCCAAGCCAAGCTCCAAACAAGAATTCAGGCCACTGGAGAAAGTGAACAATAGATGTGCTCCAATTCTGCAATGTTCACATTTTTTCTGTTTCCCTGCAGAGCTCTTGTTATTTGACTGTAACCATCTGAATTCAAGTCCGCCTGAGAATAAAAACTTCCACTGAGTTAATTTTTTGATGTTCAGTAAATGCTTCAGATTCTGGACGGTTTCATATTTTTACCTTTAGAAATGTAATCTACGCAAAATGAATTCCTAAAAAGATATTTGTGTTAGCCAAAACGTTTTGCATGATCAGTTCTACTGTCAAGAGTAGTATTCTTTTTAAAAAGCAAGAAACATGATTCGCACAACTGTTTGCATTGTGTTCTTTGAGTTGATGTGTACATTCCTCAGAATCAACCACTGAGCTCATTTGAGGGGTATTTCAGAAACAAAATTAGGTCACCAGTGCTTTTGGTTTACAGCAGATATGGGAGATGTTTTGCATCTCAGACTTGGTATGATGTTGATGGGGGGAACAGTTAGATGGTTATGGGGAACCATAACCATCTTAATTTCTTTAGTTTATCTCAGTTTATCTTAATTTCACAAGAGATATTCAATATTTCTTAATATTTTGTTGTAGGGTTTGGATAGAGTATTTATTGCAGCATCTTACCTGTTATTACTGTCCTGGGCTTTGTCGGCCCAAGGTCTCCTACAAACTCCTGGTGGTGGGCATGTGGGTAAAGGTGGAGGAGGAATGGAAGGCAAAGGAGGCAAGTTCCTCTTTCCCTTCCCAAAACATAGCCCTGATGCTGCTGTAGTGGGTGGTGTGTGATGTTGGAAGGTTCTTTGAGGTTTAGGTAGTGGGTTTATAGATGGAGCACCTGGCTCACTGTACACATTCTCTGAATTCCCCTCCTTTCTCCTCCATGATCCACCTGGTCGAGTCATGTCAAAAGTCCCAAAAATGGGCTCGTTGGCTTTCTTCTCTGTTTCCTCCAGCTCCTCTTTTGAAGGAGGGCAGAAGTAATTCCCTGGAAATGCAAGTGAGGGTCTATCAGGGACTTCTTTTGTTGCCTTCTCCAGTTTCTTAACATGAGTCAAAACAGATTTCTTGTCTTGGGGTTGTTCCGTTGTCTTGGAAACACGACAGCCTCTCTCTTGCATAACTTCTCTCTCTTTACTTGTTGGGCCATCTGAAGGTTTAGGCCTCAAATCTCCCAGCTTTACAACATTCTCCTTCCCTGAGTCTTGTCTGTCCCAGCTGACAAACCTCTTGCTGTCTGTCCTTTGAACCTCAGAAGTTTTTGATTCCTTTTTCCTAACTGTCTCACTCTCCTTCTGTGTGGCACTAAGAGGACATGTCCCTGGAGGACTTACAGGGTTAGGCTCCTTTTTGCCCTCCCATTGTGATATCTTGTCACGAATGCTGGCACTCTTGGCAACTGCTGAGCTCTTGTTGTGGTTTAACCCGTTCTCCATGTTGGGAGCCTGGGGATCACTGGTGGTCATGGGTCTTCTGTGAGCCAGCATGGTGTCAGGAGGACCTGGGCTTACACTCAGGCTGAGCAGAGGGGAGAGGGGATGCTTGACGTCCACAGCAGTGCCCTTCCTGTCTCTGTCCCCTGGTGACCCACACACCTCTTGAGGCTGGGTCTCCCCGACCTTCAAGCCGCAGCACTGGAGCCTTGAAAAGAAACAAATAGAAACATTTATATATATATACATTTCAAACAAAAATAAATTTAAATATAGCTGTCAATTCTAATGATATAAAGTTTAGTTATTTTGATAGAAATGTCAGGAAAGCATCTTGCTGCCCAAAACTCACAGCCTGAGAACTTCCAATTATGTTTAAATGGAAAACAAGAAGTCTCATTGACAGAACTAAGATCTTTGCTTGGTGCCTCTGTTTCAGCTGTGACTCATTCGTAGAGCATTACTGGGTCATGACCGTTTGAACTGCAGGTTGTAGGGTCAAAGTTTACGAGCTACACACACAGCTATTTCTGGAGAGGAGATAAAGTATACATAAAAGAGGGGAGAGGCCACATTGTATACGTGCATCTTTTCTTTTTCTGTTCCTGAACTACTAAACTCGGTTTTGGCCAAGAGCCCATTCATCAAATGGCTGAATTTCCAACAAATGGAGGAAATGCAGCCTCTCCGCATGACTTCTGATGACATTGCTGGATGGGAAAACCAACAGTCATGCAGTCTAGAGGAAATCTAAAGAGGGGACTGAGGAATCAAATTTCAAATCAAATTTTTTCCCTTTTTTTTTTTTTTTTACAAAACTGGCTGTTGTATCGTGGCTACTAAGGAAATTAAATAACTAAATTCAAAACTGCTCTGGCTTTTATAAGCATGGTCATATTATGGCTCCTCTTTTCTTTTACACTTCACGTTCCTTGGGTGAAACCATTTTTATTAGGCACAAAGCAACAGAAGGGAAAAACTAGGTCAAATAGAAAAGCCAAATAATGGAAAGCAGCGATAGACAGAGGAGTCAAATTGCTCTGGAGCACAAAAACTCAAAAAAAAAAAATCACTGGTATTCTTTCATGTAGAACTGCAAATATTTGGGGCAAAGACGTCTTAAGACAGAAAGTAGGCATTTGAAAATGCGTGATACGTATGGTCATATGGTCACAGATGGAGGGACTATAGAAATATGGGTCATTGAGGATGGACGGAGGGAAGTAGGTACAGAGACAGAAAAGGATCTCTAAACAACTCAGCAAAGGCATGATCAGCAGGTAACAGAAAGTATTCAATATGAACAAAAGTCTTGTGGTAATAATTTGTGTCTGAGTTGTCAGTGTCTGGTGGGACAAAGGAAAATCCCTTCATTATAATCTAAATAGCACTAATGAATACAGCAAGGATGACAGAAGGAACTTGAAAGAGTGGTCAGGGAGGCATTGGACAGGACCGGCAGGGGGGCAATAACTGTATCCAGATGCCAGATGGCCACTAAGTCCTTGTCTGCTCTTTTGCCCTGCTATTGTTAAACTGTTTGCCTTAATAGAAAGGAGCATCTCCAGCTGGCTTAGGAGAAATTGATAGATTTATGATGTCTATGTGAACATTTCTTTAAATTTCTGGGCTGAATATCATGCTCTATTGGCCAGAGGAAAAGGAGACACTGACCCTGACCTCACGTGTGAGAAATGAGTAAAGCCTTATAACTGGTAAGGACACTGACAACTCAGAAACAAATTATTACCACAAGAAACAAAATATGATAAATGGGAGACCACTTAATTGGCTTTGAGGCACCTACCCGTTGACTGATTGATAGATACAGCTGTCAGCGTTTGTACAGAGCAGCAGGGCCCTCCCACCGGTCATGGTGCTAGCAGCTGGCATCCTGCACAAACGGAGACTGAGATCGTCAGCAAGTAGAAAGTATTTACATGATGGGCTGAGGACAATATTTGGAAAAATTAAAAGGCTGTTGAAGCACATGTGAATGTAAGGGCAAAGCCAAGTTGGAAAGAAAACCACAAGTCAACTGTATATATTTATTTATTTTTTTATTCTGTTTTTCTTTACTAAATTTAAGGAGATGATACACCGACTGACACATGACGACTGTGTCAAAAAAAAATCACTACTTCCACAGAAGTCCTTTAGGGAATCTTACTGTCTTAATTTAAACCAAATGCCTTGAACAACAGGGCAGCAGAAAAGCAGACCTCACAGGTTTAATGGCATCCTACCAATATTCCATTTCTCACTCGGTAAGTAATTGGGGGATGCATCTGAGCCTTCATCATGAATAGTTCGCCTACAGGCAAATACGCACACTGGGTTTAAATACCCACAGTATGTGGCATAACATGAAAAGGAAAACATTGTTGGTAGCTATTGAGCTTTGTCCTTTTGCACTTGCCAGATCACTTTTATAAATGGAAATTCTGTGCACATGTTGTGTTTTTTGTACTTCTGACTCTTTCTGAAAATCCATTGTAGAGAACAGCTCTCTTACTTGACATTTATTAGGGGCAAGTGCTGCCAAAGAGGTGGAGGAGTATGTTCAAATGGTTTTAAACTATTGTTTGGTCCATTTGTCCGTGCATAGTGAAACCAGATCCACTTGGGGCACAGAATGATCATCCATATATAACATCAAATAACAAGCACATGACTTGGCTTATAAACACAAGGGGGGCGGCTGGCATGGAGCAAAAAGGTCTGAACTATGTCTGGAAAAGATGTAGTTGACACAAGCGGGGGAGACAGGTCAGGTCTAGCTGTTATATTCGTACATTTATTCTACAGTAAATCCAAAGCTCTGCCATCCTGCTGCATACTCAAACACAAAACCTCATATAAAAACACACCTACACATCTTGCCAAAGAGCCCATATGCCAGTCTAGCACGTGGATTGTGTGTGTGTGTGTGACTTCTACCAGATGTGCCGAGATACTTAAGGGTATTCGCAGGCCATTAAACATTTCCTGAGCAGTGCCTGGCCAATCTGCCCCCCTCTGCCCTTCTCCCAATAAACCTGGATTACCTAACCCTGACACCTCTTTTCCCTCACCCCAACTATGCTGAGAATGTACTCCTAATTCAGCCAAATTCCACAAATTGTTATCCTAACTACTAGGCGGCAGAAATTTTAGTTGATCATGTAAAAAAAAATAATTGAAAAGGAGCTAAAATAGCTCAACTCTTCATAGAGCTCATAACATAACTGGCCCAGTGAGTCCAGTCTTTTTATGAAGACTTAGAGCTTGTTTTTCTTTTGTGTGTGTTTTTTGACAAATAGACTTTAAAAGTGGTGGCCTCATCTGAAATCAATAAACGTCCAGTACAATATGTCAAATTTCAGCTCTTAGTTTTGCTCACCGCCCAAGCTATTCATTCCTTTGTTCCCACCCCCCTACCCCATTAGTTCAAGGTCTAGCTCCCCCAGAGAGAAGAGAATGGAGGAGGAGGAAGGTTTGCGTCAGCCATTCACTGGCCTGTAGGCCAAAATTATTTTCAGCTGTGAGCTGAGCAGGGGTCACATGTTTGAGGAGAAACATCAACCATTTTTTTTTCTTCTTCCCCCTTTCCTTATTTTTCTCCTTACTAAAAACTTTACACAGAAATGAAGAACAGAAATCCTGCATGGAATAGGAAGCAGGCAAGAAGGGGGTTAAAAGAATATGGAGTCCTTAAGTTTGGCCATAATTAAACCATAAAACTTTTATGGTTTAATTTTTTCCTAAGTTGTGGGCGGGGTATGTCATAAGGAGAAAGGAGAGATGGGAGATACAGACAAGAGGGATGGGGGGGGGGTAGGAAAGTAGGAAAGTGGATATAGCAAAGAATAACATAAGTATATGGCAGTATAAAAGCAGTGCTGGCTTTTAGACTGTCCCACTTCATTGTTTTGAGCCCCTAAGCTAAAATAGAAAGTGCCTTTTTGGGGAGATTTGAGAGCCTTAAAAGGTCATTTGATAACTTCACACAGTTTTGACTTACTGGGCTCCATCATATCTTAAACTTTACTCACACAAGCCAATCAGTGCTTCTCAGTTGAACTGGTCAAGCAGCAGTGTATTCACATCTTGTGAAAGCAGTAAATTTGACAACATTGCTAGTTTTTCAGCGTTCGGTTACTGAGGAAACTCTTTTTTTTTTTTTTTTTTAAGGAAGCAAAGGCTTTTGTCTCCTCCAGCTATTGGCAACTATTGTTAAAACTGACCCCTGGAGCAAGATGGCCACCGTAACAATGCAAAGACTGAGGGAAGCCATCTGCTGAGGCCAATAAAAACATCACGGGAAACAGACCCAAAAGACCTCTACCTGCCCCACCCCCTTCATACTCTGTCCTGTGAGGTGTGACAGGCCATACACACTGCAGTAGAGGAAATAGAAGTGGTATTGTTAATCAGCAGCAGTGTGGATGAGTGCTGTGGAGGAGACCGCAATAGATGTTTCTTGAAACGGATATTAATTTATAATGTTTTACTTTTGCTTTCTGTTCAAAGATAACTCCTACCACCTTTTTATGTCCTAGGAAATAAATAGATAAAAAAAACAAAAAAGAAACATTAAAAAGTATTTTATTTTAGGAATCATCTTTTGATATTATTGTCTATTCCAGCTTGGAATATTTATTCGATGACTTTAAGAAACTTTTACACAAATATACATGAAGTATAAATTCCAGTTCAGGCATCAGATGAGAAAGGATGGGGGCACACTGAACAGCAAATAGTTCCAGCTTCTATAAAGATTTTACTAGATGGAGATAACAGCAGCTGGGGTCAGAGGGAAGGCATCACAGACAAGCATCAGTTGCATAACAAACTCAGGGGACATTTCTATCAATGGATGGACACTGGGTAACAGAACATGGGCAGGTTTGTAAAAACATACACTCACCACCTCTGTTAGAGCGATCGTTTCAGCTTAAACTTGAAGTGTGTGACATTTAGGCCAATCTATTGGCAGCAATATGACACATTAAAGCAGACATTTTTGGATTCTCAGAGTTCACTTTCGTTTCTCTTGAGCGATTGGTGGGGGACACTAAGGTTGAGGGATTTAGTTGGTTTCAATATGCAACTCATGCCACTAAAGATAATGTATATCCTACTCTCTGAACCTGATATTGTGTTGCCATAACATTATAAAAAGGACCTCACATATAGACTCAAACCACCCATTCACAAAATGTTGAGCAAAGTGGAAAGGGTAATCAAAGATTTTTTGCGTACTGAACATGAGCAAGAACTTTACATTTCTACCAATACAATGCAAGAGCAAGCGTCAGAGACAGCTCAGTTACTGACAAGAAATAAAACTATTGATAAAAATAGAAAACTGCTCTCTTTTTTTAACCATGTTAGAAGTCTGTACAGTGTAAATACTTTTGAAGGTAAGGTGAAAAGCAAATCACAATGCAGAGAGGCAAGAGGAGATAATCGATTAAATATGGAGGAAAGGGTGAACATTTTCAACGAGTCTCTCCTGGAAAGTTCCACGGTGTTTCAATCTTTTCTAGCCATCAAACCTGAAACAGTTGTATAAATCCTGCTCTCTTTATTACTCTGACATTGCCAGTTGCTGTCTGAAGGGAATATTCTTGTAAGAATGTCCAGAAATGTCAGAAAATCAAAGAAAATGGCAGCACACACTGTCTTTTCTGTAATCTGAAACAAGATGAAGAATTACAGGTGGGTTGAAGAGGTACACATGCATTTTGATGAGTTAGAATTGTAGAATTGGGATAATTAGTAGCTTCCCCATTGAGCCTCTATTTTCTTTTCCCACACTTCAGGCCAGCAGTTGGGTTCTTCTCCCTGCATAAAAGGTCATATGGACTTAAATACTTGTGTATTGCATGTTTACAAAAACAAAATTTCTCCAAACACTTGATACACACATAGACCTGCCACTGAAAGCTCTCGTCTTAACTGGGTTTTTTCATTCTGAACTCACATGATGTTAAATCCATAAAGGTAGGTAGTAGAATCTGCTTTACCAACTCATTACCATAGCAACACACACAACCCAGATTTGCCACAATAAGCCAGTCTTCATACTGTACCACATATGAGTTGACTTGTCCAAATATCATTGAAGTGTTAATGTTTGGTGACGATGTGACAAAGTTTTGCTGTTGAAGTTGAATCAGCGTGATCCCATTGACTGCAGCCGATGCAGTCGGTGTTTCATATACATTTTTATCAGAACTTTAGGCTGCTGTCAGCAAGCTATGGGCTGGCTGCTGTTACAGTCTTCGGTGGGGTTGCTTGCCTGCTTCTTTCCTACAGCTGCTTCTCATAAAGATTTCGTCCTGCCCCCCCATCCATCTGTCCAGCCCTCCAGGAACAGCTAACACCATGACATCATCACCTTCCCCAGCTTGTTCTCCCTCAAACTTTTTTGTCTTCCTGTCATTTACAAATACCTAAAAAGGGAAAAGTCATTCTTAGCTCCCTCTGCACTTCACAGTTATTATGGCTTGGAATTACTTGATAAAGAAAGCAACCAAACAGGTTTCACTTCCTATCTTTATGAGTGGGATTTGTTTATAAAAACCTCACTTAAAAAAAAGAATAAGAGAAACTTTTAGCTCAAAATGTGGATTATATTAAAATGAAGAAAAAAAGGTAATTTATTTCTTGTCTTTTTTTCTATGCCCAGACACACTGAGGACCCTGTGCCTAAAAAATTGTGGTTTACTATAACTATATGCCAAGGGCTTGTCTGCAATCAATTTAGCACACTGTTGCACATAGCCAACTTATTTTGGAATGGCAAACTTGGCTGTTCTTTATTGCCCGTCCTTCAGTCTTTATTCTTCTCTTTTCATTCTTTCTCTTTCATTACCATTCACTCATGGAGTTTTTGGAGAAAAGAAAGTGAAGGTTAGGAAGGTAGATAGTTCATATAGAAACGATCTGTTTCAAGTATGTTAGGTTTAGCACATCTGATGTGTCTAATATGAAGTGCTGAGTTTGATTTCACATCAATTAGCATGGCATATGATCTGTAGCCTTTGAAAAGATTAACCCTGGTTCCAGAAAAAGCTGGAAAGAAAAGTTTGATGTTAAAGGAAAGAATGTATAAAGAGAGGACTGGAATTTTATCGAGGCTCTACAGTTTCTTCTTTTTGATTCTGTCTTTGTGTCCCTCTCGAGGCCCCTGTTGCTTTCTCAAGCTGATTTCATAGTTGGGCTTTGGACTTGGGCCAAACAGGCCAAATCTATGACTGCATGCATGCTCAAGTCTTTGTAGGAATCTTCCCATGCATGTTGCCATCACACAGTGTGTGTCTTAAAGGCCTGGAAGTTGAACACAGTCACACATACTGTAGTATGTGTTAAAGCTATCTCTATGTACTGTTATCAAAACCCCATTGAGAGTCCTTCTTAACCACCATGTGGTATCCCTAAGCCAACCTCCCCTCTCTCTCCATTGTAAGAGGAGGATGGGAGTGAGACAACACTGAAACTGGGTTAGCCACAGAGCCAGACAGGAACTGAAGGGAGATCCCATAAACAATTCATTTCTCCCTGCCTGTTTTTTGCTTATCTAGCCATTCTAAATATAACCCGAGTATCCATTGTTGTATTTCTAATGCCACACATAAAGCATTTCTTGTCATTGTGGTTGTCATTTACGACAGAGATTCCTGATGGCTTGGGTGTTTACAGTCTGTCCGACTGGATGCAGGAAGTATGGGCCAAAATATTACCTCATTGAATCCGTTTTAAAAAATGGTAAACACTATCCCCTCACAACAAGAAAGATCTTGGTTCAGATCTAATTTGGGGTCTTTCTGTATGGAACCTGCAAGGCGTTTCTATGGTATTTTCAGTATTAATATATATTTATACCATGCATGACCTAAAATATATGTATTTATAAATACATATATTCAGGAAATGGTAATTCATGCAAAGTTGTCTGTCTTCGTATTAGCCCTGTGATTAACTTGTATATAGTATGTCTTGATTGGTTGAATTTCCCCACGGGGATCAATAAAGTATCTGTCTGACTGGCTGGCTAGCTGGCTGGCTTGCTTGCTCTAGTACCCAGGATATAATCCACCAACCTGTAACTTTAAACAGGCAAAAAGTGTATAAAGTATAAAGTGCACAGGCACAACCAAGGGAGAGAATACCGCTCCATTTATTCAGCTCCTTATGCTTGAAATGATGGTAAGTGTTTTGTGAAGAATGACTAACCCTTGAAAATTAAGTCATTGGGCTTTTTCTTCCTTATGTATTAAGAACTTGAAGTTGTGCTCTGAGCTCTGACTAACACGGTCAAATGGCAGTAAAAGGAAGGAAAGCTCCAGACACACTCAGTAAAATCCTTCTTAAAGTCCTTTTCACTTGCTCCACCTGTCAAGAGTTTACAAATGACCGCTCCTGAATAGTTTAACCACAAACTTTTAATGGAGGAGGCCTCCCTCGCATTTAGAGTAAGTTTGGCATCCATTCCACATTCAGTCAACTGCAAGTTTTGCAACTTCCAGACTTTAAATGTGACAAGCATTTTTCTAAATGAATGATTCTGAGGGAGAACCTTCAACACCGTTGGTCTGATAAAAGTTGAACATTACCCATGGAAAGGAGTCTTTATTGTTAAACCTCCACTGACCTGGTGGAGATTGAATAATAAAGCAATTGCAACAATTTCCATGTGACCAAGATAGGGTTAAATTCCTTAACTAACTCAATGAAGTGAAGAGACGTGTCGCTAACGGAGAAAGGGAGAGAATCATCCCAATGACAAGAGAGAGAAAAAAGGAGTGAAGGAAGATCAATTTATCTTGGAGGCTGAGAAAACAAATCTCTCATATTCCCCCCATCTGGGAAAGGGTGTCTTGTTTCTTCTCCTCACAGAGGTGGTGAGTCTGCTGTCCAACTCCCTCCCATGGACATGTCAGCCCCTCCTCCCTACAGACAGAGAGGTCCTATCAGCAGAGCTCCTGACTCATCCCAAGTCTGCTCTCAATTACCCTTCTGGCTCCAGAGACTAAAAGCTTTGCCAACTGCTTCCATTAAGGCCTACTTTTGAACAGTTCTCACTTTAGCCTATATTAACCCATCTAACACTGCAGAAACAAAAAACATTTCACCCTTTACAGATGAGACACCACTGCAGCCCCAGCCAACCTTGAAGAATTCATCCTTTAAGACCTCACAATGCTGCATTTCTAGCAAAGGAAATCTTTTTTTTGCATGGCTCAGTGCAAAAGTACGTTCAGAGAACAACTGGCTAGATGCTTGTACCACTTTCACACCAAAATTAGCGCTTAGTGAGTACTTCACATGATGGTATATTCACTAATATAAAATGATTTACTTATTTCATATTGCCAATAACAGTGCCTCAGTGCAATGAGAGCCAGTCCATATTCATACAGCTGGAGTTTACATCTATTAACTATAATTTCCACCCAAGGAAAATCTACTACTGCTAAATTACTGCTGTAGGAAAAGCTCTGCAACTGTTGTACAGGCTGTGGCAGACATCAATTTCTGTTATGCATCACAATTTTAAGGAAACAGTCACCTTCACTCTTGCAGCTCCATACACAGCACACAGAAAATGAGCTTGTCCACCCTGTTAATTTTTTTGTCCCTCAACTGAAGCTTCTTTGGGACAAGACTTTTTCCTATTCCAGACAAAAACATGGGTGCTAGTGGGTTGTGGGCTACCTAACAACCCATTAATACTTCCAACGGTAGGGTGCAGACTTTTTCTTCACAATGCCATGTTCTTCATTATACCATCTTTTGATGACAAAAACCGGGATCCCTTACTCTTGCCACTCTGTCTGCAGTGGACAGAAACCTCCTCTTTATCAGCCTTTTCCTCCTGCCCTACATCCTAAACTTATAAGCTTCATATGTACTATATGCTTTAGAATATGCTAACTATATTCTAATGTTTTCCTAAGGCTTGAGAAGTGAGATCGCAGGCCCATTCTGCAATAACATGCAAGACCTTGGTCTAGATTGGCCTTGAGCTATGTGGTTAGCATGGTCAATGATAGGACTGAAAGTCAAACAAAAGAAGATATGCAGCCCTTGCCAGCAATGACACTCACTATCTGGTAGGTAGTGATGATTGTCAGTGCAAGAGATAATCTTTGAGCATCTTCAAGAAATATTGCAGGTAACAGGCAAACAAACACCTTCTGCCATGGCCGTATTCTATTTCACTGAGCCCTTAAACATCAGAGACTGCCATGGTTTAGACCTCAGACAATTACAATCTGCTTATAACATTCTCATTGATAAAGACTCCCAATTGTTCACAGAATCTTCAGCTATTTTTTCTTTTCTTTTTTTACCATAGTCCCATTGAGACATGCAGCCTCATTTACAAGAGATACCTGTTTGAAAAGACAAAACAACATTTAGTTTCAGTTACAGACACCTCTAAAAATGCAGAATTTAAATTAGAGTTAATTTATAAGGCAAAAGCAGGCTACCTCTAAAAAAGATAGAAAGAAAGAAAACTCACTAAAAACAAGAGCAATTCAAAGATGCTTTCTCCAGTCCTGTGAGAATAACTTTAAATTCCCATAATGGGATCAAGGTGGGCAGCTTTAGACCCTGTTGTATCCTGTTCCAATTTGAAGGAGCAGAATAAGATAATGGCCTTTTTCCAAGCTGAGCACAAACTGAGGGAACACGGAAAGTAATAAAATCCTGGAAGAATAGGCTGCGTCTGTTCTAAGTCGCAGGTAGGACGATAAATATGATGGCAGCAGCCCAAAGATGGATTTGTAAATGAAGATATTTACCAGTCCAAGAAGTCTGTGGATAGGTAGTGATGACCAGTTGACCAGAGAGTACAATGTGCAACGGTGAGTGAGGGGTTTACAGTTGTATCTCAGCTATGAGATATTACACTGTTCTGGCTGACAATATCAATGTTTGTAAAACTTCTCCTCTCTGAAACTGGCTCAGTCCCAGGGAATGTGCAGCAGTGAGTGGACCTACACATCCTTTTAACAATAACCTGGCTTCTTTTGCACACTAACATTATCCTCTGGGCCCCAGATCAAATTTCTCCTCCAAGCCACAGCCTCTTAGCTGAGCTCCAAAGTCAAAATCCTCTCCTCTCCTTCCTGTTTTTTCTTTTTTTTCCCTATTTCAATTTAAGGGTTCCAATTGAGAATTCCCACCAGTGCTCCCCCCATCCCATCCCTGTTCCCCTGCTCCTCTACATGCCTGCACAGAAACAGATTTCCATAATTCCACTGCCAGTCCTCGGGGGAGATGAACAAGGCGAGAGCTTGGGAAAGTGCTCTTCCGGAGTGTTAACTCCAGTCAGAGCTGGCGCTTTTGACCTCCACACACCCCTTGACTGACGACTATGAGCCTGGACCAATAAAGCCAGCACATGAAAAACTCAGTATAACTATTTACCTATACACTAGTATAACAAAATTATATCATCACCCTTTAACAGTGGAGACAGACACAAAGAAAACTACTACTTTCTCTGCTCTGGAACTCAGCAAGACGGTGTTTAGATATGATTTGGTATAACCAAAACTCCCCTGTGTCTGCAGAGCGTCTAGAGTATCTACTCATTAAGTTCTTAAACTTGGATAAACCTTTGGGCATAGCATAGTTTTAATTGTCATTATAGAGTGGATCCTTAAATTGACAGGTAAACAACATTCTTCTCATTGTCGTGTCTGCGAGACAGGATAAGAAAAGACCAGAGAGGAGAAAAGAGTGAAGACTGAAACTCTCTTAATGATTGCGTTTTGTGGCTTTTCCATTGCAAATATTCCAACCACACAGCACAGGAGCAAAATGACAAAGCAACATTTCCCAATTCAAATGGAATGCTCACCTTAATGTGTCCCAATTAAATTTATCATTTGGGTTTAAACCCAGATGCAACCTAAAAGCTAAGTACTACATGGATGGTCATGTGCAAGCACAGAGTGTCATCAGATTTTTTGTGTTTGTACGCATGTTCTAGTAAATAACTTGATTTGTTTATATGACTTTGCCTGTGCCTGTTTTTTTCTGCATGTGTTAGTATTTGTTGTGGAGTATGTGTGTTTGGGGTAAGCAACACACTGCCAATAGGCAGAAAGTGCAAAGCACCACAAAGCCAGCAAACAGAGGGGTTTTGAATGCTTTTAATGAACAGTTTTCAAATGATGATTCTTCAAGCCCACCGAACTGTCATCTGACTCTCCTCTTCCAACGCCAAATCCTGGAAGACTTTAATTTTGTACTTATAGTCTCAGTTAATATAGCAGGACAGAGATTTAACCTGTGACCCAAAATGCTGGTTATTTTAAACCTTAAAAAACTTTTTTTTTTTTAATATATATATTGTTTAATATATATTGATTGGAATGATTATAATATTTACCTTATTTTTCTTTTTGGACCAACGTTATTAATACAATAAAAAGAGGTTTGGGAATAAACTTTGCATTATATTGCAAGAGGGCTTTATCAGCATCAAAGTAAATAGGTTTACTTTCACACTGACATTGATGACTAAGGTAAACCACCCAAATGGCGTCTGCGTGGCTTCATCAGTAACCACTCGATGACCGATATAATCACCGGCATGCTGTACTTATCATATTCTTTCATTCATCCAAGCCATTTTATTAAGGATCATATTCTTGAAAGTCAGTAAAGTGTGAAAAGCATGTGAGTACAATATCGTTTAATGTCAAGTGACCTCCTGATGATTACACTATTTCTAAAACCCTGTTTCCACCAAGGGGTCTGGCAAGGGACGGGAGGGGACGGTATGCAATTTTTTTGCATTTCCATTGGCAAAAACTGTGAAGAATGCCAGAATCTCCAATCCTACTTATTTTGCACCCTTTTGTTGGGGTCCAAATCTTTCTGATCCAAACATTAAAGGGTGGAGCTCGACACGCTGCAATCCATTGATTGTTTGAAAGAATCACCACTTCCCATGTGACTCTGTAATAACATCAAAGTGGGAACAGCGCCCCCTTTTTAATATACAGAGGATTTTGTTGTTGATTAAAGTCGCATGCCAAAAAGAAAGAACACAAACTGCTGGATGTCAGCCATTCTCCTCCTTTGTCCCTGGGTTGCCTTCTTCTTCATTATATTTCAAAGAAGGCATTGTGCCATTAAGACGTCATGCTATTACATAGCAGATGCATTTATTGCCATATGGCTTATACCCCACCTACCAGGTAAGGGTACAGTTAGCTGGGGAAACACAACAGAGATCAAGGTTCACTGAACCAAACCATCCTGTCCTGAGCTGGACCCTTTCGTGGAAGGGGTTCCTTTCTGTCATTAATCAAAGAAAAACATACTTTGGGAAGACTTCACTGAAATTCAGATTCAAAAGTTGGAATTCTGTATAGAATGAGCTAAAGCAGCATCCTTTAAAGCTGCAGAATCCATCCTCCTAAAATGGGTTGTTGACGGTACAAAAACAATATAAAGTGCACACTGAAAATCATACTACTTCTTTTTAGAAAATTCAAAAAGTTACTACTACAATCTGTCCTTACATACCTCATCATTTTACTTTCATAAACACCTTGCAGTTTCTCTAAATAGAAAGCTAGACCAATAAAGTTGAACAACTCCAGCAAAGAGTAAATTTGCATAAAGTTGGTGTCCTTCATTCTGACGATGACTGAGTCTGTAATATAAAATGCTGTGATTATCTTTGGCCATACCTAAGCCAGTCACTGGCAAAAAAAAAAGAAAAAAAGGACAGAGAGATGGCGCCCAAGTTTTAAAATGTTGGGATTTTCCTTTTTGCATCCCAATAGGAGCCAAAAGCAATAATTTTGCCTCTAGCCATAGTCTAATTTCCTTTTGAATACCTTTCAGACAAAATGAAAAAGCCAGAGATCACAACAGCTTGTAAGCAACAGACTGGAGAAATGTGAGATACGTGTGTTTGACAGGGTTAAGGGTGGACATATTGAAAAATATACGGCCAGCTGCCAGCTGGATAAATGACTTCAGCATGCAGTGTGAAGGTATGCATTATTCATGCATGCATGTATGTGTGCTGGTTTGACTCTCAGAGAGGGTTACAAGTGCCTAAGATGGTATGCATAACTCTTGAATCTGTGTATGTGTGCGCTTGTCAAGAAGTTGTTTGGAGTGTTTTTGATCATGACAAAACCCATGCCATCTAACAACATCACACATAACCCCCCCCCCCCCTCAACTTGGAAACAAGAGGAATTCTTTGACCACAACCACAGGCCACATTCTTTTAGGGTATAGCTCTGTAGTAACAACCACAGCTTTAAGACAGCAGGGGGTGGGGGTGGGGGGGTCTTTGAGTTGCAGGCTGTCCTGCAGAGTGCCTGTCAAAAGCTAGTTCCTGAGAGAGAGGAGGGGTGGACAGGCTGTAATCTCCTAAAGCCCTGCTGTCACTGTTCTGAGCAGACAACAATAAGGACACAGATATAACTGGCAGCAAGAATGCAGATACAGTTTACACATATCAACCACTTATAACTACAGTGTATGAATATACACAGACTTCCAATATAGAAACCTGAAGTCTGTAAAAATATATGAAATTTATGCCTGCATGCAAAATGAAATCCCATCATCATTACCTATCCTATAAACTGAGACTTTAGTGTTGATGTGAGGCCAAACTTTTCTTCCTTGGATGTTTCAAACCAATCAGTCATGCCTGATTTCTCCACTTGCTTCTCAGAGAAAAGTAATAAACTGATTTAGTTCTGAGAAATGATCAAATGCTGGACATCTGGGGTTCACTTGCCGACAGTGATACTTGTGAAAAAGTCTCTCCTCCACCTTCATTGCACAAATATAAAACCTTGCATATGTTTATACCGTCTATCAAAGTCTGCTTGTGTTGGTGATGATTCTATCAATTGTGAGTCATAGAGGGGGGGGGCACTGAAAGGGAACACTATCAACATAATTCTGAGTGAATTTGGATGTGAAGATCATAAAAGAAAGTGATTTGGTGAGTCAAAGTGCAGGAAACTAGAAAATATTCAGAACACAAGGGGGAGCATGTGAGAGCAAAACAAATAAAAGAGCAGCACAGACATCTAGATACCTTTTAAACTTCAGCATGTATTATTTTCCACAGAACTCCTGCAGTAGCCTAAGTAAGCCTCTAACCCTGACTTACATATAAAAGTGACACTCATACTCAACATAGGCATACACATGATGCCTTCAGAGGACAAGATTGCAGACCACTCATTACAGTCTTTAAAACTAGCAGACAAACAGTCCCTGTTTCTTTATCTCCAACTCTATAAACCTTTCTCCACAGCGCCAGAGAGTCAGCTAGACTCAATTCAATAAACTATCAGCCTTACCCAGTTAAGTAAATAGAAAGCTCCAACAGACAGATGATAGAGTGGAGGAATTTAGATTTGTGCACAATCAAATTCCTCCAGACCTGCACAAGCTAGTCAGTTAGCCTGACAGAGCTGATCCAAGTAAAAAGGCAAGAAAGTTGCTGCAAAGTCTAAAAACACATCAGTGGGTCCTGCAGTCAAGTTAAATTAATCAAATGTTCCAATGATATTGATTTTGTTCTTGAGTTTCTGACTGTTCAGCAGGCTGACGTGACTAAAAGCAAGATGCTGAAATGGATTATTTGGCTCGCTGACAGCCGTCTGTTACAGGTCACTGCTTATAGGACATACCAGACATTTCTTAGTTTGTAATATGCAGTGCAGCAGAGCGTAAACTTTGTGGTGCTTTATGGATTTTTGAACACTAGTGGTATTATAGAGTAACATTATGACCCTCTGCATAATATCAAGGTCTTCCTCATGCTGTCAAAAAGGCCCTGACTAGCTAGGGTGTGAAACAGGATGTGGGTCATGCGTTGGAGTCTTAGTAGACTAGGCTTTTCAGTCTATCAGATCCCATGAGATTCGTATCTGGGCCAGATGGACACCCAAGACTCCTTTTTTATGTTCTTTGAACTTTCCTAAGCAGTCTGTGGGGCCGTGGTGAGGTGCTACGGTATGGGAGTGCAGTTGCCATTTAACAGGGTGCTATGATGCAGGTTTTCACAAATATATCAAGATTTGCTGTTCACTCACTTTACCTGTGAGTGGTTTTAATGTTGGAGGTGATTGGTGTAAAGTACGTGCATGTTGCCAGAAAAAGTGCAACATATAGTTTTGCATTTGTTCTGTAAAGTATGGACCACTTGTGTAAGTATTATATATGTAAACTTGAGATGAATTTAGGTGTGTATGAGTTTCCTCTGACAACAGTAGAACAGTGTAATTCACCAGAATAGACTCCCTTTAGTACAATAACCATGCCAATCAATTGCCATTGCACAGTTGTTTCCGGTAATAATTTGACAGTTGAAGACTGTTAACAATATGGTAATGTATTTTTTTCATGCACTTTTCTGTTAACTTGTATGGACCATCTGTTGCTGTTCATGCACTGAGCTAATTATGAGAAAATCTAAACTTAGCACAAAAAGGAAAGAAGTAAGAACATGTCTCCTAGTCAGTGTTGTATTATACATTGTTGGAAAGCCTGACTTGTCACATTTACCACAATGTATAACTTGCGAGTATTATGCTGCAGTGGAATGAGCAATACAGCTAAATGTGTGGGTAGTGCCCTCCAAAAAATGTGGCAAAATCCCCTGCAGTTTCCCCCTGTTGATATTCACTTTTGTTTTGAGATTCAAGGGGCTGCCAGGATTGTGCCAGTCACAGATGTCTTACTGGAATCTGATTAGCACCTTATTGATAAAAAGACATGTTAGAAAGAAATTCTGGAGCCAGTGGTGATCCCATATCTCCAGATTCTGAGACCGAACACCATCCTCCAGGATGACAAAGCTCTCCCTCAGAACTCAGGATTGGAGAGGATGAACTGGCCTGCCATGAGTTCAGATATCAACCCAGTTTAACACTTGTGGGATCAGCTTGGGCATGCTGTTTGTTCTAAAGTGACAAACACAACCGCACTGGTTGACCTTCAACAACTCCTGGTTTAGGAATGGGATGCCATCCCAAAGCAAAATGTGACCAGGCTGCTGACAAGTATGAGGAGGAGGTCCCAAGCTATTGTGGCTGCATATTGATTTTCCAACCACTATTGAGGTCCCTGACAGTGTAAAATGAATAATGTATAAAAATGGACAAGATTTGTTGTTTTTTCCTTACTACTGAAGGGAAAGGTATTCAATCCAACCAGCAACTCAACAGGAGAATATTGCAGGGGATTTTGGTAGGTTTTTGAGGGGAACAATCCAAATGTTTAGCTGTGTTGCTAAACATTTGGATACAACAGGCATGATTCTTATGAGTTAAACCTAATTGTAAAGGTGACTAATCAGACTTTCCAACAATGTCCAATACGATACCATAAGCTATTTTTAAAGAGCAGAAATAATTGACCAAATACAAATTTGCTTACTATTTGTGGTAAGTTTACGTTATGGTGGATCACAATCATGTATTACATCGATCAGAGACTTCAACGTTGGGATTGAGAAACTATGTGGTTTCAGATATTCCAGGTAAATTAGCATTTTTAACACATATGCAAGCTCCCGGCAATACCTGGTCATTTGCATACACAAATGTATTATTCAGTGAAAAGCTGACTTTTTGGAGCCACCTGAAGCTGAACTCCTCTGTTCTCCCTGAAGAGGTTTCCACCATTGCCTGCCCCCTCACAACAATACAGGCATGAAGAGGTGCTTTTGTTCAAAGCAAAGAATGCTCATCTCACTTATCCTCCCCTCTCTTTTCTCTCTGTCCCCCAACACCAAGCCAGTTTGGAATGTGATGGTATTAGCATGCACTCTGACAACCAGTCCTGAATGAGATACAGCTAAAATAACTGTAGACAAAAACACATCATCCCACCTACCATCCATATTATTTTGAACAAGCATCTTTTGTATTAAAATGAGCTGACAAAATCAAGGTCAGGTGCAAACATTTACACTAAAGTTGCTGAGATCATAGATAAAAATCAATCACACTGAATCCAGCAGGCTGTAAAACAAAAAGTTTTAACCGTTTTCAAAGAGAAAATGCAAAAACACAATATAAAACACATTTAAAATTAACCTACCTTCCTGAGCTTGGTGAGCCCTGATGAAGTGCTCTTAGTGAAGTTTCTCATTTTGTGAAACCTGATCCTGCAAAAGACAGCATCCACTTGCATGGCTCCTTTCCTTCAGAATAGGCTGCTTTCCCTCTCTACCTCCGCTTGTACTCCCCTACCCCTGCCTCTGACTTCTCTCTCTTTGCATTGCTACTGCCTGTCCCTCCCACAAAGACACAGGGTACAGCTCCAAACTCACAAACTCACAAAAAGTTGGGGGGAAAAAGCAGCATGTGAAATCCTCTCCTCCTGTCCACCTTCAAGGCTAAAATGTTTACAGCTCCTTCTTCCCTCTAGTTCTCAAACACACTCAGACTCCTATCTCTAAGTGACACTGATTCCTTCTCTTTCTCCCTCCCCTTCTGAAACTTTTCCCACCCCTCCTTCCCTCAAGCCACCCTCTTCCCCTCCTCCCTCCCTCCTTCCTTCTCTCTCTCTCCTCCCTCTCCATTTTCTATCATCACCATCCTCCACATCCCCTCCCACCCACCCAAAGCCCCCCACTGCTGAACTAATCTGCAGCTGGCCTTGGCGATTGGAGCCCTGGTTGCTGGGGAAACCAAGTGTCCTGTGCAGGAAGGAGAAAAAAAAGAAAGAAATGGAGGGGTAATAGAACAGGAAGGGGCAATGCTGAGTGCAACTGAATATATAAATAAAACCTCCTCCGGGAGCCAATTAAGAAGCCCAAGAGCGGCTCTTCCTTTCTGAGTGAGGGGACAACATGTTCATCTATTTTATCTTTCCAAGATTGTGCGACAAACAGCAGTATCAACAACAATAACAAGTAGTGCTGATGCTTTAGTGTTGTGTGCTACATTCTGAACATGGTTTGGAAGGATTTAAGTTGATATCTGCTGACCTCTGTTCAGTCAGTACAATACAAACTAAAGGAACCCAGCTTGCCATCTGGCCCGTGGGTGCACAGTAACTCAATGGCTCTGTGGAAAGTGTAGAAAAAGAAAATGAGTGAGCAAGAAACCAGGCTGGACATGCATACTGATGACCAGCGTGATTAACAATTAACTTGTTCAACTTCACAAGGGCCTGTATTTGTTTTATGTACTACAGACAAAAAGTCTTTAAAATTTACAAACTCCACTTTAAAAACATCTTATGCTTATTTAGGGACAGAAAGTCGAACAATGAATCACTTTATAGCAGTAAATTTGGGACGGCCTGGCGATCGACCCTAATGCAGATAGATGCATTACATCATAAACCTTAAAACCATCTACGGTAATCTTATATTAAAGCACTAAAGCAGCAGATCAACATTATTACATGTATGTGTTATATGCTGTACATAAAACAGAATTCTTATACAATTTTGTGATTATGTTCAGCATCTTGTGCAACATTACTCTCTGCCAACTCTATAAGGCTCGAGAACTGAAACCAATGTGGATAAATGTGATTCAGTTAGCGCTCAGTGCTGTGCAAAAATACCCTACTGCATGCTAAGGCAGCATTCCTCAAGTAACCTTTCTGAGTAGCCATCAGAAAGCCTCTACCAGCCTGACTTCAGCAGAGCAACTACCCTGCTGACCTGTGTGCTTAAAGCCTGACCTGATCTCTGAGACGCAAGGGAGATCTAAAATGCCTGACTTGTTCATCAATAGCAGTGGGGGAACAGGGTGGAGGTGGAGGCCTGGAACATCTGTTTGGCGTTTATATCAGCTTATTGTCTTGTAGAGTTCTCTGTAAGGCCTACAGCTGGGGTCCTGGGAGCATACTCAGCCCACTGTCCAGGGGTCTTGCACCGTGACTGGGAACATGGTTCCAACAAGTTCTCAGTCCCCGATGGTGCACGGTAGGTTGTTTGCAAGACCTCTGGTTTAACCAGAGGAAATGAAATCACACAAAGGGTATGTTTGTTCCCTCCCCCCACTTTTTCCTTATGACCTAGAATCTGGTTTGCAAATATTCTAACATTATAAATTAAAGCAGCTCTTGAATAAGTGCTCCTTACACTAAGAAACACAATATGTTTCCTAAAGTACATTTCAAAATGTCTTCTTAAACGTCCAGATCACACACTGTGAACTCTATTCTGTCCACCGGTAGTGGACAGAATGGATCAGTAGTATCGAAAAAAAAAAAACATTTCTCTTGAAACAAAGCTAAATTTCCCTAATAGAGCTTCTGTGAAAGCGTGTACTTGCATATATATATATATATATATATATATATATATATATATATATGTATATGAATATATATAGGTTAGGCAGCATTACTGGCTGTGACACTGCTGTACCAACAAATAACAGAAAAGAAAATTGCACTCTGTACAGGAGCATATATGAAATATCTTGCTCCAAATGGTGAAGGTCAGAGGCTTTTGTTGGAAGCAGGGTTTGCTTTGTCTGTTCTACTAGACAGTCTCACTGTTGCATCTCCACTCTTTAATGTTTGTAACGTGTGTGTTGCCAAACTCAATTATGATGCGTAGACTGTGTTTAAAGCATATTTATTGATTTCTTCAGCCAGCATCTATCATTACATTCCCTTGTTCATTGCTGTGCATTGTTTTTAATGTGGATTGGATATTGAATGCTCTCATCCAGACTGAACTTGGAACTGGAAGTTGTATTATTCAGACTGGTAGTTTTGACTTGGTTGCTCCCTATCAGTTGTAGTGGTTTGCGGTTCGTTCCATCCATCCATCCATCCATCCATCCATCCATCCATCCATCCATCCATCCATCCATCCATCCATCCATCCATCCAATGTCCTATTGAGGAAAGCAAGTAATTTTGGACTCTGACACATTGTTGGACCTGGCTCAGCCACTGTTAGTCTACACTGGAATCAGTCTTGGTGAGTAGTGTTTGTGATGCAGAAAATAGCAGTAGACAGAGGTTGATGTTGGATTGTTGGACATTTTGATCTGTTTTGACATTCCATTATCCAAATCATGAATGCTTGTGATTTTAAATCAAATCAGCATTGTTGTGACTAGTGTGTTACACCACTGCTTCAGTAAAAAGTTAGTCATGCTTAATTTGATTTTTTTGTAATAATGATTTTACCATCACTGAAAAAGAAGAAGGTATGGTTTCCCATGAAATCATTTCTCACTGTTATTAATAGGAAAGTGTTGGAGAGCGGTGGCTTTCATGATGAGCTGGCAATTGATGCACTAAGTTTGGCAAATAGGATCACAGCGCACTCTAGTGGAGGAAATGGGCTATTTGTCCGGTGTGTGAACTAAACACTATTTATGGTCAATGAGAATGGGAGAAATTCATTTATAAACTAGAAGCACTCAGACACTCAGTCACCTGAGGGAAAAAAAATCCCAAAGGCCCAACAGCCCACCCAGGACCCCCTATATTTGGAATCTTCTGGATCACCAGAGCCCAAATATAAACATGATCCGAGTAAAAAAAAAGTTGGATTAACATCTCTACCATGATGTCATCTTGTGTTTTTTTTTGTTTTTTTTTGTTTTTTTGCCAGGGTTCTGGGCATTGTCTGTTGAGTTAGAAGCTGTAATGGCAAAATTATTCCCACCTCCCCATTGCAAAGAATCTTTAAAAGAATTCCTGGATCGAAGCAATGATCCAGATTACCCTCAAAATGTAATCACTTGTTCCTTTATTCCATTGGTGGAGGTCGATCTGCACTCTTTTAATTTATATATTTATTTGCTTTCAAGTTTAAAGTTAAAAATAGGTTCAGTGTTAGAGGTGACCCGGAAGTTGCTGCAGATTCTCTTTCTGCAAACCAGCATCTTTTCGCCGTTTGGCTCAGAATCTGCAGCAACTTCGGTCCGTGTATCAAAGTCTAATCCGTTTTTGGGACAAAACCGAAAAACGCAAAAACGGAAACAGCGTCAAAAAATTTGGACCAAGGTACTTTTTATCAGTCCGTTGTCCCGGTATAAAAAGCACAGTTTTTTTAGTTTTGTTATAAAAATGGATTATACTTTGATACCCTGACCAACAAAACCAGATCACACTTTGCCATTCAGAATAATCTGTGTACATACACGGATTCAGAATGTTGTAGAATGTGTAACTTTAGATATGCTGTGAAGAGGATCAATCATGAATCAGGTGTTTTTGGTGCCCTAGCCAACTTAATGCCCAAAGCGCATGCGTGATGTGCTTGCGCAATGCCTTTGTGACGTCTGTCTTTTGTGACTTATATTTACCGCGTTCTATATAAAGGCCTACTTACTTTATTTTTACATTACGATTTGTACATTGTCAAGATGCAGACAGATAAAGTCGATAAAGAAACCCAGACCACTTTCACAAAATCATCAAATAAAACAGTCACTTTCGATGAAACCCCCCAAATTACATATTATTCGTCCAATGACGAAAACACTCAGCTCCGTCAGTTCGTCACTTTTCTCACTATGAAAGTTTTGGATCACTGCGGTGCTTTCAAAAACAGGACAGTGGAGGCGAAAATTAACTATGCACAGCAAATCATCACCAAAGCCATGGTTGGGCTTCATTTGGATGATGACTTTTCCCTAGACCCAAGCGAGGTCGACAAAGTTAGCAAAAAGATAGTAAACGATCTAAAGGTAGAGTTTGCTGGCACAAAAAATTTGAAATTCAGCGTGCTTCATCAAGACCCAAATGTGGAAATAGTTATCATCCAGTCTATGAGATACCATATCTCAAGGCTCACTGCAAAGTCCACAGAGAAAAAGTTCTCCATATTATGTTTGGGAATATTATTTGGAGCTTTATTAGTTGGCATTGTGGTTTTTCTTTTTTTTCTACTTTTCAGTTGATTTGGGTTGTTTATGCATATTCTGTTTGAAAGAAAATATTTGAATAAAATATGATACTAATAAAAAGTGTTTCATACTTGTATATGTAGATCTGCAGTAACACATTATGGAATGTGGGGTCAACTCCAAGTGGATCATGGCAAAGAGTTTTTCCTCTGTTTGTACATGCAAGAGAAGCTGGCGGAATATAGACATAACCAGCAAAGAGAGCCATACCTCCAAACTAAGCCAACAATGGTAATGCTAAGCATCTGCAAGTCATGAGCTGAAATTACACCATTGTTGAAAAGTAAAGTATTAATCCAAGTATTACACTTTAGTATTAAGTTTGAGGTAGCTAAAAGTCAAATTATACATAAACATTATACATATTTGTACAATCATGGAACGCTCACAGCATCCCAGGTATGTTACACATCCCATACAAGTTTTTCACTGGAACAGCTTTCTAAAAGTGTTTCAAACATCACAACAAACATGTTTTTGTATTCTTAAAAGGCAAAGGGATACAAAATCACGCAGCAGGGACAGGAATGCTGGGAAAGATCACAACAGATCTTCTTCCAGATGCAACAGTAGCAGCTGACATGTAAGAGAGGAACACAGGATCATCCCTTACCAGAATATCTTCATTTGGAAGTGACCCATTTCTGTCTGACAAATAAAGTTTGATTTGATTTGAGATCTGGGCACTAACACTCTTCTGCTTCTCACAAGTACCCACTGACGGACATTTACAGCAAAAACTGTTGCTGTACTCCGCATCTGTGCACCCCCTGAACTCCTCTCCGCAGAGATAAAACCATAAGAGATATCAAAATAATTCTAGAACCGTGAGCGTCATAAGGGTTTGATGAACGCATTCATTTTACCCTAATGTGAAAAGAATTTTAACGTCGGCGACTTAAAAACACACAAGAGTTCCGGCTGAAGTCAAGGTTTCTTTAGAATGGGAGTCAATGGGAGAAAAAGTAGACTTTCTAACTTTTGGAGCACCATAACTCAAAAATCGTAAGTCCTGGCAATTTCGGTATACTTTGTAGCCAACTTGATTTCCTACGTTTTGATATATAGTTTGTGCATATATGACAAAAACTCTGGACGTGAGGCCCATTTGTTTTAGGAAGTCTGAGATGAATTTTTTTGGGCCAGATTTAGAGTGCGCTAGAGTGGACAGGGATTTTGGATGATTTTCAGATTTTTTTTTCCCAAAACGTAACTTGCGATTGTGTCAAAAATGAAAAAGTCATTTGAGATGTTAAAAAGTTTTATCTTTCATGACCCGTTTAAATTTTGAATGATGTTTCTAGGTGAAAGTACGGCTGAGCTGCATGCCTCCAAAATGGGCTGAGTTTTTTGCTAATTTTGGCCAAATCCCATTCATTCCTATGGGCCGAAAAGTCTTAGTTTTTTGTGAATTATGTAAAAACCTAAGACTTTTGTACAAACCTTTTCTATTCTATCGGACTTGGGATCCATTTCTGGACTATATGGGAGCCACTGCATCTCGTAGGATTAGATCAGGGCTTATAAACCTGGCCTGGGAAAAAGAGGAAGGGATGGGTTTGAGGGAGGAAGTGGACAAAAACAGGGATTGAAGTTACTGAGCTATAGTTTGACATGACTTTGTCATATTGTATTGTATTGTATTGTATATATATATTTTTTTTGTGGCTGTTTTTTGTTTTTTTGTTTTTTGTTTGTTTGTTTGTTTGTTTTGTTTTTCTCTTGTTTTGTCTTGTAAGTCTCAACCTGCTTTGCATAAAAGTTCAATAAAAATATGTTATAAAAAAAAAGAAGACTTTTGTACAAGAAAAGTCATAGCACACTATTCCCCATCGAGACGCATTTTTTGATATAACTTTTGTGGGGGTGCTGGAAAAGGCGTAGGAAGAATAACGTGCCAAAACTTGAGGCTGAAACGGGAGAACTACAAGAAGACGACGACTAAGCGGAATAAACGCAAAGCGATAATAATATGGTGCCAATGCTGTAATGACAAGTGCTAACAGTTGTCACCGTTAGGTGGCAGTATAACTGAATATGTTTATAATCAATTCAACTCAAGGACAAAACTGACCTCTGCAAACCGCACAAGTGAGCGCAGCCCTCACGTTCCTGGACTGTTCTTCAGTCAGTACCAATGTTGTCTTCCTGTTTCGCTCAACGAGGTCAGAGAGACCCTGGATGGCGGCAGTCACCTCAGACAAACCCTGAGCAGCCAGGACAACCTCTTTAATTTACACAAATACACTGTCCAGTCCGCCATCATCATCTCTGCGTCTATGAATCAAATCAAATCAAATCAAATCAAATCAAATCAAATCAAATCAAATCAAATCAAATCAAATCAAATCAAATCAAA
>JAOXYM010000010.1:15303069-15315027 GCA_028567055.1 Leptatherina wallacei | reverse complement strand
TTCAATCAAGATTTGCATAATTTTTTGTGTTATTCACCAACAGTTTAAAGGTCTTTATATCACATATTTTCACAGTGTACAAAAACAAATGGCCAGTATACTTTACTCAGTTTTATCCTGGATGTTATTCTCAATTTGACACCAAAATTTTAATCTTTACTGCAAATGAATATCGGCCCTAAATATCGGTTATCGGTCTCCCCTAAGCACCAATAATCGGCATCGGCCCCAAAAAACCAATATCAGTCGATCCCTACACCTTACCCTTTAACTCAATTTAGTAGATCATATCTATTCAGAGCTTATAATGAGGTTGTGTTAAACCCACCACCTAGCTAAGCCTGATCGAGACTTGTGTTCTTACACCTGATACCCACAAATCTACCCCCTCATAATCCGTAGCCACAGGCGGATTATGAGGGCTCTCCACAGGTTAAATGACACTATGGATGGCTCTCCTCTTATGATACAAAACTACATTTTCTCATTTAAGCTTTGGTTTTCCATTAGCTGACAGTTAATTACCAAATGCCTGCAAAGGGAAAGGGGACATTTACATAAGATGCTAATGATGTGTCTTCTTCATGTCTACATGAGCTCAATTCTCCCACATATTTAGATTTGTTCTCAGCATTCTTCAGATTTTACATCTAATACTATTCCCCATTAAGCCTAAAAAGACTGTTTTCAATGTACACAGCACAGATGTTGGACATTTTTTTTATCATGATGAAATCAATTTCCTTCTGCCCGCAAAACAGCTTGTGATGGCAGTTCAGTGGCAAGTGAACCATGCAGTGGGAGCTTGTGAAATCTATTTTTTTTTTTCTAAAACAGTGATGAGGTTTTGGAAAGAAAATCTACAAGAAAGAAAGTTCAGGACTTTCATGTCTAACAACAAAAGTAAAATACAAGTTGTAAGATATTGATCTTGAGGAAGCTTCTAAATAAGATGCAAGACAAAGTTAAAAGTTCATGTATACCCTGGTAATATTTGCACTTAAGGGGCAGACCTGACTGATTATGTGTGTGTGTGTGTCTCCTCTCCCTTAAGACACCTGCATGTGTATGCATGCACTGATGGTCTGATCAGCTACACATTGTTGCTGTACAATGTAAAACACGTATCTCCACTGTTAAACCTGGATATCACTGAGTATCCCTGCAACACAGCAACTAAAGCCCACAGGCACGCACAAACGGTAGAGAAGAGAGCTGTTCAGTGTGAGTGTCAATGTGTGGGAGCCAGATGGATGTATCAAATCTACCCTAATCAATATCGGTCTTTATCATGGACATTTAAGCAGGGTAACACTGTCAGCTTTCTGATTGTTGCAGATGATGGAGTTTATCTGCTGCAGGTAGATCAAAAATGAGCTAAAACTTCTCATGAATTCCACAGGAAACTGGAGGAATGCTTTGGCAACATTTCCTTTACCTCTGTTGGTTGTTTTCAGGCTTTTTGGATTGCAGCAGAAAACAAATAGACATTATCTATTATTATCTATTATATCTATTATTAAAACAAAATGAAAAAGGAGAAAAATTATTAAGAAATTACTTCAAAAGCAAAGCAAAATTGTGAATTGACGGCAGCCATTTGTTGCCAAAATTCTTCTAGACAAAATTTTTTTTATCTGCAAGTGGATCCAACGGCCTCAGGTGCAGCAATGACTGCACATACAGAGACCTGTACTACGAATCTGGATTTTCTCTTATTGAGGTAACTTAGGGGTTAACCCAGGGCTTTCCGTGCTATGATGCTGGTTAACTTCTAGCCAAGGTATATTACCCCGGTAACAGACGCTGAACAGCTAACCTGGTCCAGAGCAGATTATGTTCTGGATAAGAGATCAACGAGTAGAAAGCAACACCTCCTGACCAGTCAGTTGTCTTGGAAAATGTCCTGCCCAGTCTGTCAACCTTGGTGCGTGAATAATGAGAGGAGAGCTTAGGAGGCAAAGAGTTTTTTGGGATAGATGAAGAAATAAAACCTTGTTCCTGACCGTTTTGAAATTTGTTTTTGTTCTTGACTTGTTCCCAAGTCTGTTTAACTCCACTACGGTTGCATCTGAAATAAGGAGGTTGATAATAATCCTTACACATGGCAAAACTGCAGAACCATGAATTTATGGAACACTCAACTACTTGTGCTTCAGGGTGAAGAATTAATATTACAATAAAAAAAAATTCAAGTCTCTAAAGAAGTCAGTGGAAACTATAAGCACAGAGAGTGCAGATCTCTGCCAAGCCTTAATAATTTTTATTTTATTTTATTTTTGCCAATAATTGTGGACATTATTCTTTAGTTAGAAGCTCTAGTGGCAAAATTATCCCTATCTCTGCATAAAAAACCTGGATGGAGACAGTAATCCGGATCGCCCTCAAAATCTAATCACTTGTTCCTTATTCCATTCCTGAGATATGAACATTTTATCAAAATGTCATCAAAATTCGTCTATAACTTTTTGAGTTATGTTGCTAACAAACGGACAGACAAAACATGAAGGGAAGTGAGGAAGCACTCTGCCTGAAACGTCTGGGCTGTTATAGTGATCAAAGTTCTGTATGTTTGTATTGTCCAATGAATAATTATTGTACAATCTGATAAATTTATGCATTGAGTCTGCAATTTTATGCCAGCATTCCTTCCTGGCTGTTGCTGTGGCAACAGTGTTGCTTATCTCGCCTGGATGATGTGTTTAATTTTTCATATTTCTGAAGAATAATTGCCTGCTCCTCCACAGTGAACCCTCTGCTCTGCAGGGTTTCCCCATGTTGATTTTGTCAGACACTGCTGACACCAGCCCTTTTATGTGAGTGCGCACTGATCAAGATGGAAAACCCTGGGTTGAATTACTGAGTTGATAATCAGCTTTGTAGTACCGCTTATCCAGATCTTGAATGTCTGTAAGTCAACCCAGGTAACAGAGAGATATCTGGGGTATGTTAATCACGCTTCAGTGCAGGCCTCTGGTAACTACTTCAACATTGTTTTCATGCGTACTTTCTTCTTCTATGTTATTCTTAAGGCGTTACTTATCCCAAATGGTGCTCTAGCACATATCAAACAAAGCCAGTACTGCAATCTCAAAGGGTTCTCACTTCACACAAAGAATTGTATGACTATTTGGAGACACTGCAGTAAAATTGGTGGCACAAATATGGCAGCTGCCATGTATGTGGACCCACAGCAAGTAGATATAAATGGCTCATTCTAAGAGGATAAAAACATTTATAAAATGCGTTTTTATTCTGTTAGAACTATTTTAGTAAAGTGAGTAGATACCAATAGAAACACAGTTTTTAATCATATATTAAATTTTTCTGTCATTGACCATTAATTTAGTTAAATTTAGTTAATTTAGTCTGGCTGTGGTTTTTACTTAAGAAGCACTTTCACTCTCAGAGCAACTAATGAAACAGTCACAAAACATTAACTTCTGATTTGTAATATTGGACATAATGGTTATTCATCTACACGAGCATATAAAAATTACTCGATTTACTGATCCATTTTTAAAAGTAACAAAGTTTGGATTGCTGGTCAATTATAATCAGCTGCTGATGACCACACAGACAAGTTTGGCTCCAAGTAGAAACTTACTTTAAGTTCCTCCTATAACAAGTAGATGAGAGTACAAGGATCCAGGCAACGAGTTTACTATAAGGTCAGATACTGCAGTACTCAGAGAGATTGCTAAAAATCCAAGAACTAGATCTCAGACTCTACCATTCTTTACAAAACAATTAGGGTGAATTTACACCAGGATAGTTTTGAGGACTCTGTTCCATTGGGCTGATAACTTCGGAAAAATTTTGCACCTTTGTTTGGTTTAGTTTGCTTTCAAATTAAAATTTTCCCAAGCAGACCAAACTGCCTGGATAGCACCACAGAGTTACAAAAACTGCTCACTAGGGGGGGATATTATTTCCCAAAATAACCACCAACCAAGAAGAAAAAAAGCAGGAAGAAGAAGATTCAGCTCATTGATTGGCCAGGACAATTGGAAATGGCTCTTCCACAGCAAATAAACAATGGAGCAACACCAAGCGTATGCAGTCTCGGGGTTTCTGTTTTTACTTTGTTGTTCAAACCTAAAGGCTGGCAGACATTACAGGATTCTTCAAACCTTCACAGATTTAGAGACCACACACAATCTCTCTCTTCTGATCTTATAGTGTGTGGTGTGCACTACGGAGCACACCACACACTAATAGATTTTCCAGGAGAGTAGCCTATCAGGTTCTTCATGCTCAATATTCCAAATCTTGTGAAGTCAAACGTGACTTCAGTGTAAATAAACAGGGTGGACGAACAGGAAGAAGCAAGGATGGTTGTTTTTGGCCTCTTACTTTCCAAAAGAACACACAAAAAAGGAAAAGGATTTTGGGAAAGTTATGGAGACGGGAGGAATATGGGCTGTTAGGATTACAGCGCAAGTTGGAGGTGAGTAAAAATTGTCACAAGTATTACAGATAGCTTGGAGAGCAGGGCGATATATGGCTTGAGATAGCTAGTGCTGATCAGTTTAGACACGCCTTCAAATTTGTAGATGCTTCCACTCTGAGTCCTGTATGCAACAAACACTTGTTTTCCACATCACTCCAGGATCGTGTATTCACAATTTGGGATGATAAAGGCATGCGGAAACTACACAATTTATATGTAAATGGTGTCTTTATGAGTTTTGCCAACTTGTCTTCTACCATTGACCTTCCCACATCTCATTTGTTCCGCTAGTGCTTCCCTAATTTCCCTCATGCACCTCCAGAGCAATCTTGGCATTGCTTTCTTTCCAATATTCCAAACCAGAGGTATAATTTTAAAAATGTACAATTCTATCTCATCATTGGGCAGCGGCTCTTCTGTGAGAATTAAGGATTGGGGGGGAAAAGGGAACTGGGTGTGCAACTAAGTGAGGAGCAGTGGGCTTGTTCACTGTGTTCATTTCTCTAAATCCAGACTTTCAGAAAAGTATCCAGAAGTGGAAGATAAATGTGTTAAGTGCCTTGGCTCCACATGTCACCCGGCCCACATGTTCCTTTTGTGTCCCAGTCTCTACAACTTCTGGACCAGTTTCTTTCATATAATATGAAATATATATATGATATAATAATAATATATAATGTCCACTGTGCTTGGAGTAAACTTACAATCAGGCCCTTGGATCGCTCTGTTTGGGTTTCCTGATACACCAGCCGGTTTGAATACATCACAAAAAGAAATGATAGCTTTTACCTCATTGCTGGCTAGCGTTGTCTGTTGTTACATTGGAATTCCTCTAAATGTCACTCCATATCATTATGGCTTAGGGACACAATGCTGTTCTTAAAGCCTGAAAATATAAAATATGCACTAAGGGGATGTACAGATAAGTTCCTTCACAAATGGCGCCCTTTTATTTCCAATTTAAAGAATTGCAGGTATTGTCCTGGTAAATGTGTGCCTATTGTTCCAGAATATATATATAGAGAACCAGTCCTGTGCAATGAATCAATCGAGTCAAACTGCAGGGTGGGATATTCTTTTTTTTTTTTTTTTTTTATTGTTTTGGTTTTTTTTTGTTCTTTTGGTATTATTATTTGATGGAAGCTTATGGGTTTGCTTTTCTCTTTTTCTTCTTTTCAATTATATCCAAAAAATAACAGTGTGCATAATTTGTAATACTTGTCAAAATTGTACTCTTTTCAATAAAAAAAAAAAGTTGCATTATTTTGCTGTTCACCTACCGCTAAGCCAAGCAAACAGTGGAAGAATATTACAGATGCTGTCACTTAATTTGTGGCCAAAGACATCAATATTGTCAGCGATATCATTATCGAGATGTTTAGAAAAAATTGTGATATCATTTTTTGGCAATTTCCCCCACTCTTAGTTCACACTACTCCAAAGAAAGCATACTACCTGTAGAAGCGGACAAGGCTACGTTTAAAGTAAAGCCCTTACAAAAACACAGATCAGGTATGGCTCGTTTGAAAGGGTTGTCAACAGGAAGCATGTCAGCACAGCTTTATTTGCAAAGTTGCATTTGAACAAACCACAAGACTTCTGAAAAAATGTCCTCAAGACAGGCAAGGCCTAAGTGGAAATGTTTGGTCATATAAATGATTATATATTGATGCATATTGTATATTAAATCCATTTATCATATATAAGAACATGTTATATAGCAATGAATCATAGGATGATAAGGGGGTAGGAGTTAATAAGTTTAGACTTCTTCCTGCGCCTTTTTGAACAAATTTTCTGTATGTATATTTTTTCCCTTGTTTTTTATTAATTTACTTCTTTAATTATATTGTTCGAAATAAAATAAACATTCATAATGCAGAGCACTGCATTTGGATGAAACCAAACACAGCATTTCAGCACAAACTGCTCAAACCCAGTCTCAAGCACGATGGTGGAAGAGTAATGATTTGGACATGTTTTGCAGCCACACAGGACCTGGATATAGTCAATGAGTGGACCTCAGTGACTGTAGAAGAAATGGACAAACCTTAAGACCACGTGACCCGTAGGTTTCTGAAGAGCTGAAAAGAGGCTCATTGGGGAGGTTCCTACTTTCACCATCTTGGTAGTGTCACAAGTCTTGTGACTCCCGGAAAACCCAAAAATGGGTGACAAGGTGGTGCTGAGAGGGGGGCAGTAAGTGTGGGCATGGATGATTGTCACCCATCAAACTCTGAGCCAACTGTAGCTACAAGCTAACAAAGCTAACCCGGAGCTAACAGGAGCTAACCAGCTAACGGAGGTAGGGCTAAAGCTAATGCACGCTGTTAGCTGGCTAAAAACCACGGTTGTGCTACTCTCTACCTCGTTTTGCCGGATATCTAGCACCTGTCAATCAAAAGGACACGCCCCTAATAATGAAGAATTTCAAGATTAAATAACATCTAAACAGGTGAGTTATGAATTAATTAACTCACCCCACAGTTGTCATGAAGGTAAACATGACCTATTAAACCTAAAAGAAGATTTTATACCAGGCTTTAAACATGTTTAATTTGGCTGTGAAGTTGTCCTTTTTAACATGGGAGTCTATGGGGATTTGCTCTGTTTTGGAGCCAGCACCTAGTGGATGAGGGCTGCACTGCAATTTTGGGCACTTCCGCATAGGCTTCTCATCCCTAAGTTGGAGGTTGCCGCTTGGTGGACCCTAACCATGATACTGTACCAAAGTATTCTAGACACCATCTATACAAAACCATCTATTCCACAACTGAACTATAGCTGGAACTAGATTTTGCAACAAGACAACTGATCCCACGCAAACTAGCAAGTCTACAACAGAATGGCTGATAAAGAATAGACTCAAAGTGTTGCAATGGTCCAATCAAAGTCTTGACCTCAATCTGTTAGAAATGTTGTGGATATAACTTAGGGAGTTGTGTACATTTGAATATAAATTAACAAAACCTCATGGAACTAAAGTAAAACAATAATGAAGAGCGGGCAAAAAAAAGTCTAATTTCACAAGGAAAAAAATTTGTTAATATAAGTACAAAAGGTATTTTTAGAAGCTGTTGAATCATTAAATTATGCAGTTTCCCTTATTTGTTCTTAAATAAATAATGACAGTGTTTTTATGTCATATCTTCATGTGGGTTTTATTTGCCTAAGTTAATAACCTGTTAAGGGCGAAGTTATGTTTTTATGTTGTGATAGAATTGAAAGAGCGTGTACGTTTTTATTCATTTGACAGCATATTAGAGAGGGGACAGACCTCTCTAAAAAAAACTTGGTAGCAGCTCAGTTGGATCTGCATACCAAAATCCATTTAATTAATGAATAACACCACACAGATTGATAGTGTCCTTCTTACACAACCATAGGAAAAAGAACAGATGAGAGGCTGGATAAGGGCAGAATGAGACGATGATGTGATAGATAATTAAAACAGTAAGTGATGCTTGTAATAAAAAGAAGAACTCGGCATCTGTGTCAGAGCAGTGAGAAATACAGTGGGTGGGTGGAACAGGACAAGGGATCATATGACTGTCAGCTTTTTACACTCTTTTCATGCTTGCTTTCACAATAACCTGATCAATCAATTCTGCTTTTAATTATGCCCAATAACTCATAATCAGATGCCTTGCCACCACGCTTTGATATAAGACGGCACAGCAGTCAGTGTTCAGCCAGCACAGCAATATGTCTCTCTCGGCCTCTCTCTGTCCTCCCTCCTCACATATCAGTCCCTTTCCAAGCCAGCTACATTCTCACTTTCTGCTTTTGCTCATTTGATGTGTGGTTAAGTAAAAGTAGCACCCACTGGCACCAGTTTTTTTAAATGTCAGCGTTGGCAGCGATGGAGGAAAGAAGAATGGGTATGGCAGCCAAACAATTCACTCACTCAGCGAAAACAACAAACCTAGGAATGAAGGTCTTTTACAAAAACTTTGCTCTGGCAACAAGCTTTGAAGAGTAAGACAGAGTAATGAAGTATAAGGCCACATAAAAATTATGTAATTGGCAAGTTAATGTAAATTAATTAACATAATCCCAGACAGAACAAACTGATCAAGCTGAACAGAGAAAAACAGTAAATAAAAACTGGAGAGAGTATGACGACACCCTAGCAAGAAAACCAGCAAATGTGAAATCTAAACACATTTTCAGCAAGCTAAAACAAAAAGTTAAAAGTAAAATATATTAGATATGTAAAAACTACTTTAAAAATCAGACAGGAAGTAAAGCTAGCAACAAAGATAGATGAACGCTGAATAAAACCTCAAAAAAGAGCAACATAAAACCCACAGACACACTTTAAAATCCTTTAAACCATGACTATGAGCTAGTTGAGTAAAGGCCCATTCTTTAACTTTTCACGGAGTAAAACTCCCCTTTCCGGACCCGTTTCATGACACAGCGACATCTATTATGTGCAGCCGTCGCGGCCCAGTAGCATCCTGCGGCTGAGAAACCGCATTATAAAATTTTTTCATCCAGGATGAGTACGTGCTGATTTTCGCTTTGCGCATGCATTACACGCTAGTACTATCCAGTCATTTAGCAGACGCTTTTATCCAAAGCGACTTACATCTGAGTACACCAGTGTAAGCACGAGTGTTAGAGAGAGATCACGCTACAGGTAGGATGCAAGATGGATGCAGAATTAGCCGTCCATAGGGGGCGCATCACTGAGAAAATGGCATGAGTTAAGTAATGCGTCTTTAAATTCCTTCAGATTTAAAACTGGACACAAGCTTCCATTAAAAGTACAAAATTATTTATTTTGGGAGTTTTTCATGTCATCCTTTATTCAATGCTATGCTATGCTATGCTATGATTGAAGCAGTGACTCTAATCAGTACTGTTTTTGTGCTAGACTTTTTGATGTTCTATAAGGCAGAGAATATATTTTCAATTTCATCTTTGCATAAGCAACCAGCTCCTTTGTAAGCATAATTGTTCATACGCTTGTGTACTAAGCTAGTAACCAGAGGATTCCACTAGAAGGCATTTTAAAGAACTCAGACTGGATAGCGTTGCTGAATTAGAAAGGTGTAAACAAAATGATACATATAGAGGTAGTTAGTATTTGCCTCATTTCAAGATCACGGTGGAAAAAAAGACAGCAGAAGTATCATAGAGGTAAAGGCCCATTTATGCTCAATGCGGGAGACAGATACTTTCGTCCATCTCCTGAGTCATTTATGCGACTATGGCAACTGCTCAGTTTTCGGGGACCTTGTAGATCCTTCACTTGAAACAGCAAACTGAGCAATACCACCAGAAACCACAGGGGCAGTGTTGAGCAGTAGCTATAGCTGACATGTAAACAGGAAAGGAACAAACCAGAGAAGGAAAAGAGGAACAGGAAGAAGTAGCAGAAGAGGAAGATGACAAGGACAATAACTATGGAGATGGCGGGAGCTTTTGAAGAAAGGCTCTGTGAGTGTGTCGGGCGTGTTGGATGGTTGCAAACAACTTCCTAGTGGTGCATTACCACTACCATCTGGTGACTGAAACTGACATCAGAACTTGGAAGTGAAGTCTGCATTCAGCACTTCCCACTAGTGGATGAAGTGACTTAACCATGGGAACGCTGTAGACGCACGTATGAGGGCGATGACATATGACAACGTTTGAAAAAGACATACCTATTTACCTACAAAAGGGAGCATAAATTGGCATTAAGTCCCCTAAACAAGTGATTCTTAACCATTGGGCCGCGGCCCATGCTTGGGCCTCCAGCGCCACCTGGAGGGTCGCAAAAATATTTCCCTTTTTCACTAGTGGGCCGCGAGGGCCGTGAAGGCTGCTCGAGAAGCTAAATTGCAATACTGCCTCCCACCAGTTAGTCCGTTAGTTGTTCAACAAACCCCAATAAGCACACTCAGCTAGCCGCTAGCATGAAGCGAAAGTTATGAAGAAGTATTTAAAACTAATAAATGAAGACAAAATTGGTCCCCCAACACCCTAAAATGCAAAAAATATTGCACAAGAACAGTCCAGTTAATTAAGTGCTGTTTTATAAACGGAGGTAACAAAGCAGAGCAGCAAGGTTTGTATGGAGTGTTAGCTAACGCTAGCTAGCAGTGATGCACCGAAGCCTTCAAAAGCTACAGCATTTAGTAACCAAACACCAACACTGGAGGGAAAGCTGGTGGAATTTTTAACAAACAAAAAAAGAATGAAAATTAGCTACAGATGAGAAAAAAAACGTCTGTCATGTCTATCAACTCTTAAAATGGGCTTGTTGCACAACTCACCTACTTCCTGAACTTAATACAGCTCCTTTGTTTCCTGTCTCTCATTACTGGACAACCTGATTAATCCAGGTGTGTCTGACCTCAGTAACCACTATGACAATGGCCAGTAGCCTACACAGATGCACGGTTCATAAAATTACATTAGTGCCCATTTATTTCCACACCTGAATGGTCTTTTTTCCATCACTTTCAAACAGTTATGTCATCTTGACACTTCAGTCTGTTGTCCTGCTATAAAATCAGAAAAGACAAATTAAGTTTGAAATATTGCCCTCCATCACACTAACTAATAAAGCCTACCACTTAAGAGATTAACACCCTCACAATCAAGCTAATAAACGACAGGGAAAGCGCATAGTGCTTCAAAAATTTCTGTTCGACTTTCTTTAATGTTTTGGGAAACAATTTTCTTTGGCTTTCCGTAATGTGGAAGTAGGTGAAAGGCTAAATTTCTCAACCTGGAGAAGGGCTGTGAGTACAGTATTATTGATTTACAATTCAATAATTGCAGTCGGAGCCAAAGTTATATGGACCTTAATATTTTCATATTAAGTCTCAGCATCTTTGAATGTGAATCTTTAACTTTCAGCTTCAAAATGCAACTCAGTTCTCCCCCTTTTTATTAAATACATGAATAACTGCAAAATGGCATGTAATACTGACCTGATTCACTGTTAGAGCCATCTTTAAGAAGTGTTCCTGCTCCAAGGCAAGCGTCAGTAACACACGCTGTTTTATATTTGGACATCACTGTTTAATGCCTGATAACTTCTCTAGTCTTAATCTCATAACTGTGATTGATCTTCTCATACTTCACTTTACGATTCCCATTCCAGCCTGCTGCGTCTCCAGGCATCTCTGAGAAGTGAGCTGTAGCTACATATGGCAGCAAACTGCTCTGGTCGCAGGGATTTGCCATAAAACAAGGCAATCCATTACGTGATCTATTCTGGAAATATTAGCTGTGATACATTAAGGCCTGAGACCCCACTGAATGTTAGAAAAGCCCATTTTGATAATGGCAGTGGACTTTAGGGTGTAGACTCACAGAGCTGTATGTCTCCAGTGTTCATCTAAGTGCTTTCAGATCTCTTAATGTAATAATACTTTTCTTCCAATGAGTTCAGTAAGGACACAAGAGGTTGTGTGCGTGTGTGTTTGTGTGTGTGTGTGTGTGTGTGTGTGTGTGTGTGTGAGAGAGAGAGAGAGAGAGAGAGAGAGAGAGAGAGAGAGAGA
>JAOXYM010000010.1:15269339-15288576 GCA_028567055.1 Leptatherina wallacei | reverse complement strand
GTCATTGGCCCTATTTGATTTGTTTGTTGTGGTTCCATGTTCAGTTGTTTATTTAAAGGTTTAATTAAGATATGAAATTAGCAACTGTAAACCATAACAAAAAATGCATAAAGATAAAGCTTTTATGAAAAAAAAAACTAAATAGAAAATTGCTTATCAACATACAACCATTGATAATTGCTAAATTAGACTAAAATAGAAGCTCTCGGTGACATCACACAAAGAGCCATTGTTTTGGTGTCACACACACTTTCTCCACAGTTTTGCACAAACATCAAGTTACTCTGACCACTCTGCACTGCAGCTCTCTCCTCCCCCCGCTCTTTTTCCTGTTGCTTGTTGTCTAAGAGAGTGGATAACAATAATAAGCAAGTGTGGGGAGTAAAACACAACACAAATCCAATGTAAACATGTTTGAGGCTGAGATTGAGCAAAATCTCGAACGATTTTGAAATTCCAGCCAGATCACATTTCTGACATGAAAGATGACATAATCACTATAATGAGGTGGATCATTTGTTATGGTTGTGTTTAATTTTTCTCCATGAAGTGATTTTTTTTGTAAATGGTGCCATGTGGTTGTAAGTGTCCATGAGTACTTCATGTGTTGACATCTAATGGTAAAGGCTACCATCTGCAAAGATTTAGGACTCCAGGGAATGATAGTGTGCTTTAGCAGAGAGGCTTTTTAGAAAGAAAATATGTCAGAAAACTGGAGCTCCTACAAGCTTTTACAAGATGGTTAAAAAGACATCTGACCTTTTCATTTGCTCTCTTATTTAAATTAATACTTACTGTACTTGGATTTACCTGACTAAAGTCCCTTTTTCCTGCTCAGCAGTTTTATTTAGCAATTAGTGTATGTATTCAACAACTTCTAAATTGGTCTTTATCGTCTCCTTTGGTTATGCAGTGTATAAAATGACAAAATAGTTGCCTATGAATTGCTGTTTTCACAGCCAACAACATGGCAAGGCTGTACAATTACAGTTTTTGTGTCTTTTCAAAAGAATAAGTAGCATTTAATTAAATACGGTTATTTCTATAGCCTTAACTGAATGAAGAATAGCATTGCAACTAGTGAGGTAAAATGGCAGATGTCCTGTTTGGACACTAAATAAAGTGATCAGATCGGTTGTATGTTTACAAGATTGAAACATTTGATATTACTGTCATGCTTTTGACATGTACAATGCATGATAATTCAGAAGAAGACAAAAAAAATTAAAAAAAATAAAATTATTTTGAGCTTTTCCACCATCAGTTTGCTGCATGGTCCTTAACTCTTTCAGTTTCCAAAAAAAAACGTATCTGCCACAATATAGTTCTGTATTGCTGGCGCCATTTTTCAAGTCTTCCCTGAAACTCATTACATCACCTGACCCCTATGTGGTGCACAGAAACAGCTTACACTACAGACACAACTCAGTTTAAACTAGAGATGCACCGATCCGATACCCGGATCGAATATTGGCTCAGATTATTGCATAATTAGCTGGATCGGATATTGGATGAATCAGGCCGATCCATCATTAAAATCCATTCCTTACTTTTCTTTTTTTTCCCCTCGGTATTCATAAAAGTGTCCAGATACCACACCCGATACCAAGCAACATTACGCTGGTTTCCGCAGGAGCCTTATCTTCAAAATGCTGAAAATAAAATTGATTCATGATGACAACGTCTGAATTTACATCGCGCCTCCAGAAGCTCTGTAGTAGTAGACTGCTCTGCTGTCAGACATGGGCTCTGCACATGAACACAGCATGCAGACTGCAGCCACGGGTAGGGGGGCGGGGGCTTTTTGACACGACTAGAAATACCAGAAAAACAAAAGTTTCCACATATCAATACCTCATCAACTCATGTAAGTCAGCGCTATGAACGCTTTCCTTCAGTTCTAACTTTTAACTCGGGTCTCTGTTGTAGGTTTCTACTGAGTGACCTTACAGAAATTACATCTATGAAATATAATCTACTGCTATCAGCGTATTCAGGTCTCTGATAGCGGAATGATTCACACAGCAGCTGATCGATCAGAGTGATCAGTTCATAATTACCTTCCACTGATCCGTAAAGTCAAATAAAAGAGTTTCGGTGGAGTAAAAAATCAGTTTTGTTCTAAACCAACCGGTTTTATTCTATGAAGTTCAGAAGTGGCAGCAGGACAAGAGACGCAGTCTGCGCTGGGACCTCTGCATAGTTTTTATTCTCATTACAGTATAGATTTTTATGACGACAGTATAAATATCCTTGCCTTCTTTCCATGTGAACATGCATGTTGCACACGATGGTAGCGTGCATGTGGTTGATGCGACTGCTGTGCAGACAGAAGGCAGAAATATGGCTCATAAACTCTGCTCCACCTTCCTCTGCAGGTAACTGCAGAAACATTTCAGCGGTTTGGGTTTCAGCGAACTTATTGATGTGGACATTTATTCCTACAAGGTCCTGCATGTTGTAAAATCCAGCATAGACCCATCTTTATAAAAGCTTTATAATTTATTCCTTGAATATCAGAATCTAAAGATTGCCACTAAAATAGGCAAAAATTGACAACTAAACTTTAATTTCAAATTTGGTCAATAATTCTCCACATTTAACTTAAAATACAGGTTTTCCTCCAATACAAAGTTCAGGTAACTCATCCTACTGGCCTGTCATGTAATGTCTGGAGTTGAGGCGAGGAATGAAACCAGGCAGGGTTCTGGTTAAAAGGCGTTTACTTGCCTTCTCGTATAAAACGTTGGTGTCGGTAAGTATCGGCTGATACCCAAATTTCAAGTATCAGTATCGGATCAGAACCCTAAATAAGTGGATCGGTGCATCCCTACTATAAACAGGACACAAGGCACTGAGAATAGAAGCAGCCGGTTTAAGTCTTAATTTTGTCCTTCAAGAAAAGAGCCATCAGCCTTATTGTGATCTACATCAGAAAAAGACCTCTCACCTTGATGGCGTAGTTGACCAGGGGGTCCTTGGCGTAGGAGGCAGTGTAGTAAACAGCATCCCCTGCCTCACAGCACGGCCTACCAGTTGTCAACCTGAAGTGTGACCAGCTGTCAGTTCCAAATCTCACGTGATCCTTCTGGCCAGCCATGAAACGATCCTCGCACTTTGATGCCAACTTCTGCAGGGTATCCGTGTGGAGCCCCCGGATCCTCCCCACCACCTCATCCCAGCTGTCCAGCCCCCTGTACAGAGCAGGTCGATGTGGTTTGGAGCCTCCTCCTCCAGCAGCCCCTCTGCCTGCAGTTCGACCCCTTCCGACCAGGGACTCTGTGCTTGGGAAGACCCTCTTCTCCCTGCCAGAGGCAGGACTGGGTGCAACAGGTGCAGGCTGGGGGACCAGAGAGGACGCACTGTTGGTCAGGCGGCCTGTGCTGCTAGCTGTGTTAACCGATGGTCTGTCCAAAGAGTCACCACTCTCATGGTCATGGGCTCGATGAGGCTCAGAGCTGAGTGAGGAGCTCTGGCTCCCTGTCTCCCAGGTGGAGTCTAAGTCATAGAGAGGATTAGCCACACTCAAGTTGGTGCCCCCTGGTTTAGCCTCTGCCCGAAGTCTAAGGGCTCCCTGAAGGGGCTCTTTACCTCCCAGGCTGGGTTCGGTGCTGGAGCGAGGAACAGCTTTTTTGGGTAGCGGTGGAGGTGTGGCTTTGGGTGCTGGCTGGTCAATGGAACCATCCAGGTCAATTGAGGCCAAGGTGTCGTTGGATGCTTTGGTGCTGCGTGGCTGCTTCAGTGGGATCATGTTGGCTCGAGATTGACCTGGAAAAAAGAAAGCGCGTGAATAAAATAGATTAAAATAAATATTTAATATGGGATAGTTTTTTAGGCTTGACTGTCTCACACTGCCAAGTTTTCATCTGATAGCTTTTTGAATCATCACGTTGCTGCAAAAACATTACTTGCTGCCTGTCAAAATGCATTATCTTTGAAATATTTCATGGATGCAACTAGAGAAATGGGAACTAATGATGTGTCTTTGCTACAGACTGCTGGTAAAAATAAAGTACCAAAAGATAACATTTAAAATAGTTTTATTAAGTTGTCTGTAATGTGAAACCTCAACATTGGCTAACTTCTTGAGTTGTGTCCCTTCTTTAATGCTTGAATGATTCACAGCTCAGTGTTAAGTGGCCTAAACAAATTCATTCTGCTGAAAATATTCAGGTACAAGGACTGGACTAAAAATGGATGAGAAAGCAGCCAATGTCCAAAGGAATTTGAAAGGTTTTCAGAAAGCCTTGAGAAATATTGCTCAAGGCTGCTTGAAAGACACATATAAAGAAATTAGGGGCGGCTCAACTTTCTTGGCCAGAACTGTAAAACACAACATCTTGACAGCAGTTGTGCACTGCAGAAAAAACCCACTGTTAAAATATATCTGAATTTCAAGAATCTCGTCCCAGAGTTAAAACTACATGAAACATGCCAGAACAAAATAATGTTGCGACCAAAGAAAAGAGGTCATGCACACTCATATTTTGCTGGACCACCTTCAGCTTTGGTTTCAGCACACATTCCCTGTAGCATTGTTTTGATGAGCTTCTGCAATGTCACCAGATTTATTTCCATCCATTGGGGCATTTTTTTTTTTTACCAAGATCTTGTGTTGATGATGGGAGACTCTGACCACTGCCCAAAATCTTTGTAGCCCAATTGTAGCAACCCCAGATCAAAGCACTGCCCCCATGGGGAGGGAGGGAGGGATGGATGGATGGATGGATGGATGGAATTCAAGTGATGGGTGCATCACTTCTTATCTTATAGCATTACTGTACTACTGTGCTACAGTTGACAGGATGTAATCTTTACTCAACAGACATTTATTTGTCCATTTATATCTATTAAAAAATAAATATAAAAAAGGATCTGAAAACATCTTATCAAAACCATGAATATCCCATGTCCGTGTCTCCAGGGCCAGGCCATGTCCAGTCTTTCCTTTAATGAATCAGCTACTTGCTTCTGTTTGCACATTGTGCATTTCTAATCTGTTTTTTCTTTCCTGCTTCTTTTCCAATGTTCAAATCATCTCGGATTCCTCTTTAGCCACATTCTGAGAGACAATAAAAAATGAGTGACACCTGAATTTAACATTCTCTTTAGAGCTTCGCCAGAGCTCTCATGTGGCATTTCTAGGGACCATTGGCTTGTTGCCACTTATAAAGAACAGAGGCTGACACGAGCTTGTGCTGCAGCACGTGAGGAAACTGGTGTCCCTGAAGAGAATGCAAGCCAGAGAGCAGAACAGCTGGGGATAAGTTGTTCCGCCGACCATCCAGCTGCCTGACTCAATCTGCAGATCTGCACTGCAGCCAAGCTTAAAGAAGCAGCATGGAGAGCCAATTCATCAGGGGTTTGATGTGACCTTATTTTCCCTCAGATGGAAAACTGGAGGGTTGAGGGGTTGATTGGACTCCTTAGACATTTTGATGCTGAGGACCATAGAGGCGGATGGGTCAGAGACAAGTGTGTGACAAAATAAGAAGAACAAAGAGGTCGCCCTGACTGTATGATGGGAAAAGAACAGCCTGGTAATTTTAATTCAATGGGTTCATAAAGTCACAGACAATCCCTCTGCACTGCTTTGGCTCACCAGGTAACATCCCAGTTTTTTGGACCAGAATACTGAGAGGCTGCTAATTGTAAGAAGTCACTTCCTCTGCAGAACTACTCCTCCCATCACTGCAGAAAAGGCAGCTACTGAACAAAATACTTCAACTTGTTTAAAATGCTACTCATAACAAACTCTAGTTAAACAGGATGAGTGACTCTCCACGTGTAAGTCATGCTGCCATCATCTTAAGAATGCAGTAGAGGCCCTTAAGACAGAGCTGTCAGGAAAAAGTAAATGAGTCTCTGTAATCCTCACTGGAACGAATATATTTAATGTGTTCCTCCACCAATCTGCAGTAATCCATCCAAGAAAACAGGAGTCTCCCTCGTCCAGTTGTAAGGATTGTCTGTTGCTGTAATGTGGCTATGACTTCACAGAATTATGTAAGACTAGCAGTTATTTTCTTAATGATTAAAGATAAATAAAAGAATGTAAAATATGAATAAGCTGCAAATAACGGTTATATGAACCCCAACACCTCCCAAAGAATCCAAAATGTTTGCATTAAAATGGCCTGAAATTAATTATTAATTTGATATATTAACAAAGAAGTACAATTACAGAAGTTTTAAAGAAATTCAAGGTGTAACTTTGTAATCTCAGTAACTTAAAAGCCTTATACACTCAGGGGTCACCTGCTTAATTGCTTGACAACACAAATAGCTAATTATCCAATCACATAGCAGCAACTCAGTACATTTAGACATGGACAAGACAACTTGCTGAAGTTCAAACTGAGCATCAGAACAAGGAAGAAAGGGACTTTTAAGTGGCACGGTTGCTGGTACCAGACGGGCTGGTCGGAGTATTTCAGAAACTGCTGATCTACTGGGATTTTCACACACAAACATCTCTTTTCAGAGAATGGTATGAAGAAGAGAAAATATCCAGCATGCAGCAGTCATCTGGATGAAAATGTCTTGTAATGTCAGAGGAGAATGGACAGACTGGTTGTAGACCATGGAAAGGCAACAGGAACTCAAATAAGCACAGGTTGCAACCAAGGTATGCAGAATACCATTTCTGAACACACAATCCATCCAAGATGGAAGCACAAGAAGACCACACTGGGTGCCACTTCTGTCAGCTAATAACAGGAAACTGAGGCTACAATTCACACAGTCTCACCAAAACTGGACAATAGAAGACTGCAGAAATGTTTACTGGTCTGATGAGTCTCCATTTCAGCTCCACATTCAGGTGGTAAGCTCAGAATTTGGTGTAAACAACATAAAAGCACGGATCCATCTTGACATGTATTAACACTTCAGGTTGTTGGTTGGTGTAATGGTGTGGGGGATATTTTCTAGGTACGCTCTGCAATACTTAGCTGACCATGACCACAGTGTTTCCATCTTCCAACTGTCATCTCCAGCAGGATAATGCACCAGGTCACAAAGCTTGAATCATCGCTCGACATGACAATGAGTTCAGTGTCCTCCAACAACCTCCACAGCCACCATCCAACCAAAAGAGCATCTTTGGGTTGTGGTGGAACGGGACATACTCATCCTGGATGTGCATCCGATAACACCTCGTTGAATCTATGTCACCAAGAATTAAGGCAGTTCTGAAGGCAAAAAGGGGTCCAACAAGTACAAGCAAGGTGTACATAATTAAGGGGTCAGTCAGTGTATATCACTCCACTTTAAACTTGTATGTAATGTATCGGACCAAATTATAAAATTTAACCTTTTTTTCTTATCAGTGCTGGGCAATCCAACTAAACAGAAAAGGTAACTAAAGGATCATGTGACAGAGGTATGGTTAAAGGAAACTCCCGCCATACAGAGCCATACAGAGCCATCATCAGAGCAAAGTAACTGAAAGTGTTAACCATGACTTTCTGTTTGAGATAAGGCAGTAGCTCCTAACCTGCTGATTTAGGAGTAACTCCTAGAAAAAATGGGCGTGTCTGTCCTAAATTTAGCACTCCTAAATATTTTGCCTAAGAGTATTTCACAAAGCATTTTAGCTCTAAAACTAGCTCATAAAACTGAAAATGGTTAGGAGTAGTCAGGAGAACTCCAAAAACACTAAGAGTAAACCAAAGAGGAAATCCACTGATAGCTGCTGCCGGTAATCCACGCAAACGAATCAACATTTTGTAAAACTTTAATGATGCTGAGCTTTAAAGAAGGTATCTCCTCAATCACGAGAGTATCATGACCGTGGTAGAGCTGGTCAGTGACGTACAGAAATAACGCACTATAACACCAGAGATCAAAGTTGTGACTACAGTACATTACGTTATTTGGCTGCAGGGAAAATGCCGCTATGTGGTGCAGATTTACTCGCTCAGCCATCGGTAAGCAGAATTATTCATCAAACAGCAAACACCCTCTGCAGACCCCACATTATCCAACAATTTCTATGTACTGGATGTTAGTTTAAATTGGAAATCCAAAATAGCCTAAATGTTTTTTTTAAAAAACAGTGGCAGTTAGAGCTAAGCCTGTCGCAATAAGCAATACGTCAATGAATCTCAAGGTAAGAAAAAATAAGCGCAATAAGTTTGCCGGCCACAATAACTTTTTCTTCTTTCTCTCCTTGAAAAGTGATCTCTCGTGTCATACTACACAGTCCCATGATCTCGTATGATACCACAGAGTGTAGCATGGCATATTTTTGTTGACACTTTTTTGTTTACAAAGGTTCTAATTGGTGGTTATGGCGATTTTCCCTGTCTGAGCCCCATGTTTAATACTTTTTAAGGGAAATTTTGTTTACAGAGACTTCATTATCCATCATATTTATTGATTTTTGCTTTCATTAATTATAAATGACACAGTCGCTTCTATTTATTGTTTTTGTTTTAGTTATTTTAAATTTCTTCCAGTTCCAGTGAAAATGTTTTTTTTATACAAATGACAGTTTATTGATCTTTGAAAGGGTGTATCTGGCATTATCTTTATATTATTGTTTAAAAATGATCTCCAAACAATCATTATCTATCATTATCAAATCATTACCTTTTAGTGCAATATCATTGTTTATCGCAGAGACTGTAGATGTTTTTAAGAAAAGGCTCAAGGCACTTTATCTTGCTGTGGGTGGGTGTGTGTGAAAGAGAATATAATAAGTGTGTTTTTAATTATAAGTATATCTTTTGTTGTATGAAGGCTTGTTTTATTCTTTATGCATTTTATTGTGCAAGTGCCAGGGGCACTTTGTGTTGCCCCTGGCATGAAAAAGCGCTTATAAATAAAGTTTGATTTGAATAATTTCTGAGACAATTAATCTCATAGCAAAAGTTGTTATTGTGACAGGCCTACTTGCAGCCTACATTTTTTAAATATCTTTATTTTATCCTGCACTGCAGGACAGAGATACTACAGGTCCTGTAGTATCTCTGTCATGAATTTACTGACAGAGACCTAAAACAACCAAAGACCTACGCCAGCCAATCAGACTGTCTAGAAACATTACATCATCCATGTAAAAAGGGGTCAAAGGGGTCAACTCTGCCCATTCTCTTGGCTTAAGAGTCCTCTCAGTTTTTTAGTAAAAGTTACTCTCACCAGCTTTGTGAGTAGGTTTTAAGAGGGAGCTCTTAACTAAAAACCTTTAGTGCTATTTAGGAGTCCTCCTAGTGATGAGATAAGATTCTTTGTGAATACAGCCCCAGGTCTCATAGAAATCTGCTTACTACTGAAAAACTAATTACATTTACTTTAACTGTGCAATATACATGTGTTGAGATCTGCTGCCTGTCCAAATTCAGAATCATTCCATTCTCTCCTCTGTATCATGTCTTAGTCTCATCACAGATATTAAAAATAAATTTCTAGTGCATGCACACTGATTAAAAGTTAATGGAGGCAGTTTCTTCTAGATATTTGCACCTAAACTTCATCTGTTGATGAATCTCCTTGAAGGGGATGAAGAACTTGTTGCAGCAGCACAGTTATCACTGCTCAGCCGTTGTGCAGCAACAAAACTAACTGACATTGCAACAAAAGGAGGCGATGGAGGAGGTGGACAAAATAAAAAAGACCAGAGGGGGTAAGAATGAAACAAGAGTGGGTGGCTACATGTGCTAAATGTGACGGAGAAAGACTAAAACAAAGAGGTGAAAAGCTGAGCAGGAGACGAGTGATGGCAGAGATGAATACAGAGGAATGAAAACAATCAAAAGAAAAAAACAAGCCTACCTTAATTCCACTAATGCCTCAAAGTTTTTTGCAGCGGACTAGGAAGAGAAAGCGAAATGCTCTTCTCTGCTTCCATCTCTGAATCTGTGACGAGCAGCTGGTGCCAACAGGCAAGCTCAACGCTCCCACCAACACTGAGGTTTCACTCTGAGTGAGGCAGCAAGCGGTCTGCCTCCTCCTGCCTGATGGTATGATTAAAACACAAGCGTGTGTATACTAGTGAGCGAGAGAGACACTTTTGTTCAAGAGTGAACAACATTCCTCTCCAATCCCAATAAATATAGTCTTAACAAACAGCAGAGAGGAATTTGTCTTCACAAATCTTCACAAATCCTAGCAAGCCAAAAAAACCAAGAAAGATGTGACAACATGCATAAATTCTGCTTTGAGATGCAGCATGTGTGCATGTCTTCCCACTGCCAGGCAGAAATAATGTAGTGTACTGTGCACGAACACAGAGACACCCTCGCCGATCTTGTTCCTCATTACCAGCATGCAGCAAAAGTAAAATTAGACTGTAGACAGCTCATTATACGCCATCCATGGAGCTTTTAACCCAATCACAACACGTCAACCCAAAAGAACCAGCGCACATCCTGAGCTTCACAAACAGTGTGTACACAGAATGAAAGTACCCAGCAAATTAGAGCAACTCTGACACAGAAAGACAACCATTAGTTTTTTTCCCGTGATGAATCATTTAACAGGAAGCAAAAGACCCTCGCATCCACATGTGTAAACCCAAATTCAAGCACTTTAACAACCCATCTGCACGGCAAACCCACACTCTCAACTCTATCGATGTGTTTCTATTTCATGTTCCCTCTCATGCCACTTGATTGCAGAGTGATGCTTTCCCACTCACGAGCTTCATGTTTCAAGTGGCCGGCAGGGGCCTGACCTCTGCGCCTACCGTTCCCCTCCTCCACTCCTCTAACAGCCTGCTTCTATGTGCTAAAACCTGTAACATTCAGCTGCTAACAGTGTACATGTGAAATGTTCTCTGTTAATGAGGCACAAACAGGCTTCAAAAGAGGGACCTTAACAGAGGAGCTTCATCACTATGATGCTGGATAAATACAAAACAGGTCAGCAATGAGCCATGTGAGCCATTTATTTAATTATCAATGCCAATCACCAACAAGGATTTGTTGCTGTACCTTCTCATTATTTACCTTAATTTTGTTCTTCCACAAAGTAAAGAATGAGACTATCTTGCGTGAGAGAGTTTCTGCTGTGAATCTTCCTCAAACTTAAGCCAATTTCTGAATAAACTGTACTCTATATACTGTATGGTGGCTTGATACTGTGCAGGGATTTTGGTCACATGATCTAAGGTTATTAATATATGCTCTTCATGGGCAAAATTCTAAACTTGTTCCATTGATAACAGTGATGGAAAACCATTTGCTGACAATGGGTTTATTGGGAATCCAGCTGAATTAAAATGCAGTTTACATGATCACAGGAAATAGGAGAAAAGTACAGGGATATTAAGAGCTGCTAAAGGGCAGAATGCAAATATTTAATATGGTTTCATATGATACTGTTGCAATTATATCTTTAAGTATTCAAACTGTTAGTTTTAATCAACATCCTTCTACTTCTGGTGAAGTAGAAATGTAAAATGTAATGTAACCTTATTCAAAACTCATCAAGTCAATGAGACAGACAATAAAACAACAAACACACATCCAAAGGTTTTTGGATGTCTTCTAAAATCAGCTGAATGGATTAGAGTTTTTACCTTGTTGGGGACAGAATTAGTCTCCCAAACAGGAATGTTAGCATCAGGGCAAAGATTTCTCACCTCTAGCTGATGAACAATATTTCAAGCTATTTTAGGAGGCAGACAACAGATGACAAGACGTGTTGAGATATTGAGCTCCAGCTGTTTAAGGAGGGAATAAATTATGTCTTCACACATGAGGAAGTGTGCTGATGCTTGAGAAAAGCTAAATCAGGCACTTATGAGACAAAACTGTACAAACTGAACAGAGACAGGCTGCGATAATATCCATCCGCTGTAAAGTTCTGCTTATGGTAACACTGAAAAAAAACTTCATAAAATCAAAACATGATTCCACCCTCCGTTAAAACTTTATGCCGGTCATCTTCAGCTTTAATACTAAACATCAAAACGGTGAGCATTCTTACCCAGGTTGCTGTAGGTGGCACTGCACTGGCTGGAGGCAGGAGAGTGGGAGTGATGAGAGAGATTCCCGTCCTCCTCAGGCTCTCCAAGGCTGGCGCTGCCCTCGCTGGCTGAAGCTGGAGTGACAGCCTGGCTGGCATGGCCCTCCTCTCCCTCCCCAAACACCAGCCCCAGATTCACTTTGGCAGGCAGGGGGGTGATAGTGGGCAGCTCCCGATCCCTGGCATTGCTGACTGGAACCTGGCTGCACATGACACAGGGAGGCATGGCTCTTTCAGTACTAAAATTGTAAATACTTGCTCTATTTAATGTGTGAGCGCATGAGGTTTTACTTCCGTCCTGATGATTTTTTTTTCTTTTTTATTGTTTTGGTTTCTTTGAGCAAAGAAATCTGTCATTATTATTCTAAGGACAATGTGAAGTGTATCTTAGATCACAGGATCTAAATGAGAAAAAAATCTGTTCATCTGTTTCAGGAAACTAGTGATGGAGTGGAGACTGCTGAGAAAGACGGTGGTTTTTAGGGGGTGTTTTTAGGAGCCCTGTGACAGCAGCTGACTTGAAGTGTCTATAAAGAGGTGGAATATTCAGTATTTCATCCAAATTTGACACAGCAGACTTATTACAGGTTTAATGCTGAGGTGACAGACTTAAGTCATAAATAACTTTGTCATTTAGTTATTCCCTCAGATTTAGTTGTTTCTTGTTAAAGAATAAACAAAAAAACGAGTCATTAATTACTCCTAAACTTGGACAGTGGCCTGCAGTCTGGTCCCAGGAGCGTGTAAGGTTGCACATCCTCATGGCGTAGTAGCCAAAAAGGGAAAAGGTACACCATCGGATAAATTTTCATTACATAGTTCACTGCACTTTCTGTAGTTTGTAAAGCAAATTGCCCCCTGCTGTGGCATCCTTTTAAAATGCAGTAAGTGATGTTATCTGTTGAAAAGAAACCTCCAGGTGAGTTAGTCAGTGGTTTTATCAACCAGGCTACCAGTACATAACCTTGATTTCTTAATAAAACTAATCCTTATGATTAAAAGATACCGTTGTAGTAAATTTTAATCATTAAAGATCCCATTCAGCCGGAGGATCTGAGAGTCCCAGGTGACTTGGAGATTTATGGAGCGATATTCTTCCGGTCGCGGGAACAGACCACCTAAATCCGCCTTGATTGCAGCTTTTTCTTGAGGAAAATGATAACATTGGGACATGTTTCGCAATATCTCACGATTTACTATAAAATGTTCTATAAATACCAAAAAGTTGGTTTAAAAATCTGACAAAATCATTAATTCCATTTTATTGTTGTATTTTAATGAACAGAATAGCAGAAAAACACAAAAGCTGACTCTGTTCAAACATATCGGCATTTAAATGTTTGAATAAGAGTTCTCCTGAGTGCTCCTAGGATTTCTTCTCAGCTAAGAACAATTCCATGATATAGATATTTTCACAAATGCCAAAATCTTTGTTAAAAATGTGTAAGTAGGATTAACAACAAATTTGTTTGTAAGAAACGGTTGGTGAATGAGCCCAATGTTTTCTGTTGCATTTTACTTTTGCCATAACAATTCTGGTCCTATTAAAACAGAAGATGATGTCTTCATGATGAGCTGGCAGTTGCTGAATCAAGTTGTTGATGGAGATTTTGGACGACATCTTAAAGCTACAGTGTTATAAGACTGCAAAAAGTAACTCCAATTGCTTTGTGAAGCTCTTCAGATGCTATGTGGAGACTTGTTATATAATTTAGCTCACCACTGTCTGAGAAGCAAGTTATACAGGAAATATGTGACATTTTTTGTCTTCGAGCAGAGACGGCAGGACAGTTTCTGCATTGCACCTGGGTGCTTTCATCACATTGAGTTTAATTTCTTTTCACACATTATTGACATGGTCAGAAATATATAATTATAATTTAAAAAATTAATCATGTTGAGTTATTGATCCCTCATGAATTAACCTGCCAGATAATATGAGTACAATATAAATTTAAATAGAGACAAGTTTACATTTTCTACCTCTCTGACAGAATAAGAAGATTTTCTTACATGTAATTATCAAGTCAAACCTCATATTTTCAATAAAATGTTGTATAATGCTTCTGTGTCTTCTAAATTACAATTTCACATCTTGCTTGTCTAGTGCAATCCCATGAAACACGTACACATTTACATTTACAGACTGGATCCTCTATCAGTTTATCTACTAAAACTGACTCTTTTGTTCCTTTCTTTTCTTTATCTTTACAGGTGTGTACAATGAATCTGAAATGTGGAAATGAATCTGCTGTACTGTGTTTACTTCAAATTATACTTGTTTGTTTGGTTATTTTATACAATCTATGACACAAAGCGGTATAACAACTAGCTATAAAGAATGTATGCATCACACCAAACAGAGAATTACACAAAGCAGAGGATTTTGTTCCACACAGTCTTCACTTTTAAAACATCAACAGCAACAATGCCTCTACAAGACTAACTTACATTTTTCATAATCTTCCTGGTTTACACTGATTATACTTCAATTTATCTGAGGATCAGTCTATACCAAAGTAAACAAGCCAGCCCTGGTTACTGACCCCTGATCTGATTACCGTTCAGCCGTCAGCTTTCAGTGTAATCTGAGATATTACTGTTTCTGCCCTCCTGTGTTGTGGCCACCCAGGTTGAGTGACATGCGAACCTTCTGATTTAACTGCTCCAAAATTCACATGTGGTGGTGGCCTGCCGTGTATTATTCCAGCACAGCTGGAAAATGCTTATCTTTCATATTTAATGTTAAAAAAATATTTTCCATAAACGTTATAGGTCAAGAAAAGTTCAGTTGGTTTCGTAGCCACATGTCATGGGTGGGACCGATTTGCAAGAGTGTCTCTATTATCCCAATACGATGTGTCACTTCCTGTGAGTGTGAAGCTGAATACACATGTTCCCAATGTGACTAAGGATTTATGTGAACATAGGGAAAAGTTCCTAAAAGTACAAATCAGGAGAAAGAGTCCATAAATGGCTTTGTACAGTTTGATGAGCAGTTTTCATTCCAATTTTCTTTAAATCTAGTATATAAAAGCAGAAGCAGAAAGCATTGTAAGACATCTAGTTATATCCAGAAAATCTGTATCAATGTGAAAATCAAATGTTAAAAACTTGGAAGCAAATGTTTTTTATATTCTGACATTTTCAACTCCAACTTGTTTTTCCTACAGAATTTGTTTGCTGTAATATGCTGTATAGCATATGTTACATGGTTTTTCAGTCACCAAATAGATGAGATACACTAGAGGTTTACCTTATTTATGGCATTTTCTGCAACATAACTTCCATTCTATCGTGTTAGAACAGTGAGCACACGAGAAAGATACCTTAACTCACGTGTCTCTTTCTCCGGGCACTGTGTCTGAGAAAAACATCAGATCTGACAAATTTATGACATGTCCCTGTAGGTCATAAACCTTACGTGCCCCTTTCAAAGACAGCAATTCAATGCAGTGTAGTACCTTAAGACAGGACAGTAACCATGACAGGCTGACTAGAAAACAAGAAGGATGGAATCCTAAAGACCAAACATGGAGATTAGCAGTGGAACTTAAAAAATTTAAAGAAAAAAACAACTCATTTAGTGCTGTATTGGCTTTGCTGTTTGTGTGACTCGTACATGCCGACTAAACTTCCTCTCAGGTTCTTCCTCCTCCTCAACTTCACATAAAGAGACAAAGTGACACTGCTTTTGCACACTGACAAATTATTAATGGTTTACACATAAAGCTTCCAAAAAGAGAGTTAAAGTCCAAAGAGGATCACATAACCCTGCATGAACAAAGCATCCAGCGTGGGTACACACCTTGAGAGGCCCTTGACTCAATAAATACCTTTATAGCTGCAACACGTTTCAATGTCAGGACCTGACTTGTTCAGACAGCACGAAGCAGCTTCACTTCTTTTTACTTTTTCCTACAACGTTGCAGCGAATGTCCAAAGCACAAAGCATACCAACTAAAAACTTCCCTCCGCCCTGCTAAGTCAACATTACGTCTTGACCTGGGTGGTCACAGGTTACAGAGGCGTGTAAAAGAAGAGGATTTCAGTCCTTACCCACTGTACTGGCTCACACAGCTTCCCATCTGAAAACCCTGAAATCAAGGCAAAGGTGAAATCACATTCTAGTTTGAACAGGGTTCATGTGACGCGAATTGACCCGCTGTGAAGAATCCTCTTGTCTTGTTCTGTTTCCCCCTCTATTACCTGTTTAAGGTAATGTGTGTTTGCCAGTCCTGAAGCGCACGCCCACTGTTCACCAATAAAACACCTTCAAGTGAGGAAAAAAAACTAGCAGAGTTAACCCTTCATCTGCCAACCAAAACAAAAGATATTCAGTCTGGCCTATGGAGCATTCAAGTTCTTAGACAGTCACTGAAACAACAAGTCTTTGCTCCCTAAAAGGCCATTTGTTTCAAACTGAAATATACAATGTGAGCATTTGTCAACTTTACAGACTATACAACAATACAGTAACACTAATCCAACACTAACTCGCATATTGAATGAGTTAGTGACTAGGCCTTAACGATATGGGGGAAAAAAATTAATTATGAGTTTTCTGACCAATACTGAGATTGCAATTTGGTTTGCGATTTCATTTTTTAATCTTTGCATAAATATATTTTCTATATGAGATGGAAGATTATCAATGCAGACAGCAAAGTTTCACCCCAATGCTACACAGAGACACATGCGCGCAAACGCAGGTGCTCACATTCCAACTAACAGAAAACACGTATCGGACAATAGAAAAAAACAGAAATCCAGTTTTTTTTTTTTACCTCTCCAATGGAGGTTATGCTGAAAATTCCATGTCCATCACGGAGCCGGAGTTGAATGAGCTAAATCTACCTTCATTGTAGTCCTATTAAGGCTTAAAATGTATCCAATATTCTTTGTAGGTTTTATTACGGTCAACCATCTTTATTCACTTCATGAGGTTATTTCAGAAGTTGGACTCTTTTCTGTCCTCAGTGTTTTTTCTCTGTGTTTAAGTCATTTGCGGAATTTACTCTGTGAGGAAGTTTGAAAATGAGACATCACAGCTAAGTGTAGAGGTCACATGATGTTTGATTTAAACATGTAGCCTAACTCGTCTTATTAAAGTTTTGAACTTTCTCACTAGGAAACGTTTGATGGACTTCGCATCCACCACGGGTGTGAAGCCCATCCAAGAATATGAGGAGGAAGAGTAACTCACACTTTCTCCGCAGTTTTGCACCTAGTAACACCCAGTAACAGTGCAGTGTCCTCTCTGCACTGTCTGCGCTGCAGCTTCCTCCTCTCCCTCCCTCTCACCGGCTGAGAGATAGTGGATATAATGAGCGAGTGTGGGGAATGACACATAACGCAAATTCGATGTAAACATATTTGAGGCTCAGATCAAGCAGAATCATGGCTAGAAGCATTTTTAACCCTCAAAAAGAGGACTTTACTGTTGCACAAGAAAGGCGACAGAAAATGTGTCTGAAGCGAGTGGATTTGTAAAACCGTGGATCCTGCAGGTTTGAAACCTGGAACAGGCACCTTGTAACATGTAAATTAATCACACTCTTTCAGATTTGATATTCCTAATCATGTCTTAAATTGCAATTTCGATTTGAAAACAATTAATCGTTCAGCCCTCGTAGTTACTGACATGTTCTAGTAATTTCTGTAAACACCTGGGCCCTGAGTACAAAAGATTAAAAAAAGAGTTACTTTAATTAGTTTAATTAATTACAATCACAGTGAGTAGTCCGGTTAAGACTTTTACAAGACTTTTACAACCGTTTGCAGTTTTTTGTTCATTTGCAAGCTTCACTTTGAGGTCTTATTTGCTGGGAGTTGGGATTGGGCATGTTTTCGCTAACATTTGATATTAATTTGTACCCTGCTTGTTGAAAAAAAAGAGAGAAAATAGAAACTTTAGGAAGAATGACAAGATGACGACATTTGAGGCGAGAGGAGGAGGGAAAACCATGGAAGTTCAAAAAGAGACAGAATGAGGCCGAGGTCTTGACAGGAGAGAGAATCATTAAATATTTAAGAGTTCACAGTGCTTCAAACTCAAAGTAGAAAGATGTAGAAAGGTGTGTGTTAGGAGCACAAAATTACATAAAACAGAAAAAGGCTTGGTGGAAAGCAGAGCAGGCTGGACACAACCCAGAAGGTAATGTGAGGACGGTGCACGTATGAAGTAAAGAAATGCCTAGTGGCATTGAAAGGAAGAGATTAAAATCAGATATAATGTGAGAAATTTAGCAAAACAAATCAAATACATAACAAACAAATTCAAACATCATCAATAGGAGGTATGTTTCCCAGTATTCAAATTCTAAAATAACATTAAAACAGGGCAAGAGTGACAAACTGAGAAAGAATTGTTGAGGAAATACTGTGCATGTTAATGCTAACAAAATCCCAAAACATTTCATTCACATCTAAGGCACAAACAAGCTAATGATGCAGAACAGCAAATACGGTGCATCTTACACAATCTGGGCTTTCTGTATTTACCACAATTAGTCATCAGCAAGAAACTCATCTCCAGACTTGTTGAGGTTAACGCATGTCAAAGACAAATTATGAAAGAGAATAGCAAATAAAGCGGTAAGACAGATGAGTGTTAGTCGGTGAAGCTTTGTCAGTTTGGGTTTGTGGAAAGTCCAAAGGAGGTGAGCGCATAGTCTGCAGGGCAGGGAAAAAATTATATATTATGTAGGGATTGCGGAGGCAGAACATTTCATGCCATCTGCAGGACAAATTAACACTTTAGACCTCTGGAATCTGTGATGAAAGAAGGTATATGACAGACAAGAGGCAACCCTGCCCTGAAGGGTAGCAGCTGGTAAAGGTTGAATATCTTCATTTTAAGCTGGAGCTTAATCATCCACTCCGGGGGATACATGTTAATGTATAGGATGCTGTATGCAAAATTATTCATTAGATTATCAAGTGGTGATGTAGACTGAACATAAGAGCTGAATTGATAAATCAACAATTGTTAGACTCTGAACTCTAGAAACAAAGACAAATTTAAAAGGTACCCGTGCAATTTTTATCTGCTATGGTTGTTACCTTCATCCAGGAGTAGGATTATTTAAGAAGTTAAAGAAACATTTGCACAAGGTGCAGCATGGCCTAACTTAAAAAATTAAGACTTGATGTTGAGCCTATTTTATTTAGACTTTGTGAATATATGCAGTGCTAGACCACTGTATTCTGACCCCCAGTCTATGGGATAAACCCACCAGGGAGCGAATCTGAATTCTTTATA
>JAOXYM010000010.1:15243688-15257514 GCA_028567055.1 Leptatherina wallacei | reverse complement strand
GGCTTCCCTGCTCAAGCTGCTGCCCCCGCGACCCGACCCCGGATAAGCGGAAGAGGACGGTACGGTACGGTACGGACCGGATTGTTATGACCCTGTGTGTCAAAATGACCGACAGAGAAAAAATTCTAGCACGACTTTTGATTCCACGTGGTGTTAATGAGAAAATTTGGGCCGGAACTATGATGACAACCACTATCGATTGTTGGAAATCACAGTGTAGGCATATACATACAGTATTTTTCATGAAGCGTTTTCATGATGATTAATTTATTGTGAAATAAGAATAAAGATTACTTAATATCATTTCTAATTCAACAATTAATTAATATAAAAAGAAATCAAATTTCCAAAGCATTTTGTAACTGCACATTTGAAATGGAATTATTAGAGGAATTCCATATTGTATTCATTAATTTATTATTAAATCCAGTGATTTGAAAATGCATTTTCAAATCCTTTTTCCAAAAGCAGAATTAAATGACACAATTAATAAACTTGGTTAGAAATAACTTTCCATATCATACATTTAAAAAGTTATTCCCTTTTCCATTTCCATTTTGTTTTCCCCCTCGCATTTTCAAATCCTTTTTCCAAATGCATTTTCAATTAATTCAATTAATTGTTGAATTTGAAATTCTATTTAGTAATCTATGTTTTTATTTCACAATTAATTAATCATCATGAAAATGCTGTAATGCTTTTTTGATGACTCTCCTGGTCCTCCATATGGAGAATCTTTTTGCTGTCTTTAAAGATCGTCTCCTCACTCTTGCTTTTGTTGATCACTTACTTGCCTGTAATGCATTTTTAATGAGGCAAAGCCATAAATGTTGGTCATTTAAATCAATCCCTTATTTATAAAGACTGATGACTGAGGAATGACAGCTCTCCTTTAGAAAGATGGTGAACACAGAGTACATAAAGCAGAGTGATATTAACTTTGTTCTGGAGGAATAAAAGGTTTGACAAATAAAAGTCAGGTTTGAGATGCTTGGAGGTCATGCAAACAATCATTATTGTTAACTTCTTCTTTCCTCTTCTCTTTGTTCACTTACCAAGGCTCCTTATATCTCATATTACCTTCATTGTCTTTCAGACTTTCTTTGTGATTTGTCTTTCATCCACAAGTTGTTCATTTCCCTCTCTCCCATTTCTCACTCCTCTTGTCCATTTGCACCTAATTTTAATTTAATCAGTTTTTCTGCATGCTTTTTTCCCTGATTATAGCTTTTTTCACTGGGACATGCAAATTTGAGTCCCTATTCCTCCCTTACAGAACAAAAAAAAAAAAGGTAGGTTGAAATTGATTGTGGGAATTTTGATGAATGATTTGTGTCAAATTTCCCTCAGTACACCTTGTTGCTATTTGAGGTATGGTTTGATCCTCAGCTCCCCAAGCCTATGTGCAAAGTGACCTGGAGGAGGATGTTGAACAGAAAACCAAATGGGATGGCCTCCATCTAGCAAGAGATCTCTGTGTGAACATATGATAGTGAGATGCTAATTATGGTTTGAGTACAAGTACTACAGACATGAAGTGGATTCACTGCTTAACAACCACGCCAACATAAAGGACACATGAGAGTATGGGCAGTGGGCAGTGATGTTTGACAATCTTTGAAACAGTCGTACCTATTTATGTTCATTAAGGGAGCCTAGTGAAACTGTTATAACACCATCAATATCTGTAATTTTGGTCATACAGCCCAAAAAAAGAATACTCTAGAAATGAACATACAGCAAAAGTCCACCTACAAAAGAAAACTGCTCAATAAATCCTTATTACAATAATTGCCAATTAAACACTTTCTGCCTTGGAAAACAACTTGATCAGAATAAGAAAAGCACCTGAATTTTTCCCCAACTTGGCCCCACTGTTATGCACAACATATAAAAGAAAACTAAAAAACTAAAACAAATACACATCCATAAATCTATGTCTACATACACAACTTCAGTGGAAGCAGTGGTTTAATTCCATATACCCACAAAAATCTTGACACTTTATTAATGCTACTTGTGGCTTTCTCTGTATAACAAAAATCTGAAAACAACACACCAGTCATGCAGATGACAAACACCACAAAAAAGAACATAGCTCTGTCTCATTAAAAACAAAAAGGGCCAAATAAGACGGGGGGAGCTTGAGGGCACAGTTCTGTTTCAGTCTCATTTTTCTGTGACTGTACCAGCTGGTGCAGAGTTAGCTGTTCATATGAGATTCAGCGTTGGACCTCGATCTGTGACCATCTGCTCCCGATTTGATAGCAGCAAACACTGTCTGGTTGTGCGCCAGGCAAGAATCACTCAACACCTGCTGCTTGGTGGCACTACCACCAAGACACAAGCCCCGTGGGACGGCCAAGTGAGACCCAGATTTGTACTGGGATAAGAATAACTACTGAGGAGCGGCTGGTGGGTTAGAACTTTATTTACTAAATGCATCACAGGGGAGGCTGATGCATAAAACATGGCCCTCACTACGTGACTTTTTTAAGCATAAAGAAATAGTTTCAGAAGTCAGTTTAATGTGAGAAAAAACTGGCCCTGATCTTAATGTGAGTGCAGACTGTGCAATACAGAAACAGTTGAGCAAAACAACAGAAAAAACAGTCAAGGTATTTTGACTGTATTCAACCCAAATGACAGTAAATATGTTTATTGATATTTTCTGAATGATTCTACCATCTTTTGACTAACATCGTTATATAGTGTGATGCTGATAAATACATTTTATAAATTTTTCTTCCATAACTTTGTAGATTTAGTTTTTAAAGACAATCGATTCTTATGAAACTCTGTGCAAACATCTGTACCATCTTCTGTCTCTTCAGTTCACCTTTCCACCTGAGCCCTTCCCCAGATCCTCCATCAGTTATAGCTCAGTGAACCGACATCCCAGAGAAATACTCATCCTGAAGGAAATAAAGCATATTTGAGCTGTCTGAGGCAGACTTCACAAATGTCACTGTGTGTTTAGCAGCCAGTACATTTCAGCCAGAGTGAGGCATCACCACCGCGACCTCATCTCTGCATCAGCTTCCACCTCGTTAGACTGATCCTGACTCAGGGGGACCAGTGTCTGGCTGTTTAAAGTGGAGGGAAGGGGATTTGATAATGGTGTCTGTAGGTGTGTGTCTGCTGGATAACTGAAGAGAATATTTGACTGTAGAAGAATTCTTTCAGAATGTGATACAGTATAGTACTTCCACACAGAAATATTCAGGGAACATTAAAGTTTAGTTATAATTACATTTTACCTGCTTGAAGGAAACAATAATTAAATAAGCAAAACATCAACATCAACACCCAAATTGCAGTAAGCAGTAAGAATTCTCCATTGACCAATTTATTGTGGCAGAACAAAGCAGGCTTTGATTACTCAGAAAAGTTAGGAATATTCAGCTTTGAGAATGCACCTTAAATACACAATAGCTTTTATTGGTGAACTTAATTTGACCTTCTCTAAGCTTCTGAATGAACATGTACAGCTGTTCAATGTTTAAGTACTTATTGCATGGTTTGGTTTGAAAAAGCGTTTAAACTAAGAGAAAAAATGTTTGTTCATATTGCGCCTTGTCCAACCAAAATCACACAAAATCAAAGTTCTGAAAATCAGACTAACACACCCATATAATGTGTTTGGGGATCAAAACCTTTCTGTATATTAACCCTCAACCAGGGCTAATGCTCTCCACAAGTTCTTTCTTTCTGTATCTTTTTGTAAATACAGTCAGTCGTAATTGTAAATGAATACAGTCCAATCCCCCCAAACAGTGTCCTATTTGACATTTTTCTGTTTCTTTTGGCGGAAATTCTAACTAAAAAGGAGTCAATTAAAACTTTAAAACAACTTGCAGCCACATAAAGCATTTTCAGACTAAAGCTTTGTTTCTAATAAAGTCCTGATTTTATAATTGTAGTGTCACGATGAGCTTCCACAAATAAAAATAGAAGCAACAATGTTAGTCAACATTTGTTTGGTGAGTAACTTGATTACCCTCCCATGCATGTACACTGGAACAAAAACGTAGTCCAATTCAATGGGCACATCAAACTGCTGTTCGACCCAGTTGTACACGTAATCATACTGACTGATAGAGGTTGAAATTTACTTTGTGTACTGTAAATTCAAAGAGATGCAATTTCGCAGAGGTACTAATAAACAGTTTCTAACTGCAGCTACTGCTTTTCTGTGTTTGGGGTAGTCAGGAATTTTCTAAAAGATTGCATTTGTGTTTGGGCCTGGTGAGGGCCCCTACAGTTGATTGGTCAAACTAGCAGCTAAGAAATTCTGACTTCCATTAGTGTGAGACTGAGTGTAAGCAGATTTCCATAAAGAGGTTTTCTTTTTTAATTGCCAACAGTGTGACAATTCATTAATCCACCAACAAACAAATTACTTGTTTGGACAACAGGTTTGCACTAAATAGGTGGACATATTCATTATGTGGACAAAGCATTGCTACTCTTCCAAAAACAGTGAGCTGAGGGAAGACAAATAATTTGAAATCACTTGCATGACAAATGTCCTTCCGGCATGAGTTATTCATGAGTATTCTAACACCTGAACTGAGAAATCAATCAACCCGCTGTGTTGTTGTACTGAACCAAAACTTATGATCCCCAACAGCATCAGCTTACTGATGGAACGGTGCAGACAGAGATTAATATTGCAAACTTGCTTTAAATAAGCTAAAGCAAGAGCATGAAATCTCACAAATAGAAAATTTTATTAATGTATTATGGATGGTTACACACATGCAGTTCCCTCTGGTTAGCCTAAAATAACTTCCCTGGGATGTTAACAAGATGTTCCTATAAAGACTTTGCAGTTGGCTTTAATTAAAGTTCTTTTGCAAGTAGCAGACACTACTAGTGGATTTTCTTTGAAATGAGTTACAATAAAGTCTTACTGAGAAAGTCTTAAAAGTAGACAGTAAGTCATCACCTAGGATTTAAGGCTAAACTTCATACACCTTTATCATGCTCAGCACAATGTGTGACATCCTGGCCTCATTTAAGACAACATTTGCACTTCTAATGTGAAGACGATAATAAACAGCATATTCTGAAAATACTGAGATATAAGGTTTTGACAGCGGGAGGCTATGAAAAAATTGGAGGGGTGGCAACAGAAAGAAAAACATGAACACCGAAAAGAATCGGAGATGAAGAGAGTGAGACATAAAGAAGTGAGGCATCAAAACACGTTCAAATTTCTAATCAGGCTCTGACACACTCGTCCTTCCACAGAGAGGCAATGTTTTTCCCTCTTGGAAAACTCAGTAGGAGTCGGTCGGAGGCTCATTTTCAACACACAGCACGTTTATTAAGAGAGAGTGGGATCTCACCGAGTCTGGGACATAATAGGAGAATAACAGAGTCTGAAAGCTGAATCCATGATGAGATGGGATGAGGGATTTTCTACCGCTTTGTGGCACAAGGCTTGAATGATAACAGCAGTGGCAGTGGGGTATACATGATATACATGAAAGCAGCCCACATTCCTATACTGTTTAATTAACCTAGGGATATTTTTTTTTAATCACATCTCATCCTATATAGTTCCCATATTTTTTTTTACATTTCTCTTTAAATCATTGAGGAAAAAAAAACAATCTTTTGATAAAAGGCATACAACCCTTAAGTTTTTAAGACACTGTCATTTGCTGGTGTACATATTGTTCTCGCTGGACAAGAAACATTGAAGACAAAAGCTTACCCAGTCTAAGACAAGATTTGCCATATTTCCCATCTTTGGTAGTTCAGTATTTGAGTGAAGTGACACATCAGATAAACAATCTGCTATGTCAGGTTTCACACAACTATTTAGGACGTCTTCCGTAGGAACATTTTAGAAAGGACTACGCTTTCTAAAACGTCTGCCAGTAAGTCACAAACTTCAACTAAACTGATTTACCAAGTGGAACCACACAGGTATAGTCAGTAAACAGGAAACACCGCTGTAGGTTACTGTTACACCTAAAACCCCATTAATAATTACAACCATATGATGTTAAGTGGTCCCTCTCCAGGGATTTGCTTCATCAGACGGGAATCATACTCCCTCTGCTCTTCTGCACCTTCCTGTGGTCGAGCTGCTTCCAGTCTGTTGCTCTTCAAAGCACCCAGGAAGCAAGAAGCCTAAGGTGTGTCAGTAATGACGTCCACATGAGCCTAACAACAGCTAAAATTAATATCAAACCATCACCCCACACAGTACAAGGGCTCTATTACAGCTGATCCTGTTATAGTTGTTCAGTTTTTGGATGTTTTGGATGCACTGAATTTAGGTGAATACAGAGGAACAGTTTCATTTTTATCTGAAGATTTGTACATAAGCATGATTACATCCAGCATCAATATTGTGATCAAAATAATTGATATTGTCATTTTGGCCATACTTGTGCACCCCTACCACAAATGTATACACTAGGGATGATGGAGATAATCACATTTCAGATGCATGAGGATACAGACATTGAAGCTTCTTCACCCTTTAAGGTTTACACAAAGAATAAAATCAGTTAATGTTTCTTCTTTTCCTTTGGACAATGATCATAAGGAACAATGTTTTTTAACAAATGTTTGAGATGCCAGTTAATGATACAGTAACAACAGTGAAATGGTCCGAATTTTGGACATTAATTGTATAACAAACACTTACTTTTGGCAGTGCATAACCAAACCAAGTAGTAGGGATGACTCAGGTAGGTTTATTCCCACAAACTGTCAATCAGAATTTATTGTAGTCACTGAAAAATTTGTCATTGCCCAAAATCTATTATCTTCATGTTAACTGATAAGGTAATGTTGACAAAATTTAAAAGGAGGACGTTGGAAAAGCTGAATTTAAGTACCTGGATAATTTAGGAGTGATGGCTGAGAGTGAAATCTAAATGGCACCTTCTGCATTAAATGACAGCAGGTAAATTATTCTAGACACATGTAAACACATGAAACCATATCACACATTTCGAGCGAGGGACAAATGGGAAAAAACTACTCGGCTACTGTCAACTAGAGAACCATTCTAGCTGATTGCTTTCATGATAAGAGCATCAAAGGAGTAATAATATAACTAACTGCACATAACAGGAGGATGTTGCTTAGAATTCTGTCCTATTTGTCAGTGATTTAAAATATGCTGATGTTTATATTAATTTACTAATACTGACATCAGATTGTACATGAGAGGGAGGATTACCACATGAGATGACATCTAAATATGAACTGCTCCATATTCTAACACAGGGTTGGGGAACCTTGGTCCTCCAGGCGCACTATCCTGCAGGTTTTAGATGTTTTTTTCGTTCCAACACACCTGATTCAAATGAAATGGATCCCACAGCCAATCAAGTTTTGCTCAATGACTTGTTAATTTGAATCAGGTGTTGAGACAGGGAACCATCTAAACTTGCAGGACAGCAGCCCTCGAAGATCAGGTTCCCCACCACTGATCTAATGCAAGGATGCAAAGTTGAGAGAGAGATATGAACGGCTTCACTTATCAACTCCAACATGCACCCTGTGGCCAAGACACTGAAGCCTGAAAGTTACATTTCTACTAGAAAAGGTTTATACTTTGTCCTTATATTAAAAAGTGAACAGTCTGATGTTTTTTATCTTATTAACACCACAGCATATCATTTCTCTCTCTACATGCTTTCTGCAGTATATTCCACACCACGCATGCACAGGGGAACACACTACAGCCTACAGACTGAACGTATGTTGGAAAATGTACTGCCTGGCCTTAAGAGTTGCCACCAAAATAAAAAAAAGGTCACACACACTAATATTTCCTTGGACCGCCTTTAGCTTTGATTACGGCACGCATTCCCTGTGGCACTGTTTCAATAAGCTTCTGCAGTGTCACAAGAGATATTTCCATCCAGTGTTGCAATGATTTTTCCTCAAGGCCTTGTGTATTGATGATAAGAGAGTTCAATCACAGTGCAAAGCCTTCTCTAGCACATCCCGCAGGTCTGGACTGTGGTGGCCAATCCATGTGTAAAAATGATGTCTCATGCTCCGTAAACCACTATTCAACAATTTGATTCTGATAAATCCTGGCATTACCATCTTGGAATATACCTGTGCCATCAGGGAAGAAGAAAATCCATGGATGGAATAACTTGGTACCTGGTACCTTGTACAACAGACACTAGCAGGGCTGATGGCAAAAATAAAAATCCTGAGCCTGAGCCTGAACATTTTTAAGGCGGCCGAACCCACTCCAAGTCATGGCTGAGGTGTTCCACACAATACCAAATTCCTCCCAAATTTCAGCTCGTGTCCACAGAGAAATGCTGCCGCAATGACTTCACTGTGTCACTCCAGCTTCAAGGAGCTTTTATGCGAGCATGACTCTCATTAGCTGCTCCATTAAACTTGTGTTACAAGTAGAAATAATTATTCAGCTAACATAAAATGTGTTTGCATTGATAACTAATGTAGAGGTTCAATGGACTCCCTATTCTAATTAAATAAAGTAAGGAAAAAAAATCTCTGCTTGGTAACAGTTTCAGGACTGAGACAGACAGCATCTAATGAAGTCTTCAAGATATCAACATATTTTCATCTCTGAGTGGATTCAGTGGCCTCAGGTACAGTGATGAGTGCACTACAGGTAACTTCAAAATTGTGTAACATAATACAGGACAAAAGAGGGGGAAAAATATCTGGGAGAAAACAGGCACAAGGCACAGGTACCTCTAAGTAAACTACTAATGAACCACGAAATAAGTAGTAGCAAGTGGCATGGGACATAATTGACAGATATTTCCAAGTGGTGCTTTCACAATCTAAACAAGTCCCTGAGAAGACAAGCAGACCACCGAGGGAAGAAAACAGGTGAAAGTAAGTGAGAGGAAGAGTAGAAGCCTGAGTTTATCAGCATCATTTCTAGGTGCAGTGTTTATAACAGCTGACTGAATACGAGCAGAGATGTGAATTTCCTCAGACACTAAACACCAAAGTTGTGCAAAAGCCAATCCTCCAACTCCTGCTGGCAATACAAAGAAATTGCAACAACAGCACTCACAATTGAGCATAAAGTGTAAGCTGCTGACAAGAAAGACAAATATGATCTGAGTGACAATCATTTCAGCTGAAATTATTTTCTCATAATAATGAAGATGGGCTTCAAAATGTCTAAAATGTGGTATTTGTAAAATAAATTTTGTATCAAGGACTCATCCATACCAACTACATAGTAATGTAGGGTGCTTTCCAACTGCCCCTTAGTTTAAACATATCATCCTCCCATATCATCCCCTGGCATGTCCTGGGAAGGCCTCTAGAGACCCAGTTACGCTCCCTTACATACACAAATAGGGACGTCGGTTTCAAACGTTGTCATACGTTGCCGTCCTCATACCTCCATGCGTCTTTTACGTTGCCATGGTTGTTAAGTCAATTCCTCCACTAGTGGGCAGTGCTCAGCTCAGAGTTCACTCCTTCAATCCTACAACAGTTTCAGACACCAGTTGGCGGCGGTAATGAAGTCGTTTGCAATGGCCATACACCCCCTAAACACTCAAATAGCCTTTCTTCAAAAGCTTGCGCAATTTTCTACACCAGTAATCATCGTCTTCATTCTTCTGCTTTTTTTTTCTTCCTGTTCCTCTTCTTCTTCTCTGGTTTGTTTCTTTCGCTGGTCGCCTTTTGTTTCCACTCAGCGCATGGTATTGCTTCATTTTCTGCGTCAAGCGACGGACGGCTAAGTTCTGTGAAAACGGACTAAATTACCCGTGTAACTGACGTAGGAGACAGACAAAACTGTCCATCCATCCATCTGTGTATCCGTTTTCTCCATGGGGTATAAATTGGCCTTAATCCAGCAGGGAACCCAACTGATGAGCTCTGAACCTCAAGCAGGCATCCAGCTAGTGAAACACTTTGATCCGTTTTGTTTTCATGTGTGACCGCTAAACGTGAGCTACGAATAAACAGAGGAGATGGACTGTAGCTGTTGTTTTTCATATGTACCGAGGAAAATAAAACGCCAAATGCAAATCGCATTGTGTTAGCAAAACATCTCTGACTTGTTACTGTACATAATGGACTGTGAAGGATATGCACCGGGCAAATTCAGCTGCTTTCAATCTGAGCACACATCTCAGCTGAAACGTTTACACCAATGCCTCTGTGGAAGCTGGTCTTATCGCAGTAAACAAACAAACAAAACAAAAAATCATGAAGCGCACAAGCCCACTTAGTGGTAGTAGTGTTGACAGACTGCAGTGAGTTATGTGACAACCAAATCACCTCATAATAAGCTCATCTCTCACTGATTCACTGAAAGATATGACATGGAACACCCATTGCAAAAGGCAAAAAAAAAAAAAAAAAAATGGTGCTGTCAAAACAATGTCCTCACTGCAGCACTGAGGTTTAGTCATCGCCCCCTGGCAGTTCTGTCTCAGTCCCAGTTGTTTCTGCAGCTTGGTTTCAATATAACCAGGAGAGGCTAAAGCTGTGGATCATTCATCTTTAACTACAAGTTAAAGTGGAGAATAAGAATCCGTTCTTATTATAAATATAAATATGTGTATCTCCAACATGAAATCCCTTATTTTTAACCATTGCTAAAGGCAAAATCATAAAAATCTGAAACATTTCCTTTAGGGTGAAGACTCAGAAGACACACCACATTAAATCTTTAGGTGTTATCTCTGCAGCCTGAAACCTGTGTAGTTTCTTCCAAACAAGACAGGCTGAAAACAGAATTAATGTCTGTTTGGCCTGTTTGCAATCACATGCAGTGGACAAGCAGCACATACGTGTATCCAAATGAAACAAACTAACAGAAATAATCATTCAGACTTGATGACAAAGAGAGGGTGAGTCAGCTTACAAAAAAAAAAGAAAAAGAGGGAAAGAAACTACACTGTAGTGCAGTGTTTGTGTTTTGTATGTTCTGGGAGACTAGAGTGGTTACCGTCTGGCCTGGGAAAGAGATTGTTAAGGTCCCTGAGGACACCAACCCGCTGGCCTCCAGAAAACCACCAGCAGAGTGGCAAAGCAGACACAGCCAGATGTGAAGGAGTACACAACACATGTAAAAAAAACACGCACGCACACACTCTTCCCATCCCCAAAAAATTTAAACTGGGATCTATCGTATAATATTTGCTTGGAAAACAAGCATGTTTGAGGGAGGACAGCGTACCTGTTACTTATATACAAATAACTAGAAATGAATAAGAAATATAAACGTATATCAGACATACTTAACAAATATGTACAGTATGTCTGATATATGATGCTGTCCCTGAAAATACACTGTTACTGTATTTCAACAAGCCCCAAGTATTCCAAGACCCTCATTTAAAACATAGATTGTGAAACAGATTAAGGCACACTCCATTTAAAAAGTGACACAAATGTAAATGTGATTTCAGACTGCATACTTTCCAGTGACAGTGGAGAAAAACTTCTCTGAATATTTGAAAAAAGCACTCCTGAACTTTGACAGATTTTCTCACTGAGGCGCTCCCTAACTACCTCCTTTCTAAACTCTCTCCAGCCAGTAAAGGTTAGCCTGATGATGACTCTTGCCTTATCACTTATTCTGCTTCTTTCTCTCTTTTCCTGTCTTCCTCTGATGATTTGCTCTTGTGTTTCTTTGATGAATCAGTCATAGTGCACTTTCAAAATGGCTGGAGTGTTGATATCCCCTTGCTAGTGTATGACGTGGTGCATAAAGCAAAACTCAGCTGTGAAGTGCACGGCGTCCTGGAAGAAAGAAATGTGAGGTGTGGTTTCTCAACCTTGGGACGCTCCAGGAATGTACATAATAAATGTCAGTGTGCCATCAAAACGAGTTTCACAGTCAGAAAAATAGATAATGCTACTTTAAAGAAGGCTGACTAGAAGTTTATTAAAAGGAAACTTTTTATTTGATTAATTATCTCAGCAACTATCTTCCTGAATGAATAAATTCACAAGTAGCTTGTTTAACCCTTTGATGCCAATTGTGACAAATTGCCAACAAAATGTTTCCCGTGTTTTTTTATTTTATTTATTTATATTATTGAACCATTTTTATTTATTATAATTTATTTATTATTTATTTGTTTTACTTATTGTTTTTAATTTACTAAAATTTTTATTGTATTTTATTTTATTCCAGCCTATTCCTTTTTTCTCTATTTTTTTCCCTTTGGTTATTTTGTTTTCATGTAATTGTCAACAGATATGGCCATTAAGCGGTTAAGTTACTTTTAAATGCAGCAGTACATTTAAAAAATATGACATTTTGGACTGAAACAGATAAAGAAGGGTATAATTTAAAACAGGAACTATAATAAGACTGACGAGGCATCATCTGCCCCACTTTAGACTGCAGCTGGATTTCCATTTAATGTTGAAATCATTACAGGACTCGAACCAGCGACCTTCTTGCTGTGAGGCTGCGGTGCTACCCACCACACCACCGTGCAGCTTCCAACACACCTCTATAAAAAAAAAATATAAAAAAACATAGATTGAAAATCTTTGACTAAATTAAAAACAGAGTTGATTTAAAAAAGCTTCCATGACTTTTTATACTTGTTTATATTTGCATGTTCTCCACCTGGTTGCATTACTCTGAAGAAGAGAACAAAATGTTCATTGTGTTGCAGGTAAATCGGACTGAATGGCCGTCTCAGTGTTCGCAACGTTCTTGACATCGGAGCAGGTATAAATGTGCAACGTGATATTGTCAGATTAGTGGCATAGCTCTGTACTTCTTAGCTTTTCTCAGGGGAAACTAAACCTCCGTCAGCAGTCTGCAAATTCCATGCTATTGTAGACAAAGACCACAAAGAAAAAAACCAACAGGAGACCACTTAAACTGATCTGGAGGTTATGCAACATGAAACCTGATGGCCTTTTGCATGAGCCAGGTTTTTTGTTTTTTTTTCTAGCATGTCAGGAGGAAATTTACACAAGCAGGTTCTACAAAACATAAAACTGTAGCTATCATGTTAGTATGCTGCACAACCAAAATGCGAGGCTGTTAATAGCAAGAAACTGATCCCCCCCCCCCCAACTCTCTCAGCTTTCTCTCCTCTCCAGTCTTCAGAATTATCACACACAAAGACACGCTCCTTTATTCACCAACACCCTCCACAATGTGGTGTTAAACTGACAGTGATCAGCCAGGGGCAGGGTGGTGATGACTGGAGAGCTCATGGTGGGTTTCTCACCACTTACTAACTACCCTCTCCTCTTCCTCCCACCTCTGCTTCCACTCACTGCACTCTTGAGGAAAAAGAGGCATGCTTGGCACCAGGAGGCACTGAGGGTAGCGTATCACTGAGAAGTGGATCTTCTTAGGATGCCAGTGGGGATGCAGTCAGTTGGGATCAGAGAAAAATTCCTTTGGCTTCAAGACTGTAACATCACTTTGACACACTTGCTCTGACTGCCAGCAATAGTTTTCTAAGACAGTCTTCTGAAGCAAGGAAGGCAGCACATTCACATCCTGTGATACTTAAACAGCCATAAAAATCTCTAATAGTCTATATGAAACAGGCTGGTCACAACTATTGCATAAATCAATCATGAAATATTTTTTGTTTTTTAAGATGCTTCATACATGTTTTAGTTTTGTCCATTTAAACAGAAAAAGGTTGGATGACATTTAAACAAATACGATCTTTTAATCATGTAATTTTTTTTGTGTAGGTAAATAGAGAATTATGTGATATCTGATACCAGAATCTGTATCTGGATATTTAGTGTTGGAAATAAATTTCCTGATGAACCACAGACACTCAGATCAGGTAGAAGCTGTTTTACTTCGCGAAGGAATACATTTTAACCCTCTG
>JAOXYM010000010.1:15225610-15243588 GCA_028567055.1 Leptatherina wallacei | reverse complement strand
CAGTCAATCAATGAGTTTGTACTCATTTCATTTTAAGACCTGGTGAAGACCAGATGGGGTTTCATTATATCCTCATATACAACTGTAGAACTAAAAGAAGGTGTACCATTTTTGTCAGATGACTGTAAAGAACACACATGCATATAAAGAGGACACAGGTCGAAATCCATCATTTTGCATACATTATTTGAACACCAGAATATCAAGGCTTTGATTATTCTTTATGAAGAAAGGGCGTGGGAATCTATAGGATGAATATATAGGAAACTCCATGAGACAGCAGCAGCCGCGAGACAAAAATTGAGCTGGAAAGGCTTGTCCTACTTTCTTCAAAGAACAAACGCCTGTTTCTGCAACACTTCTCAACTCTGGGTGAAAATAAAGGGAGGGAACAGATTTGATAACAGTTCCCAATTACCACCACTATAAAGAAACTGTTTCTGTGAGAGGAGAAATTCTCTTCCTCTTCCCATGGTGGTTTTGGACAGAGTTAGGCTTATGGTGATGCAGCACTGGCTCATTTCACTAATGATTTAACCATGTCTTTGTTTCTCTGCCTGCTAACGGCATTCTCTGGAGAACAGCTAAGCTAATCCAAAAGTCTGGCTTCAGTTTGGAAGGCATTCTCAGTTGGCTTCATGTGTTGTATGATATCAGTCCGTTTATTCCCAAATGGGATAGACTTTGATAGAAAAAAAAAAGAACATTAAGAATCAACATTGGAATGTAAAAAGAAAATCAGTGTCCTTACTGAATTTCTGTTTCATATCAAACTTTTACTTTTGTGTACTTGTCAAAAACAGATTCACACAACAGGACATCCACTCCCTTGTAGTTTACAAAAAAAGCTATACAGCTGCAGCAAATGTAATCGCAGCCACAATAAAACTCAGAAAGCCCAGAACAGTCCATTGTTTGGATTTTTGGAGCTAGTTTTTGGTAAGGCAGGTTTATAGCACACTTTGACCTTTCACTTCTTAGCAACTTACAGGAAGTAGGTAAGCAAAGTGGGGCCAGATGACAACTATATTAAAAACATGGAAAGTAATACCACGGCATCCAATTACTGAACACAACACCACCATCACCAGAAAATAATAGTTACTGGAGAAATCAGAGTAGGCAGGGGAGGGTTAACACCATTCTAAGGCATCATCATTTCAAGGTGATATGCACAAGGGATGGACAGGAAAAGATGTCAAAAAGCTTTGAAAGGAAGAGCAGCTTACAAAAGGTGGCTTAGCCTTTACACGAACAAGCCCTTTTTTATCCACCTTGCTTCCTCTAACCAGCCCTGAATAGTTGGAGCTGGTGCACGTTCAAGATCAAGCCTGTGGGGGCTATTAAAAAAGAAAAGATATCACACATTTCCCGTGTGTGAGGGGACATATTGCCACCCTGTGTTTGTTCCTTATGCGACTTTTTCTGTTGGCAGAAAAGTGATGACTAAAGAAAATATGATGTTTAACACAGGATTTTACCCATTTAATGTCTTTAGTTTCTCCAAGGTACTATGGATTTTTTTTTCCTTTTCTAAAAGCTCATATGCTTCATCCAAAACTTAAGTAGAGTTAGTTGTCTGTAAAATGTCAAGTTAGGCACATTAACTATCTAATGTTATTATATACACATACACAGACACACACATAGTGACATATGTGGTGGGAGCTGTGGAGAGCGAGCACATGTAAACAGAGCAGGACCCAAACCTGCTGAGACACAGTGACACAGATGGCTGCCTTTTACCCAGCTGGCACTGAGACATATTGAAACAGAGATCATTACTGAAATAATAAGTGTATAACAGTGGAAGCAAAAGGTAAGTCATCAACAAAATCCTTATAATCAGTAAAAAGGGAAAACCAATCTGTATGAACATTTGCTACATTATCAACGGGATGGTTAATAGTTTCATGGTAACAGTGGATCAAACTCATGTTATGTAATGAGAGGTGCCAAGAAGCACATCACATCCAGCTGGCATACATAGTGGAGCTTTAACTCCTACAGAGATGCTTTTTGTCAAATGTTTTTGGAGACCAAAACAGAACTTAAAGACCAGAAACACAACTGCAACACTCAGCATATCCAATAAATAAACACAAAAAACTGGCAGTACAACAGCCAAGTTTTCAATCAAATCAATCCAGCAGCCAATGAAGTCCCACTGCACCTAGACATGTTTTATTATCATTACTCTTCTTCGCTTTGTCCTTTACTGTGCACCAAGGTGCAATGAATATCTGAAAGTAAAGTGTGCCAGCTTAAGACGTAAAACCAAATCTCTAACTGTAAAATGACAAAAATGTGATGAGAAAACATGACACCTGCAGTCTTTCAGTGATGTAGAAGACAACTTATCAATCAACAACTGTCTATCAGGTGGTTGCCCACCAACCAAAAGGTAAACTACATAGTTGTACATACATAGTTAAGTCCAGCTGCTGTTTATATTGAACTGGCTATTTAATAGGCCCACAGTACTTGTCTATACATGCACGGGAGGAGAATCAAGCTTTTAAAGCTGGAAAATTTTAAACTTACAATGTTTTATGTAAGTGGCACTAGTGTTGCTTTCGTCAATGAAAATCATGACGAAATATCGTCGTCAACAAACCTTTATCACGTGACGAAAACGAGATAAGACGTAAATGGTGGTCTTGTGACGATAACTATAATTAAACATTCAATTCAATTCATCTTTATTTGTATAGCGCCAATTCACGACAATGTCATCTCATGGCGCTTCACAGACAATCAGTTTGTCTGATTGTCATTCATCAAACATATAATGCAATATTGTTGACAAACACGAGACCAAAAGTAGTTCACAAAATAAAAATTCTGCTAAAATTTCTCTTCATTTTCGTTGACTAAAACGAGATGAAATAACGCTATAATGTTTAGTCCTGTTATTATTGTTTTCTGTTTCCTCGGCTGTTCATCACACTGCTCAGACGCAGGCGACGTGACTTCCTCAATCCCCTCTTCACACTCCCGGCATTATTTACATACGGTGAGTCAAACACTTTCTTGGTTGGAGTCATGGCCGGGTTGTCGGGGAGAAAAAGAAGAAATAATATCTAGACTCACTTTAATTACAAACAAGTGGAAAAGAAAACTTGTGAAAAAAGATGGGGAGTAATGCGGCCATGAAAAAACACCACCAATCTAAAAAGACATCTCAAGATCTTCCATGGTGAAATGGAGGTAATGTTAAGACATTAATGTAACGTCACTTTCTATTTTACATTGTCCAGGCGTGCGTGTCTAGCCTAGCGTGTGTGTGACTAGTGCGTTTGCGAGAAAGAGCGTAAAGTGGATTTATCCAACTATCTGCTAAAACTGTTATATTTTTGTGTATCCACAACAACACATATAACGATAAATTAATTAGCTCTAACTGGGAGCTAATTTAGTCAAGAGATTTTAACAAACAACCTCTGACTAGTTTTACCAGCACAGTCATGTGAATCCACTGATTCTAAACAGGTTCTTAGATCCTACTTCCTACCTGACTGACTGACTGTAAGTGCATTAAAGCATCCCATAGTCTAGACCCATTCAGTACATACATTAAACATCAACATGCCTCCCTGCTTAGTTTATGACCACTTCTGTTTGGATTATGTTAACTTTTTTCCTTACTTAGAGGTAGATTAACTAATGTAAAATCATGGTGAGGATTTATGCTAACTAATATTTATAACAGTTGAGTCCTGTTTATTCTTTTCTGTCAACAAAGTCCTATGCAATCAGGGCCATTTGTAGTGTTGTTCTTTTAAGTTAGTTTTTATGATGCAAAATCCTCATCATGCAAAATTCAGTTTACAAGCAGGTCACAGACACACATTTTTACATTTGCACTTTTTATTATGTTACTGTAGCTCAAGCGTCCTCGTTTTTCTATATGTTAAACTTGAATGCATTTATTTTTTTGTTGCATTGCCAGTCATGTGATGCTCCAGTATTTCATATATTTAATTCAAATTTATGTGTTTGTACCTAATTGTTTAGTTGGTAAAATAAATATGTTGAGCAGTCTGCTCCGAGCAGAGCATCTTCCACGTCTGGAATGGATGTTTTCTTGAGTCTATAAGGTAACAATAATATAATAATAAGATAACCATGTTTGATTTGTGAAATGGGTTTGACTAAAAGAAAAATTTGGTTTCATCCATACTATACTAGGTAATTATACCACATTAACTAGGTTAAATAGAATTACATTACTAAAAAGATATTAAAACCATTCACTAAAACTAGACTAAAATAGTCATGGGTTATTGTGACTAAAATAAGACTAAAATGCTCAGAGTTTCAGTCGACTAAAACTTGACTAAACAAAACAGAGTTTGAATGTGACTAAAATTAATAGAAACTAAAATGAAAGTTTGACACAAAGACTAGACTAAAACTAAAATTAAAACAGGCCGCCAAAAACAACACTGAAGTGGCACAATATACCACATGGATCAAGTAGTCAAACTCGACGAAGGAATCTTTACACAGGAATTTCTCACATATGAAATCAAAATTCTTAAAACTATAATGTTTCAGTGCAAGTTTGATGTCATGCATCTTATCTTTATCATTCACTTATCCATGTTTCACCATTTAACTTATCATATATGATACACTGCTTTCAGAAATTCCGACCAAACTGAACCTCTTTAATGTTCTCATGTAAAAATGGTCTAACACTTAAACATGCTAATGAGCAAACTGTAGTGGTTTCAGCTGCAAATAATACCAGTATCAAACATAAGGCTACATTTTGGAGAAAGCCGGTATTGCAATACTACTGCACGAGTGTGCAGGAGTGGAGAAGCAAGCTAAATCAGCAGAATAAGGAGCACAGCTTGAGAGACTTGTCGCAGCATGACTCGGTTTCAAGCTGAATAACCAAATTCTCTTGACGTCACCTTTCAGTTTGAAAAAACACCACCAGAAGTTAAGTTTTGGAGGCAGATACTGCAAAAACATAAACAACATGAACAAAAAGCAAAGCCAAACTAAAGGTGTGTTAGTTGATGTAGCAAACCATCAAAAAAAAAATAGAGAAAAAAAAGAAACACATAACAGACCACAGATGGACAATCAGACGAAGACGCACATACAAATCCACACAAAACAGAAGTTAACTCACAGAGCAATGAATCAAGCAGCAGCACTGGCAGCCATGGAGTCCCAGTTGGTGGAGCAGAGAGCACCTACTGCTGGAGCCTGGAGATGACAGAGCGACAGAAGGCAGCGATAAACAGAATGCACAAAAACGTGAGAAAAGAAGACGATAGAAGGGTGATGAAAAGGGAAAACGAGAAAATAAAAACCAAGATGGAAAGAGAGAGGGGAAAGCATTTTGATACTTTGCCTGAAGCAGATCTCTGAACATAGCGGATCCTTTTCAGAGCAAGTCATTGTTCTGGCACGGCGTTACAGAACAGCTATCAGATTTACTGGTACACTAATCGCCGTGCAAAGTCATGTCAAGGCCACTGACACATTATTACACTAATGCACACAACTCCACTGGACTTCAGGTAGCACGACGATCTTGTTCTTACAATTTTTCTACTTTCATCCAAAAGTAGTTTTAAAGACCCACTATATAACTTTAAAACTTTGCTTTCCAGATGCGTTTGATGACACAGGGATATCTATTGTGTGCATTTTTAGAACCGCCCCGAAGCTGAGAAACCGCACTAAAGAACTTTTACATCCGAGACGCCACCTACTAAGTTGCCCTTTACGCATGCGTTACAGGCTAGCAAGCAAATGTAAACAAACCAGTGGTTTTGAACGCACGCCAGCAGATTCAGCAAAGAAACGTTAGAAGACATTATCTGAGGAAGAGAGGAAACTAAGGAGAGCCAAAGAAGAGCAAGAGATAAGACAAGAGTCGAGATAAGACTGTTTTTACTGTCTGGAAAGAGCTCACAGTACAGGTTGGATGCAAGATGGATGCTGAATTAGCCGTCGATAGGGGGCGCATCACTGAGAAAATAGTATAAGTTATATAGTGGGTCTTTAAGGTAAAGGGCATGATAAAGATGGCCTGGAAGTTTGCTGTGGGCATTCAGTGCCTGTTTATTCCCATTAATTGTCAAATCTGTTTGTACTTTTATATGCTTTACAAACACGGATGCCACCATTTCTAATAATGTTAGCTCTCTTCAGGTGGTTAACCACTTTGTGAAAATGACACTTTGTAGAGCAGCACACCATCAGCCGCTTTATCACTCAAATGTCAGATTTAGTGACACATTCAGCACCCAAGGAACACTATCTTCATCCTCCATGAAGAAAAACTGTTGTTGCATCAGAGCCCAAAACACAATGGCACCTCAAACTAACTTGTAATATGTTACAGGTTTAATTCCAAGATAAATTCTCAATCTAGCAAGACTTTTTTTTTTTTTGTTATAGGCATGTAATTTTTACTTTAGGAATATATATCCTAAACTAAGCATGCATGTATCCACCTCATCCTGGTATCAACTGAGCTAGAAATAAACCGGACAGTAACAGTTTTCCTAATCCAGTTGCTGGGTTTAATGCCAACTGTGAAGGGAAGACATACTTTGTGTCAGCGAATTGGCTCAATCCATCTGCAAATCCTATCCTCCCTTTGTTACAGGATCCGTTAGAGGTGCTGTATTGAGCATAAAATGGGTGTTGCTATGCAACCAAGAAAAATGTGAAAAAATAAAAGCCAAACCTATTGTTAGATATCAAATATTCATTGTTAAAAAAAAAGAAAAAAAAACTAATGGAGCTGAGGACAGAGCAGCTTGTTTGGGATAAAAATAACCACAGTCGTTTTATGAGCCTTGGCTTTTTTTTTTTTTTCATGCAGCCATTTATTTGAGTAGATGAAAAACAAACAAAAATCATCATCTGTCAGAAGAGAAAAGCCTTGAAAGTTATCAAATGATAAAACTTTCAGCATACTAAGGAGTAGGAGTTCAGGATTATACCTTTGCGTGTGAGCTGTTCCAGTTTTATGGTTATGTGGCTGCTGTAACAAACGGTTTTACACATCGGAAAGTGCGCATCTTGCTAAATTAGTTGTTCTATCAGTGAACTATGACGTTTGTATCTACATAAAAGATTACAATAACTTCTTAGCTTGTATTGCTAATAACTGCTAGACCCCTGAGCGAAAGGAACCGGAGAAAATATTTTAAAGCATATGAATTGAAGCTTTTGCTTTCTGTCTGACTTAATATCAATACTGTCATTGCCTCATCCATCATGTTTTTTTAAACTCAATGGTGTGTGTCTGTTATTGTAATTTGACCTGAATTATTTTGGAGGAAAAAAAACATGTTGTTGAGATCACTTCTTAGGTCTTGCAGAGTGGTTTGTGTGGTGGTTGAGAAACAACAGTGACGGTGGAGACACTGTACTAACATGAAGATTGTATGAGTACAACAATGACTGTTCAATAAGGTCAAACATGTAGAAAAGGCATATTTCAAACTGCTTCTTCCCACCATGGTGAGCTCAGCAAACCAATATGATTTTTTGGCAAAAGAAATTGTTCTGAGAATCATATTAGCTTTCACTGTATGTACTGTTTTATCTGCTTTTTGAATAGTAAAGTGTGAGAAACAATAAAAATGCCCCAATGTCTGAATGACTGAATGTCATGCTTTAAGAAATGAATGAAAATTTAATGGAAAAATACATTCTTAATCCCAAAGGGAAATCATAAACACAATGATTAAGTCATTAATGGTACTGTCTCATGTCTGAAAAGGGCTTGGGGATAACACACTGATCCACACGTATCTGGGAGCAGGCTACACAAGTTCACCCTTAAACCAACATCCAGATGATCTTAATGATCAATCATTAACGTTTCCCATATTATATTAAGAGGGGGTGCCACAACATCCCCAATGGCACCCATCGCTCCCCTCCTAGAGGGTGAAGATCATTTTATTCAAGCTCATTTTCTATACAGCGCCAGATGACAACAAAAGTCATTTCAGGTTCCCGTTCCTCTACAACAGGTTTACACAATGTCCTTGTATTAAGAAACTAAACAGTCTGGTGTTATACGTCAACCGCCTGAAAATCAGACAAAAATATGTTGTTGTTTTTTTAAATAACTTCCAGGGTGATGAAGATGGAAACACTGTGCTTCCTGCCCATTGCGGGAACTCGCAAAGCTAAACAAGCTAAATCTACTCCTGATTGTAGTCATTTCTGAGGCGTATGACGGCTTGAATGGATCCAATATTCTTTGTAGGTTTTATCAATTTTGTCTGAGATCTGAACTTTAACCATATTTAGAGTAGGGGTGGGAGTCTTTAGACACATCACTATTTGATTACAATTCAGATGTGGGTTTATAAAACAATTATTGATGCATCTGTTTTACCAGTGTGACCAACTTGACAACACTTTCCGAGCGAAAACATGTGACATGGGTTCTCATATTTGTTGTGATAAACAACAAAGAAGAAAACTCCTTCATCTATTGGTTAATGAAGGGCAACTTCTGTTTCCACCACATAAGAATAAAAAATGGAGCTGCATCACATGTGTGCAGTGTTGGGTTGACCGTAGTTCAATCAGAACTTTTACCGTGCTTGTCCACATCCGACCACAAGCCATTTCTCCTGGCCAGAGCGGCCCATCGCCTGACATGTGCGTTTGTTGGTTGGGTTTACCCACAATGCTCTGTGGTGAATCCGCAATCCCCTTGGCGTTGTAGTCGGCCTTGTGCACTCGGTTTACTTTAAACTAACTGAGAGCTACATTTGAAGGCGGACCACATTTGCTTCTTTGATCCAAATCAAGAGTTAATTTGTGCATTCACACCTCCCCAAACCAACCGGACTTTCCTATCAAACCAAAACACCCATAGAAGCTGAAGTACTTTCACACGCTAGCTTTTAAAGCACAGGGTACCGATCAAATTTCCAACTCAGCCATGATGTTTGTTATGTACATGCCACAGACGGTCCAGGCGCTGCACTTTTTCACAATTTCAAGTTCTGCCATTTGCATTTCCCAACATTGTGTTATTAATCAACAGCTAAAGAATCAATTTTCAAACTTTGTACGTCGATTCAGAATTGTTCACGTCCGCATCACGATGCGTCTAAAATACAGCTTCCCACCCCAACCCCAATTCAGAGCGACTGCTCTGAGTAAAACCACATTTTTCACTTCCTCAGGACATTTCAAAAGTTGGACTATGTTCTGTCCTCTTTGGATTTTTTCCACGCCTTTCAGTCATTTATGAAAAAATTTGTCCATGATGAGGTTTGAAAATGTGACATAACTTCATAACAGTGTATTTGGTAGATGATGTTTAAATAATTTAGCCACTATCACATGGGCATGAAACCTGCACGGTAACTTTTAACTTCATTTGCTTTGTGTTAAAATGATTTTATTACAATTCTAGCTGCTTTTTTTTTTTAATTCTACTTTTTTTTTCTTTCTTATCTGTAATGCTTTTAATGTTTTATGTAGAGCAATTTGAATTGTCTTGAACCTGAAAATGTACTATACAAATAAACTTGCCTTGCCTTGCCTAGTGCCATATTCACATTGTAATGCTGTAATGGGTAGGCTACCTATTACATCTACAGGGTTCATGAAAACCTGCTTCAGTTGTGGAAATAATTTTACTGACTGTATTTCAGCACCAGGAAGGAGATTCTCCTAAATCATCTCCCTGCCAGTCCTTTAAGTGTTTGTGTTGATGTCTGTCAACACAGGTCCCGTGGCACATATGTCCTTGCCTCTTGAATGGTGTTGACCACAATCTCTCCCTCATGCCTCGTAAACAACAGCTGGTTCTAGTAGTCCATCTGCTACTTATGAATTCCCTTCCACAGGACTCACAGCTCTGACATACAGTTGGTGTGGCTCCTCTGACGCGTCAACTTCCAGGTACATCATGAGCATGTGTTGCTGCTTTTACAGTACACTATAATAATAGCAATCTGAGTGGTAGACTGGAGCACTCAGCTGTGAGTAAGTTTCTAATTGACTCTCTCATCATCTTAATACCTTCTAATGTTTGTTTTACAGCCCCCCCCTCCCCCCCCAAAAAAAAAGTTATTTGTCGATAGGCTAAAAGATGATCAATCTATTTACGTCTGAAAGGAAATGTAATATAGGTGGCTTGGTTTTCATGAATGAACATGCACATTTTAGATGATTTTATGCTGACTTTCTCATTAACATTAGAGACTGAGTTCATAGGTTACAGCTGAATGTCTAAGAAAAAAAAACTTGCTGAAAACAACTGTGATGATAGTTTTATTAAAAAAAGTACAACACAAACATAAACACAGGAGCAATACTTTGAGCTATTTGTTCCTAAATGTGTGTAACTCCGATTTGAAAAGAGGATTAAGGTATAATAGCTTTAAAATCCAACCATTTATCAATTGCACACGCAGCTGTCAAGCAGGATACATCAAGTAACCACATGCCCTAAGCTGGACTGTAGTTGCATGTATCTACACATAATGAAAAATGTCAACCTTCCTTTCTTGCTCAGTGGCATTTCAGCAGTCCTGCATGATCCAAAGAGATCGTTTTGTTACAAAAATATCTTTTCAAAACAGTACAAAACTGCCATTTGTCTCCCCAGGTTTGCAGTTTACCCTCCATTTAATTTTAAAGGATTGCAGTTTAATCCTGTCTTAAAATATAAAACCTGTGTTTTTCTCAAACATGGTGTGTTCAATACCATGTAAGTCTGTGGTTGAGTACAAAAAGGCACAGGAAGCTTTTACACAACAACATGGCTCAGCGGGAGACCACAGACAAATCATCGCTTAAAATCCTGAGTTTAGTGGCAGAGTTGACGCCACACAGAGAGTCGCAGACTGTGACTAACTCAGCACACACGGGCCGGTTCTGCTGGCAATGCATCGGAGCATTCAGTCCACCCCAGTGGGAAGAAGTTGTATTGGTCCTTATCATTATTACTGTCGTATGTCAATCTGGTCAATCTAAACTCTGTCTCCATAACAACCATCTACAGCTGTAACTGTAGACTGAAATAAAATAAAATAAAATATTTCTGCAGTAGGGTATTCATTTAAATAACAGTAACTCAGGTTTTGGACACCATCATGTTGCTGAAGCTGCCACTTGAATGATGATTTCCTATTATCGGCTGATGCTTAGAGATTGGCACCATAAGAAGACCATTCATTATTTTTGGCAAGCACAGAGTAAAGAGTCCATAAATGGCTCAAAGTGGGTCTGCCTTATTGTTTAGACTTCCTTCAAAGCATACAGTACACATGCTTCAAATATATCCAGACTTCTCATTTTGCTTTTTATAAATCTTGTCATCAATCTTAACACTGTGCTAGATGCAAAACCTGAATGAGAGTCATCATAATCAATCATGGGCGCTGTGAATGATCTTGTGTGAATGATGTTGCAACATTTTGGCAAGATCTCTATATAATACTAGCCTTTCAGGGCTCACAAAGCTTAACTTTCCAAAATACTCACATAAGAATGGATACTTGAAGAAAAACTATTTTTGCCAAAGAATACGTGGCTGACCAAATCTGATTTCAGATTTGAATCTTTATTTTTCCTTTTTTCTTAAAAACATATTAAACTTATTATAAACTATACTAAATCTCAAGCCTTTGCATGCAAAATATTTATTTATTTATTTATATGAATGAATGACAGCAAAGAAAATAAACAACGTCATGACTTTTCCACCGTATAAACGGCTTCATATCTTGCATAGAGATATGCAACACAACTGCATCCCTGATCTCTTTCCTTCTGGATCCTAAAAATATGGGATCCATTGAAATAAATCCCCTGATGTTGGTTGTCTCTTAATAAGAGTTTCTGGGCTGGAGTTGTCTTCTGCATCTCGTAGAGAGCAATATTTGTCACTGCGGTTATATGCACGGCTAAATTCCAGGAGTGAGTGATGGTTCACTTTACTGTATATCTGTTGGTGCTTTCAGACAAACACCGTTCTGGTGTAGAGGGAGGGTTGAACCCACTGGTAACTATGGAAGTCCAAGAAGAACATTTGCAGTGAATATAAAAAGAGGAAAAAATAATCCAGATTTTTATGAAAATAAATAAACGGAAAATTTGATTGATCAATTTTATTGATTAATCACCCAGCCCTACATCCTCTGTTAGAGTTTAGCTCCTAGATGAAACTGTAGCAGAGACACAAACTCAGCTGAACTACAGCTGTGTGTTTCGGATTCATTTCCGCTGAAAAAAGTTTGTATCCCTTTTTTTCCCCGCAAAACTTTTGTTCCAGTATTTGTTGAGGAAAACTTCTAAATGGCTTGATTCCCAGTCTGATTACTTGGTATTAGTCTACCCTCACTTCTCAAATGAGGGTGAAATGAAGATTGGAAAAGGTATGAAAACACACTAATCAACACTTTAACCTGACAAATAGCCAGGATTATTTTTAGAGTGCAGTAAAACATTTAAACTATAGAAGAGAAGCAACTTTAACATCTCCAGGAACTAATTTCTACACTGATAAGATATTTTATCTTCTGTGCAGGCAACATGCTATCACAGTACGAAATAAAACCCTGGCATGTGAAAATAAAGCAGAATAAGCCATAAAACAAAACTTTCTGAACCATAACTACCACTCTGCTGTAGAATTAATGTGTCGAAATAAAACCTCAGACATCAGCGACATGTGTGTTGTACGTTCTGCTTAAAGCTAAGAGAGAAAACTTATGGAGGGGTTGGATTATCCGATATACAGACAACAAAAATAGGAACAGATAACCTCCCAAACTACAGTAACCAAAAGCATAACATGCACTTTTTCTTCATTTTTTGAGCACATAGGGAAAGGGTTGCCAAATCTTACACTCTCCTACTTCATTGCCAGTATGCAATCCCCTTTTTCACTTTCATGCTTCATTATCATGGTTGGTTAATATCATGTAGAAATCCTTTTATTACGGCTGGAATTTCTCAGAGGATTGTGCTGAAGATGCAGCGTAGCGACAGGGGGTGAGAGTTCCTGTAACCAGATAAAGCTTTCTTTTGAACCTTTTTTTTTGGGAAGTTGAACAATCTGCTCTGAGAGGAAAAAATGTCAGTATCCACAAGGCTGAGATAAAGACCAGCTGCTACAATAGTGTAAAGATTAACTGAAAAGAAACACAAACTCCAGCATTCTTGCCATATTCTACATTGTGCAAGTATGAAAGCTAGAGCCAAACCTGTATATGAAGACCTTTCATTAAAATGTGAGCCAGCTTGTCCAAAACCACACTTCCTGCTTAATGAGAGGGTGTCCCGTCAGGGCTGAAAGTCCCTTCTCCAATCACTTGACACCAATGACAAGAGAGGAGATGGTGTTGACTCCGCCTCTTCAGCTTCTACCAAACATCACTTTATCTAATCTGTCTTAACAACATTTACCTTGTGCATCTTCAGTCCAGTGTGATGATCCTGCTAGCAAGCCTCTACCATACAGACCACACAGCAACAGTTGTTGAAGCCTCAATAAACCGGATCAGAAGGGATGAGGGGTGAGGAATGAACATCAACAACAGCACAATTGTGGCAAACTACTTACAAAGCAGTGGAGTGAATCCAGAGGAGAGAGCCACATGAAAAAGCCTAGTCAAGATGAAGCCGGTGCATGAATGAGAGGTGGGGAGGGAGGAAGAGCTTAAGAGCCACACAAGGAGGGAGGGAACAAGTATGTGAGTGGTTTATTATGACAGAGACACAGTGGAGAGGAAAATGATGGGATAAAAAGCTGGACCAAGTGCAAGACAGAAAAATATTAAAGGAAAGGAAACGAAGAGGAAGAGGAAGACATCCAGATGTGATAGACTTTCTCTTCTCTGTGGCAGGAGTTATTCATGTTCAGTCCCCATGTGTGACTAGCTCCTAATGGTCACATCATCATCTGAACCCATTAACAACACATTTTATTCAGAGAAGGGGAAAAAAAGAGAGGCAGAGCTGAATCCTTCCAGAGAATTTCCAGAGAGATCTATCAATTCCATGATGCCCGCCCATTAACCTTATATTTTAAAGGAATGGACAGAGCGGAGCAGCTGTCAACCTCCAATCAATATGGATTCAAGCACAAGCAAACCATTTTCTGCCAACTACAAATTTAAAAACAGATGTGTCAGTAGCTGAGTGGTTTGTAAAGACAAGTCTAGACAGACAGATATTAGGCCTGTCACGATAACAAATTTTGCTGTCGGATTGTCTCAGAAATTATTGTGAGAGACGATAATATTGCGCTAAGAAATAATGACGTCATTTTTAAACCATTTTCAACTAATATAATGACAATGCCATAGTACACCCTTTCAAAGATCAATGAACTTTCATTTGTAAAAAAAAAACATTTTCCTTAGAACCAAAAGAAATTTTAAATAACTAAAACAAAAACGATAAATAGAAGCGACTTCAAGTCGCATTTATAATTAATGACAACCAAAAACAATAAATATGATGGATAATGAAGTCTCTGTAAACAAAAATTGCCCTTAAAAAATATCAAACATGTGGGTGAGATAGGGAAAACCAGCATAACTGCCAGTTATTACCTCTGTAAACAAAAAAAAGTGGCAACAAAAATATACCATGCTACACTCTCTGGTATCATACGAGACCATGGGCACGAGAGGTCACTTTTCAAAGTGAGAGAGAGCGAAAAATTTATTGCGGCCGGCAAATAATTGCGCTTATTTTTTCTTAACTTGCAATTAATTGACTTATTGCGACAGGCTTACAGGACATTGCATCATTACACAAGAAATATCAAAAAGAAAAAGACAATAGCGGCCAGGTCAGGATTTGCTTTTGATGTCTAAATTTATTTCATCTACCAGGGTCCTGCAAATTCAATCAAATGTTTTAAAACCACTTATTAATCAGTTATAAATAAAGAAAATGCAACAAACAGTAAAAACTAAATCAAGGTTTATTACCTTGTACTCCTCTGGTTAATGATCTCATGTTAAAATAAGGCTGAGCAGCAGCTTTGTCCTGGGATTCAGATAACCGATTAAATATATTACCATACCTTAAATAGGATTTTGTACAGAAAGTTTTTACATGACTTATTTACAGACTAATTTAGAGTATTCTTTACGGGTTTAAGAACCATTTATCACATTGTGAATATGCAATTTCAGACAGAACGAAAAAAAAAACAAAGATTCAATGGGATGGAATCACTGAATCACTGTAAGAGAATGTGTTATTTAAAACAGATGAAGGGAATAAAACAATCTCAAAATTAGATCATACATAACAAACAATCTCAATGATAAGCTTGAGACATTTACAGTCAAGACACTGAACCCCACATTGCCTCCCCATGTGTGTATCGGGTATGAGCGTGTCTGATAGGTTAAAGTACTTACTATCTTCCAATAGTGTAGCTGTATGAGTGATGGGTGGGTGAATGTGACATGCAGTGTCAAAGCGTTTTGAATGGTCATGTGACTAGAAAGCGGCATACAAGTACAGTCCATTTACCATTTACAGAAAGCATGAAAGCACAGGTCGATGCGACTTGTTGCAGCAGTTCTCCCAGTGCAGTTTCAAATGTGAAAACTAAATTTTATCAAATGAAAAGCATTCAAAACAAAGCAAAGAGATTACTACTGCAATTTCATATTTTATAGTAAAAGACATGATGTTCCTTTGCAGTTATACTTTTGAAAATGACAGCATTAAACTGTAAATCACGATCAAGATAAATATTGATCACTATGGAAAATATAAGGATAATTTTTCTTTGCCATGTCACCAATCCCATATCTAAATAACCCCTTAATGCAACTACCAAGATATCACTGTATGAGAAAAAAACTAAAACATGGCATTTCTATTTGCTTTTATCAAAGAATTAATTAAATACACAAGTGCAAGGAGGACAGACTATTCAGTACAGTGAACACATTTTGAACATTTAAACCCAATTGAAAGTCCTCCATTTGCCCCCTAACCTTTTGTTTTTGTAGAGGTAGGGTGCTTTTTTTCCCTTTAGGGGTCAGTAGTAATCATTTAGCCTTTCAACTGGGGCTTTAGGGGCCCTTTGGATGGCTAGATGACCACTTCTTGACCTCCAAAAGAAAAGTGACACCTTACCTCTACAAAACAGAAGGGTATGACCAGGGGAAAAAATTAAGTAGTGGTAGTAGTAGTCATGCCACATGTCTACCATTTCAGCAGAGACATAATGATGTTTTTATGAACCTAATCATCCCATCCCATCCCATTGAGATATATTTCAAGGCAGTTGGCTACCTTTACAGTGGCATTTCTTGCCAAATTAAATAACTTTCAAAGAATATAATCAGTACAATCATCAAGAAGAAACCCAATCCAAAACAACCCAAATTAAACACAACTTGCCAGTATTTCCACAGCTCATACACCCAGTTTCCACTGGTGACTACAGCTGCTCACTTTTGTGAGACTTACAAGACACATGTTCAAAGAAAGTGGGCACTATGAGTGACTTTTTTACAACCAAAACAAATCAGCGGTATTCTGGCTGAATGCTTCTTAGCAATAATAAGACAGAAGCGGTTGATGACTACCAGCTTTTTTCCAGTGTTTAGTCTCAGTGCCATTTCAGGAATAAATTAGCTCAAAGCGGCCATTTCTTTGACCACATCGGGACTATGCATGCAGATGTCGCGGCAGTTGGCAGATGACGTGTTGAGGTCTATGTGGCCCCAAAATCTGTTCTGACATCTGGACCACATTGCTTTAACACAGCTGGGGCAGGGTCCTTTTTCAGAGTAAAACCAGGGTATTGGAGGTGCAAGGGCCTTTCAAGGACATTGTTTTCAAAAAGAGGAGTGAATGCTGGCTGGTAGGCAATTAAATAAAAGAGTAACGCATTAGCCATTTTATGAGGTGTTGAAATGTACATTGTACATGTGATTTATCTTATTGCTTAAATATGCACTTTATGGCAAGTACTTCATGATATTTTTAATAAACTATACACATTGAAGATTAGAGTTCAAAAGAGGAAACTAAGTGAAAGAGTGATTTCTGGAGATACGCTGTGGAGGAAATAGCATACAGTCAGGAATGAAAGCGGGGACGGGTTATAGTAAAGCAAAGGGGGATTTGGGGCAAAGTCAAGCATGAGGGTCATAGTAATTAGCCTTCCCTAACAAAATACAGACAGCTGATACAAACAGGAGTTTCCTGAAAGATGGATTAAAATAAGACAGATAGCCTTTGTAGCTTCTGTGGTCCTTTATCTCAGGGATCAGATTAAATATAACGCTATGAAAATACTACTGATCTAATCTCTCCTATATGTGACAGCAATACTCTGTGATGATACTGCATTTTCTGTACACTATATATGCAGATGATGACTTAAAGATACTAAATAGTTCGGCTGTATAAATGCCAAGCAAAATAGAATGAAAACCCTTGTTACATTTACTTTGCAGAACAGAAGCTGTTACAATTATCAACTATTTCCCATGTAATCATGAAAAAATATGTACACCATTTGTCAGGTCTAAGGGTTTATGTGATAAGTCATAATCCTAAATTTATTTAAAAAAAAAAAAAACAGGTCTTAGACAGGGTGAAAAAAAACACGGTGAAAAAGAAGGCCTCAGATGAACAATATATGACATATTACACTGTGTCAATATTTATTTGACAAGAACTAAGTTCAAATTTACAAGTGGTGTGTGAAAAAAAACTTAAGTACACCAAGAAATTTCCTGCCAAGGTCAGACTGTCAAATGCAAAAAATACAACAGCTACATGTCAGACTCGACAGGCCTCAGTTAGTATGTTAAATGTTTAAGTTCATGACAGTATAATTAGAAAAAGACCAGGTCAGATTTGTTAGGAGGGGTTGCAAGAGAAAGCCTTGTCAGGGCTGTACGCTTGGCTTTTTCACTAGGAGCACAAGTGCTCCCAAATGAAAAAATTTAGGAGCACAGAAAAAA
>JAOXYM010000010.1:15195671-15207105 GCA_028567055.1 Leptatherina wallacei | reverse complement strand
TAAAGAGTTCAAAAGTCAATCTCACGCCATTTACTACTGGACTTTTGTTTTACCATCAGGTGATGGAAGAGAGAAAAAAATATATTTCTAAATGTTTTCGTACCTGGGATGTAGGCCAGTAGACAACAATGTTTTTTTTTGCATCAGTACCATGTGAATTAAAATTTTTGACACAATTCTTAGATAATATCTATCTGACACAATAAGTGTTATTACTAGAAATTGTGGCAATATCATAGTGTGTATCTGGAATGCCAGTATTCCAGAGTCATTAGCTTATCCCTCAGAGATTCACTCTGAATATTAGTAGAAGCAATGGAGCAGAGAGCTGGGCTATAGATCATTTCATATTGATGTCTCAGACGTCTGTGACTCTTTGTAAAATCCATTTGAGCTCTGATGGGAACTCCAACAGCTGCTTGCTTCCACACTCCACTTGCTGGGGTGAACATCAGGGACTGGAAGACAGACCAGGAGTGTGATGGGAATACATTTTCCAGACGACTACTAATTTATTGATTTCCACTGACTTTGTCTCCATCGACACAATGGGCTTTAAGGACAAACCAGGTTTTCCCACTTTCACACACGCTTTTCCTGGAAGTTGGATGCATTCTATGGGATAATTGACTTAAACCTTATCAACAGGATCTTAATGGGAAAACTTTACATTATTTACTGTTGAAGACAGATGACAAGGGCACTCTCAATAACATTGCTGAAATGGGAACTTGAGCAGCAAAAGAGGGCAGGTCACATTTTAATCCATTTAGCAAGAATGAGCACAGTGGGGGGCATGCAACAATCAATAAGTGGAGCAACTTTAAGAGCTTCCATGAGTCAACAATGTGTTATCTTGATGGATCTATACATATAATATACACAGCCAGTCAATATACATCGACTTTCAGAGTGCTCATAATCACCACAGGGATTCAAGTGCAGCTCCAGGCCACCGCTTGCTGCAGGCATCTAAACGGAAATTAAAAAGTGTGATAAAACCTCAAGATATTTTTTCCCTCCTTTTTACTTAAAGCAAACACTGGTATTCTTGTATAGCCCATATCAGCTAAAACAGCTAATTCAGTGTGTGCACTGATGCAGTTTTACCAAGAATTTTACTGCAAATGAGAGTTATATGCAATACATTAAATATCTTATGTGACTAGAACTGTATCAAACTTCAGTAGTTAATTAATCTATCTGAGTTCTGATTTGGGTTTTGTAAAGCATTACATTAAGCTTTTCACAGTTGAGTTTGATTAAACTTAAGTGAGTTCACACAGTTTTTCAGTGAGTCAGTATAAGACTGTGTTCACCATTTGTTATTATGTTGATGATACATGTCTACTGAATGGTTGAACTGAACTCAATAGAGGGTTGGACAAGTAATCTGTGATTAATCAATCACCCATCTTTCTAAAGCCGCAATATATCTTTAATGAATCAATCCTATTTTCAAGCTATTGCCAAAATAAGCAGAAGAAGGAGGGAGGTTTCTTAGCCAAAGCTTAGTTTGTTGTGGAAACATTTGAAAATTTAAGAGCTGCTTTCTTTTCAGAGCCATCATCAAAGTGCTGTTGACATGACCATCATAATTCAAATAAGTTCCTGATGCCCTAAATCATACTTCATTATACTTCATTCCCAGAGTAAATATACAATTTGATGTACTGAAATTAAGCATTTTCAAAAGGGACAGCTCCAGCTGCCAAAACCCTGACACGGATGAACAGATGGATGGCATTTTCAAAGAGGAAGACCTTTAAAAAAAGAAAAGCCCTAGATAAGCTACAGCCCTTTCACATGTCCAATATTCAACACTGACTGTGACAGTTCTGCAAACACTGGTGGGACTTGAGCTAAATTACAGCAGTTCTGCTGTTGTCCTGAAAATACTGGATTTGTTGAAGCTGATCAAATTGCGAGTGGCCGACTCTCCGTTCGAGACAAAATGTCATATTTATTAGTGACATAGTGTCATAAAGTCATGAAGGATTAAACCAATTCCTAAAAAGGAAAGATGGTTATATAAACAGGAAGAAAAATCTTTCTAAATTAATTGAATCATTTGAACATGACTTGACACGGCATTGACCTCTTTCTTTGGTCATGTTCACTACCACAATATGATGCATGGGAGTTTCTTAGTATGAGCTGAAATGGGTGGATTTCACTAAAATACTGCTGCATTCTGACATTATGTTCCACATAAATAAATCTTTACCCACAAAAGCCAAGTTTATATGATGAGGCTGTTCATCCAGTTTGACAAATCTGACTCCTCTGCAGTTGCAGTTCTGTGCTAAAGCAAAAGAATAATGCTCAGAAAGAAGAGGATTTATAGACATGCTGCCACAAAGCAAAGAGCTATCAAACATCAGCCTGGACAGTGGGGGTAGAAACTGACATGCAGTGTTGCCTTTCAGTCTACCTGTGCAAGTATGTGCAAGCTTTGTCTAACAGACTGAGGTGACTCCAAACATTATGTTGAGTCTAAGGTAGGTGAATGCATAATGTGTCTTATTGTGCAGCAGTTTATTTGTACAATTCAGCATCAACTCAGTTCTTAATGAAGGCGGGGGGGAGGGGGGGGGTATCTATGAAGAACTCACCAAAGTGGAAAAAAGCCATTTTTGGTTGTACAACAGGTCAAAGAGAACAATGACATAACATTTTCATACACAGAAAGATTCAAAGGGAACATGGTTTCCATATGAATAATTGTGTATCCCAGCTGACAAAAGGAAAAAGAAATTTTGACTTTGCTCACCAGCCAGGCAATGTGGCTCCCCGTTGCTTCCAGTATTGTCAGGCTGAGAGTACTAGATCTTGCTGCTTCAGACAGAGCCACAGGGCATCTTTAGGCTGTAGCCAAATTTTCTACAGACAAGGAAAAGAAGAGATAAGACAGCAGATGTCAGCTTAAAGTCACCATCAGTTACAACTTCTGACACACAGAAAAATTTTAAATTTAAGTGTTCCAACCACTTATTTAGTTGTTAATGTAGAGAAATCATAAGGAAGCTGAAAACTAAAAACAAAACAAAAAGTCACACTCAGAAAGAAATGATTCAATAATTTCCCTCTAAGAGGGATAAATAAAGTATTTTACATTTCATCTCAGAATTAAGCAGCTAGAACCATTAGAGTTGAGTTGCTTGTCAAGGAACGGGCAGTCTTACATGATGACGACAGAATCATCTTCACCATCATCTCAATTAAAAGAAATCTCACCAGTAAATTATGTTACTTGACAGCAAGAATTAGGAATAAATAAAGCAATAATATAGTCTGGGATTTCATAATCTTCATAAAAAAAAATTGTATAGATTCAACTATTCATATTTGCAGGACGACTGTCACTTATCATCTTGAAATGAACTAATGAGAGGTCTAGCTGTTAGACATCATTTTATACTGAGTTGTTTGTGGCCAGTGTTATTCCACCAGGACCTGAGCTGAGAATGTTGCTGACAAAAAAAAGAAACAAACAGCTCCCCTTTGTGTATAATAATCTTCATAAACAGATCGCCCAGCCAAAGAGCCAGCATGAATTAATGCCAACAGACTAACAAGCTATTCCAAACCCATTCTCCACAACACTGTCACCTCCCACTTCTCATTAAAAGCAGTGAGTCAACAGAAATTAGACATGAACCACTCCCCTGCCCTAAATTTGTGGCTGCAGGCATGGCATTCTGGTTTCACCCTCTCACCCTGTAGTCTGCTCAGACAAGAAAACAGGCTATATAAGGAATTGTTAGTATAGAGCTCTGTGAGTGACTCTAAACTATTAAAGTCAGGGGCTGAGAGGTGGAGAGTGTGTTTACACTGAAAACTTGTTTTATTTTTGACTATAAGAGGGTCAACTTGCTAAACACGGCTTGGCTTTTAATACATAATCCAACACTAATATTGGCTTCTGGTGGGCAGAGAGAGGGGTGTGTGTGAATAGTGTGGGTCTGTGAGAAAACATGCAGGTGTGAGGGCTGTGCACATTTAAATATCTTTATCTGATAAAGTCCATTTTTAATCGCCAGCTCAGCCATTTCTCAGCTAGTTAAACTAGCTGAGAAATCTTCCACTTATGATATGAAAATCAAATCTGGGCCAAGTCTCCCCAGGGCATCCCTTTACTCCTGGTTTTAGCCTTGACCACTTCCTTCCTGTGTCTGTTCTTGGCAAGGCACCACAGTAATTTTACGTGGCAGACAGCTGAACAACCCCATGTGTCTTAATGGTGGTTAAGCAACAGTAATCAGCACAGATCCAGAGCGGAGTACAACAGGCTGCTGCTACTGTAAAGCAAACTGTTTTATTGCATCCCGGCAGCATGCGCGTAGTTTGCGCCCGCTCCCTGAGCTGCACCTGAACTATAATGACTTCACAGGCGTTCCTGATTTACAAGCTGCTGTTTTGAAGGGATGATGGACATCTTTCATGCATAAAGTTGTAAATGATCACCCTGAGACCAAAAGTGAAAGTCAGACTCAATACACTAGTTTGGAGTTAAGATTATAAAAGGTTGTGACATGAGCTTTGGGCAAATACTTAGATACTCGCAGGAAGGAAAATATGCCAAACACAACTGAATCTGAATCAAAGATTTGGCAACATGTTCAGTACATGGTGTTATTGCATTTGACTGAAAGCATGCATAGTTTCAAGGATCCTGCAGGTGTTACAGCTGCTGTGTGTTGAGAACTGCTAATTCAAAGATAAATGGCATTACTGGGATGAAACAGTTCTTTTCTTTTTTTTAGAAAACAGTACTAAAATTCCCTGTCAATGAAAGTCACAGATGTTTGTCACTCTCAGGTATGTGCCCTGATTGGTGTCCAGGCTAAACAGTCTGGGAAGCAACAGGAAGGGCAGCTGACTGGTCCATGAAGCATGACTTCAAGCCAAGATCCTGTTTCCAAGACGACACAACTCCACCATGATGCTTACAAGAGCCTGGAAACTTGGGTTCTCCTGACAAAAAGAAAAATATTCAAGAACTCAACTCTAGTTCCAAAAAGCCTCTGATTAACACATATACAGCAGATCTGTTTGTTTAAAATTCACATTTTCTTGTCAAAATTAACTCAATTTAAGTCAGCCAGTCTGTTTCCATTCTAGAAGAATAATGTCATTAAATCAAGCATCCCACAGCAAAGCAGACAATGACAAATTATGGAGTAGATGCAGTATAATATTCATGAAAGAAGAAGCCTGAAAACTTTAAGACTAAGCAAAGGAATGGAATGGGGAGTGACCCAGCAGGACACTAGACATGATGCCATTACTGTGTATCTGGAGCCAGAGCAGAAAAAGCAGATCAGATCTGATCCAACAGCTAAAGTCTTGCATCACACTTAAATGGCATCAGCTACTATATTTGAACATGATTCTGCAGCTCAGAAAAGGAGTGTGACATTTCTTACTTGAATGTTACTAAACAATCCCCCTTGTCCCCCTTTTTGAACACTTTATATAACTTATGCCTACAATTTCTTCCTATTATGATATATAATTTAAATAAAAGATCATTCTGACCATAATCACTTGGAAAACATGCAGTGATGTAAACTTGTGCAGTGGTTAACCTTTATGCTAACTGAATTTACCCAGAAGTAGTTAATGAAATATATCCATTAAAACTTATATAGATAATTATAAATCATCTAAGTTTTCCAGTTCAGATGCAGCATTACCATACACCTCCACTAACAAGTCTGATGGGGAACGAGCTGCATTTGCTAATTTACTAAGTCACTAATTTGGATATACAGTATTTTAGTCTAGAAACATAAAGCAAGCAACATGAAATATGTGTACAATCAAGGTTTCTGGGTAAAACGTTGTTCAGCTCAGAAGGGAAGAGAAAGTAGTGTGCAGATCTGTAAACTTGCAGCAGAAAACTGAAGGGATAAGCCCACAGAAAAGTTCCTCCAATTCATCATTCTGACCAGTCAGTTTCTATCTGTCAAAGAAAACACAGGAAAAGTCCACTAGCTGAAATGCTGTTATCCTGTGTGACAATACGACTCACATGCAGAAAGTGAAGGAAGACGTGGGAATCTCTAGCTTGGGTTGTTTTGCTCATATGCTGCAGCTCATTGAGCATGCCGGGTTTATTTACAGTGAAGTATTAGCAGCGCTTTTATTAATGCACATAAAATTATGGAGCATTTTAAACATTCACAGCTAGCACAGTGCGGTTTGTAGGAGCTTTAAACTGAAATATACATTAGTGCTAATTAGCTCCATGATGATGTTCTAGCCAGACTGAACAGCAGCTTCTTCACCAGACACGAGCTCTCTGAGCCGATATGCAGACTGCAATAAGTCTTCACCGCTGTCAGACTATCTAGATTATTACCAGATTATTCACATACATCCTGATTCCCTTTCAACACATTCTCTTGGACCTTAAACACTAAAAAAAGCTAAATTATAACTACCTTTTATGATTATGAAGCAACTATAGACTTGTCTTTGATTTACTTTAGAATTTGTTTCTTATAAATAATTTTCAAAAACAGTTAAACTGGATTAATTTTGTCTATCAGTTACTCTCTTGTTAACAAAATGATGTGTGGTTTCCTACAGCATAAGGAAATGACCATAATCACAATAATGTTTATAACTGATATGGTATCAGAAAATAGTGGAACAGTGGATTGGTGCATCTCTAATTGTTAATGCTTTTAATTCTTGCATCAGTGTAAATGGAAAAGCACTTTGGGGTCAACCTCAGCCATCTGTAAACAGAGTTTGGTTGTGTTCTAGCCATTCGTTTACACGGCAACAGTTTTAGGTGGATAAAACCGCAAAGATTTAACAACAGCCTCCAGAGTGAAATGTTCTTGCAACGCAAGGTGAGTTCTGTCAGTTGTAACTGGAAGTTCAATCTTTTGGAGACGATAACATCTTTCACATCAATGTGCACTCACATGTCCAGACCCTGCTTAACCCACAGAAAGCACAACAACAACAATGGCGGACCTCCATGTTGTGTTTGTGCTGCTGCATCTTTTGAATTCATTTGGTCTGTTGAAGCAAAACCTGTTTCTGGTAGAGCATTTATACCATTAGCAAAGACGCATCGGTTGCATGTCCCAGATAACTAGTTATTGGCACGCAACATTTCTGTTGTTGTGTTGTGTTTCTTATGAGGATGCGGCGCACAACTGGGTGTGTCGTTGCAAAGTTTCACTGCCCCTGCATGGACATAGCTTTTTTTACGCTGTTGTGTAAATGTTTTTTTTTTTTTGTTAAATACGCAAAGGGAAAAGTTTTGCGTTGTGCGTGGAAACGCTGTGATGTAAACAGGGCCTAAAACAATGGTATTGGATGTCAACTCAGTAAATTCCGTTAATTAAACAAGAGTCAGAGTGTTAAGTGAAATCCAAGGAGCTGCCTCTTTGAAATGTGCACTGGAAAGGAATGCTTAGTTCAAAACACAGCAGCCCACTGCTCAGCAATTAAACACTAAAGTATTTTCCCCTCTACTTTGAGCTGTTTTGAATCCGCTGTTTTATGGAGTGAAAACTACCAACCACTTTTTCTATATAGCACACTACATAGAACAAATGTTTACTAATACAAAGCCTGTAAAGATTTTTTTTATAGACTCACAAGCACAGATATTTTTATTCATGTTTTTCTATTATTCATTCTCTAAAGCTGTCTGTAATCACCTGAAGTCAAATTCCTCATGAGGAAAGTTAGCATGATAGATAAGCATGTCCTCTTTTCTATGACACTTCCACACAGAGCTTAATTCTATATAGCGAAATGGTTTAAAAGCATGTCCTCAACTAGCCGAGATGTAATGGGGGAATCATTTGAGTGTTTGAAAGGAGATATATTTTAATTAAAAGTTAAAAGTGTTTGTGAAAGTAAGACGGCAAAAGTGGTTTACCATGAAAAGAATCAGGATTGTGATCTTTGCCATAATTAAACATTCTTATTAGTCAGTGTAAAAGTTTGTAATATTCAGCCTGAATATAAGATACAGCATTTTGTGATGGAACATATTCCACTTTGTAAAAACTAAACTGATTTAACATCTTTTATGACGTGTTAAACAAAAATGATGACACAAGCAGAGTAACACCTGAAAAGTTACAGAAAAGAAAAATTGACAATTTCATCCCTCTAGAGATTTATCCTGCTTTTTCTGATGTTAAAACGTTTCCTTTGATTTCTCCAGATCTCCCCTCACGTGTCGGTGCAGGTGTTTTACTCGATACTGGCCCAGAGGGAAGGAGATGTGCTGGCACAAGGCAGAGTTATGCATGCCAGAGTAAATACATGCATGAATATATTCTATAATTAGAGCTTATCTGTTCTTCAGTGGAGAAAACAAACACTTTGAACATTTCAACTGAAACTCCTCCTTAACAGTTGCAGAGAAAAGCCAAGGGAGAAAGTGGTCCGTATCAGTGAAAATCTGATTTTTACTTTGATCTTACAATATCCTGACCCAGTTCTGAGTCCAGACATATATAATGAAGTAAATAATGGAGCCTGTAGTGCTGCATCTTGTTTACCAGCACCATGCTCATTGGCTAGCTTGTACACAGCCCCTGTTCCTGTCAGTCAACAGTACTCTGAATTATGGCAGTCCCAGCTCCTCCTACTTTTCCTCTTCCTTCCACGTCCTATTTCTAATGGCTGGATGCCAATATCTGGGCAGGACACCCACTGGCTATCTCAGTCTCACACATCGAAGTTTTACAAACAGTCAGCATATAATCCATTAACTTGCTCCTCTCAACCAAATACGGACTTGCATGTCTTCTTTCCTTAAAGTACTACAAGCTCTCTTTCACACCATTCTCAGACAGACATGTCACTGGCCCCCAATGGCCTGCAATCCTGATATGGTTGTGGTATGGGTCAGGGCTGGGGGGCAGGGGCCGGGGATTTCAGGGAATGGGAGTGTTTTGTTGTCTCGCCATTTCCATCTTCATGTGATTCAGATCATGTCACACAACAAACAAGAAGCACAAACACAATCAGGGAGGAGTTGAAGAGATACAGCACACGCCGTCATTGCTAATGAGATCACAGGGTGGGCAAGCTGTCTGTGTGTGTGTGCGTAGTGTGACAGAGAATGAAAGATAGTCTATGAGTTAGGTAATTTGAGATGTGCTCCCACTCAGTTGGGTGACATGAAAACGGGGTGAGTCTGCAAATTTAATTTGAGCAGCACCAACAGGATTATTCGTTGAAAAGACTTGCTGTGTCAAGGAAGGTCATGCAGTGGGTGTTTATTTACAACTGGTGAGGGGGTTAATATGGGATAGCATTTTCACCATTATCATTACAAAATGTCTTTCCCACCTTGGAATAGCAAGTGACAAACAAAGCAAGGTCTGATTGTTCTTCTCTTCCCCAATAAATTTGTTGGTGCAGCCATGCATTATTTGCATTGCCCTCAATTTGAATTTAATTCAAATGTAAATTAGTCTCAATGTCTCTGCAGAATCTGGGACTGATGTAAGACAAACCATTTGTGGTCATACACTTCCTCATGGAGTTTGAAACTCATTTGAAAATTAAATCCATTCATAGATGGACAGATCTAAGAGTTTTTCACAGTACCAGAGACAAATGAAAAGAAAAACCACATGAGAAATGAATGCATTTTAACCGCTGCAGCCCCCTGTCTCCTTTATGTTACCTGCACTGACTAACAACCTTTCAATCGCCTTAAGTTTTCCCCAGGAGTTCAGCGGTGGCTAAGAGGCCAGCAGAAATACCTAAGGGCGCATTCACACCAGGATAGTCCAGGGAACTCTGTTCGATTAAGCAGAGAATTCTGAAAAATGTTGCACCTTCATTTGGTTTGGTTTCACAATGAACTTTACTCAAGGGGCCCAAACCGCCTGGACAACGTCACTTACGCACTTACAACTGCTCGCTAAGGGCAATATTCCCCAAAACGACCACTAACCAAGAAGAAGAAAATCTGGCTCATTGATGGTCCAGGAATGAAAATTGCTCAATCACTGCAAGTAAACAATGGAGCAACAATAAATTCATGCAGTCTTGGGGTTTCTGTTTTTACCTCACTGTTAAAACCTAATATGGTTTTCACAAGAATCTGCCCAGTATGAGCAGCAGGAGAGGCAGCGAGCTATCCAGCATGTTGCGCTACAACACGTTATACGTCACTTCCTGTCTTTGGTTCACTGGATAATCCGTTTGCTTTCACACTGGTAGCAAACCGCACTATCCGTGAAAGCAGACCAGAGTTTGTTTAAATTGGACAAAATAGCGCCAGTGTGAGTGCATACCAAGTAATCCAAGATATAAGAGACTGCCATGCATTTGTCATTCTCGTTCACACACACACATACAGAGCGCATGCGCGCGCGAGAGAGAGACAGACAGAGTAGCTTTATCGGTGACTCGCAACCGCTGCTCAATGTTTGTTGCTTTAATCCACAGAAGTATCTGCTCAAAAAATGCTGATATTGGTGGAGGTTGGTGTTGTTGAGTTTAGTATTTACAATAAAAAACCTCCAGCTTTAGGTGTATTTTGCAATTTATTCCTTGAATGTCACAGAACCTAAAGATTGCCACTAAAATAGGCAAAAATTAAAGCGAAAACTAAACTTTAATTACAGTTTTTGGTGAATAATTTTCCAAATGAAACTTAAAAGACAGGTTTTCCTCCAACATAAAGTCCAGGTAATTATGAATAAACTAATTCTATTTGCCTGCCCTGTAATGTCTGGAGTTGGGGTGAGGAATGAAACCAGGCAGGGTTCTGGCAAAAAAAAGTTTTAGTTGTCTTCTCTTAAAGAACTGACTTTAAACAATTAAGATTGAGCAGATGCATTTCAAATGCTTCTCGTAGCTTTAAAATAGTCTCAGCAGGCGACTGAAGAACAATAACTAAGCATACAGGTGTACATTTAATATGGCAGCCCAGAAAGTGTGTTTGAATGCCGCCCACTGCACACACTCTGCAGACACCCCGATGAACGAGTCCACCGAACCCACAACACCGCAACACTCAATTCCCTCACCGATTCCCAGGGGAGTACAACACATTGCTACCTGGTCTGTGTGAAACACTGAGGCACTATATCCAGCCTTCCATCCATCTCATCAGAAATTTATAAGACTGAACTTTACAAAACACTATCATGTAAAAAGGACATTCTGCTAAATTAACATTAAAACTAAAGTTCATAACATCTTCTCTGAGCAAAGCTGGTTAACAGATGCATTTTTAATACTCTGCAAACAGACTTGCAGAAGTTACCTTAAAAAAATCCCACAGCACTTCATGAGATAATACTGCACTGGTTTGATTAACTAGACAATACTGAGGCAAGTGAGAAGCCCTCACCAGGGCTGTACGCTTGGCTTTTTCACTAGGAGCACAAGTGCTCCCAAATGAAAAAATTTAGGAGCACAGAAAAAA
>JAOXYM010000010.1:15149307-15162099 GCA_028567055.1 Leptatherina wallacei | reverse complement strand
TCTTTTGACGTCTTTGGCAGTGAACGTTCGGATTTGAAAAGACGTCAAAAGACGTCTTTGGCAGCCAGTGAGTTAAGTGTAATCAGGTGTCTGGAATGAAGCCTGGGACACAGATGCTAACTTACTTCATCTGCTTGGATCAACTACAATGATGGACAATGCAACACTGAATCATACAAGTCTTCATTTTCACTTCTGAGAGACGGAACACAGGGAGCAACATTTAGATCAGTTACTGTGGAACCTGGACCCGTAACACTCATTAAGAGTTATCTAATAGCCTCTGTTAGCATACATTTATTGTGTCTCTTCTGATCAAACAGTTATTCCTACAAATGAAAGTTGTATTTACTGTTGTGAGGACACCAGCTGACATATTAAACGGTGTGTTTGCGTTGCGCATTTGTAACGGAGAATCCCACTGCTCTGGCTGTTCTCACCTGGCAGGGGCACGGAGGAGAAGCTGGAGGTCAGCGCCTGGCGCAGAGTCTCCAGGTGCTGGCGGAGGAGCCCGTTGCGTCCCCTCTCTTGCATCACGTCGCCCTCCAGCCGTTCTACCGCCCCGCGCATGCTCTCTACGTGCTTCTGCAGGGCTGCGTTTCGCTCCTCGTACTCCATGTTGGTCTTTCGCAACTGCCGCATCTCGGCCTCTCGCGCTGACGGGGAAAACGCAAACACACAGAAATGGACATAATGGTAAACGCGCCCCGGCAAGACTCCACAGTTTTCTCCTTTATCAATTTTTTATTTGCTCTGAGAGCTTAGGACATCACCGAGGAACTATTCTGAGACGGTGGAGTGCAAATACAGCAAGCAGTGTGTTTAGAAACAGACAACTGGAGGCATTAAAGTAACTCCAGCTGTGCTGAAGTTATTTACCTTTGCTATGGTTGAGAAACTCCTCTGTGAAGATTGGTATGTCAAACACAGTTCTGTCCTTTCCCTCTGCATCTTTCTGTTAAGAGCCAGAGACAGTAAGAAGGAAGGAGGTGAGCTAAAGAGGGAAAATATTTGGCCACACAGACTGACAGCGAGATGTGGTCATTTATCTAGCTCAGCTGTGGGTGGACTCATAATTGATTTCATATCTGGCCACAAGGGAAATACAGTGATACAGTTTTAGAAAATATGGAGGTAGAAGTAATTTCATTACGGTTGCTTCTGAGATATCAAAGGCACTGAATAAAAATGCAATAAAATATGCAATAAAAAATGGGATTTTGAAATAGCAGCACAAGATAGAATGCAGGTTTCATAGCCTCCTCTGTAACCATGCATCATCCTTCTTCATTTCTTAATATAATGACATTAATACTGAATCCCCATACCATTGGAAATTAGAGAGGAAACAATGGTATTCCCAGAGGAGTGCTGACTCGAGTTAAGTCACCTTGGCTATAACCCTTCAGAGTACAGAATAAACTACAAAGGAAGCACTCTTAATTACATGCAGACCTTAATAAAAAATTAATTACACACACAGTATAAGCCAAGTGTTTAGATCACAAACGTGGCTCCAAAGCAGATTAACCTAGCTTCAGTGATGCAACGATAAGCACTTAATATGTCGATTAAGCAGAGGGTAAACACAAAGCATCCACATTTCTGGGTGAGAATAGCAAAAAAGAAAAAAAGACTTCTCACATCTGGTATTAACATGCAACCTGGGTGATCCCATCACAAGTGGACAGCACCAGGTACACATGTTCACAACTGGCATTAAAATTCACCCCCACATATTCTATTAAAAGGCCACCAGGACATATCTAGATATTTGGTGCTGTACTCACAGCTGCTTTGACCAATATGGCTGAAGAAATTAAAATATAAAAGAAAAAAAATACACACAAATGTAAACATTTATTCTATGAGTTTTACATGTTGTACTTTTCCTGAAACCAAAAGAGTGAGAAAACATCCACAGTTCTGGTCTGGAGTCACATTTAGTGAGTAGGTGGTCCTTCAATCTGGCCCCAGGACACAGTGGTGTGCATATTGTTATAACAATGTGGACACGAGTGACTCAGACCCACCCTTGATTGTGGCCTGAGCAATCAAATCCAAATGTGATTCAGTGATGTCCACTTGTTATCTAATGACACGCCACACATGTTAGCATCAGGTCAGAACACCAACTTACAGTTGACCAAATCAATAAAATGTTCCCTTTGCAACTATTTTCAACAAAGATTTTCCTGTTTGAACGTCAGGTCCTTGCTTTTGGAATCAAATTGAACTGTTTAATTTCACTTTATTTTGTCTACAAAGGTGGTCTTTGTTGTTGTTTGCAGCTTCTGTAAGTTTGGTATAGCGGCAAATCAACCATTCCCCATGGTTAGCTCTGGTTGGGGAATGTGTCCGACTTACAGCAGATCTTCCAAAGACCACAACAAAGACCATCATCACCAGCGTAGACACCAGTCCATAAACACAGATAGAGACTAACTGGAAAGGCGGCTCTCAGCGATTACATCACCAGTCTGCAGGAAAAGAAACACAAGTGTCTGACCGTCTCCTAGCCTTTATCTTTCTTTTATTACAATAGTTATTTCTATAGTACCTCAGAACTCAATCAAATCACTCTGATAAGATCTTGTCCCTTTCCTAATTTAAACAGATTTGTTAAGCATATGAAATCGCTCTGAAAGCTACAGGGGGATTTCTCCACTTAGTAAAATACAACATCAACCTTTAAAAGGAAAGTAATTGTGAGCGTGACCTGGGAGGAAAGACTTACTGACCTCATGAAGAGCCTCGCTGGCAACTTGGTGCCCGACATCTGGAGAGGAAGGAAAGAATAAATTTAGAGGACCCCAGATGAATCATATTTGCCTTTACCTCATCATGAACTAACAGAATGAACAGAAATCCCCTCACTGCTATTTATATCAATCAGCTGAAATGAGGCAAAGTGTTTGGTTAACTGAAGCATTTTCCCAGGATGTTTAACAGAACAGAGTCTGTCATCAGAAATCCTAGATGTAAAATGAAAGGATTATCAAACAAATCCTTCATTCATTCATTTATCTTCAATTTATCATTAAATGTCCAACACAAGGGACAAAATGAAACTTTTTTTTAGCAGTAAAAAGATCTCTCTTCAATTTCTAACTGTTTACGTCCACTGTATGGAAGTTTATGACAGATCCAAGTTCATCCGAGTCATCTTGTCTGGACAGGGTTTGTCCTTCAAACAATGACTATTTATTCAAACAACTTCACACAAGGGAAGTTTCTCCACTGCCAAATACTTCTCTAACATGAAGCCTAAAAAGTGAAAGTAAGCTATTTGTCAATCTTGCCATCCAGTTCTCACCTCCCCTGTGTCTTTTGCCCTTCTGCTTCTCCTGAACCTTCCTGGTGAAATGTTTGTAGGCCTCTGTCTTCTGGTACTTCTCCAGCTCCCTCATGTAACGCTCCTTATCTCGCTCTGCCTCGTCCAAGTATCTCTGCAGATAGGAAAAAGAAAGGTGAAAGGAGATAGGAAGCAGAAAGACAGGAAAATGAGATTTGGCAAAACAAGATGAAGGAGGATTTTGGGCGAGATGGCGCTATGAGTAGGAGTAATTATTTCTAATCAGGATTACCTCCTTCCAACAGAGAAAAATCTATAACATCCAGCATTATTAATCCACATTCACTCAAATCTTCTAACAGAAAATGAATCCTGTATTAACAATGATGACAATTTGCAGAGAAGCTTCTGAAAACGTTCTTCTTTCAGATATCTTGTCCCAGCATAGACGGGAATTAGACACAAAGAAGAGAAAAACAACAGGAAAGTTATCTGGGCTCTGTTCCACTGTTGGATCTGCAAACAAAACATGTTCTGACTTCTCAATCTTCTCTGGGAAAACGCATTGGAAGAACCCCCCCCTCCTCCAGAACACAGAATAACAGTAATTCTCCAGGAAGCAAGGGGTATTTCGCAATCAGACACACCTGAGGAATTTTGAAAAATAAAAAAGGGACGACATCAAAGGCGCTACTAAATTAAATGATTTCGTAACATGGACAGCATGAAATACTGTGGAAGAATCCAATATGGCTGAGATGCTGCTGGTTCATCCTCTCAAAGCTTCTATCATCAGACATGTTTGCTTTGGAGTCGTCCATTTCTGCTAGCCTTGCACCAAAGGGCTATAACTATAACGAAATGTACACAATTATTATACGACATTATAGAAATTGATATCAGGCCCAACAGTCATGTTTTGTCAGCCGACACCTTGGATTACAGGCTTTTGCTCCTCTGCTGCTTTTCTGTACGGTAAAAAATGCGATTAAAGTCCCTGCAGTTTTCAAACATTGTTTAATCTCACTGGGGACAGTTTCAAGTGTTGGGATGTTGCGGATGTTTATTTTTGTACGGTCCTTGAGGGCTATTGTGATAACTAAAAGCCAAAAACAAGGACAATCTTGTTTCTAAAATCATTTAAGGCATTTTTTTTTCCTGCTGGCCCCTTCTGTTCCCATTCCCAAGCAAATCCAGTTATGTACTTACAGATTTATGAGTATTTTACAGGTGATCTTAAATGAAGCCAAGTAAAAAAAGAAACACTTTGAGACATGTCTTTTCACAGTTGCATGCTCATCGTGTAATCCTGCCCGGAACTTCTTCACCGACCTGCTTCTCCTCGGGGGGCAGCTTGCTCCATTCGTTGCCCAGCATCCTTGTAATCTCTGGAAAGGGCACGTCTGGACGCTCTGCCCGTAGCTGCTCGCGCCTGTCGTTCATGAAGCGAACGTAACCCGTTAGGGGAGCTTTGGGTGCGTTGCTGTCCTTCATTGGCTTCTTTCTCTTCCTTCCTTTGGTCCAGCTGCCACGTCGAGGTTTCTTCAAACATAACAGAGACAGATATGACTGGAAAGTGAAGATAGCACTTCTGCCATGATATGCATCTGGCAAAACCTTATGAAGTTGGAATTGGAAAAACGAAAGAATATGTTTTTGATATCCGCGTTAACCTCTCACCTCATCTCCATTTCTCTGGCTGTTGTTGTCAGGGTTGGCTGCAGGAGAACCTGTCTGCTCATCCATCACTTCTATGACTTAAGTGCAGATCTAGAGGGAACACAAAAGAATATGGTTGTTTGGTAATATCTAAAAATATAATGGGTATCAAAACATGACAGAGCCAGATAAGGTAAGGGCTATGTTATCTAAAAAGGTTGGCTGGGATACACTTTACTGTAAAAGGTGGGTTAAGCATTTAAAGACTTGGCTATCCGCATATGACTGTTATCAACAATGCCAGCTAATAGACTGTTCCTCCTGCAGCAGGATCTCCTTTTTATTCAAACTCCTCCCAGTTTTGGCTCAGGTTTCTTCCTGATGGCCGACTACTTTTCCTCTAATGGAAATGTCTGGCTGCTATCAATCATTATTAAGAAAGTGAAAGGAAAGGAAAACATACACGCCCACACACACAAGCATTACCTTCACTTTTTAGATGCTAGCCTTGCCAGAAAGAGGTTTAAATGCTGGCTCAAACTCATAGATCTAAGAACAGCTGCATACCAAAATATTCTGGAAAAAAAAAGTTTTCTAAGTTAACTCTCTGTCTCTTCCAGCTCGGAAGAGGTATTGTTGTTACATCTGGGTTATAAGCTATATTAATGACTTTCAAAACCACTCCAAAAACAGTGGGTCATTTGAGTTAAAAACACCAAACTAATAGAGAGAGCAGCAAGTTAAGTACTAGCAGCCAGACAGACCAGGTTTTCCTCATAAATAGGACCACGACCATCTGCTTTAACCTTTCACCCCTTCTTCAAATCCCAACCTGGAGGGAAAAAATAAAAAATCTATATCCTGGATACGGGTTGAGCCTCCTGCCACTATCCACTGAGGATTTGGTGAGAAAAGCCCACAATTGTCATGTTTTCTTTCATATGTTTGCATCAGCTTTTCAGAAATAAACACTGGCAATAACATCACTGAATGCATCCACATCTATGAGCAAACCTGAGAAAATCTTTACTTTTACATCTCGCATGTAGGGCAGTTAATGCTCAGCTATGAACACACATCTGAGAATAAGTCAAAAGAATAAATACATGGAAATATTCCCAGACACACACACACACACACACATAAGATGGCTATGCAACAGCACCCTCTTCTGGCTCTGAGCTCATAATAATGAATCCACTGCTTATATGGGCCCTGTGATGGACTGGCGACCTGTCCAGGGTGTACCCTGCCTCTCGCCTGATAAATGCTTGAATAGGCTCCAGCCCACCCGCGACCCTGCATGGATTAAGCGGTACAGAAAATGGATGGGTGGATGGACTGCTTATATGGTGAGAGTATAGTCTATTCATTCTGGTTCATCTTTGTATAAGAGGCATAAGGCCATAACTATGCAGATTTTCAGCTATGCTATTTCTTTGTTTTAATTTCATTTGACAGTTTATTTGAACATCAGGCAACAAAAAAGAAATTAAACAAAACAAGAAAAAATGTAATACAACAAAATGTCCTGTGTCTAAAGAGAGTGCGAAGAAGCCAAAGCTTAATACATAAAAGATAGATGCCATTAACTACCAGAATAGGTTGCTATATAAGCACTGAAGGATTTCTGATTGCCACTATGTTGTGAGTTAAATGGACTGTACCTAATTAGCACATTTCTATTCACATGTTGACCACTCAAACCGCCTTTACACTCAATGCAATAAATAAAATGATAAATACTTTATTAATCCCAGAGGGAGATTGCATTTTGTAACATGTCACATTTACCCAAATTTTAACTATCACACATTCTTTCCCCAATTGGCACATCGGGAGGCAACGTTGGGTTGCCTCCCGTATCTTGCCCTAGACAAGACACTGAACATAGGCTGGGGAAGCCAGGAATCAATCCACCAACCTTATGGCTGGTAGACAACTGCTCCTCCCACTGAGCTACAGCCAGCCATACTTCTAGCAAAAGCTAAATGTCTGCATTCAAAATATCAGTTATCATTGATGTCATAAGTACAGAGAAAATAACAAAAAGACATTTCTACATCACAAATATATTTTGAAAAAACTACCCCATCTGATTGGATTATGTGATTATTTACTATTTTTCTACTTTATTCATTTATTTATGTCATGCCTTTATTGGATAATCAAAATGTTTTTTTTTTTAAAAAAAGAAAAAAATATGTTTAAATAAAAATGCATTTATTTAAAAAAACCACTTAACAGGATTAACTTCCTTAGCACGTGTAATAAGACCAGGGGCCTGTGCAATATAGCAGGTAGCAATGGTGATATCACCAAGTTGTACTACAATGCTGGTTATTACCTAAGTGTTACCCAGGTTTTACAACTACTGATATGTGCACCTTTACATAAGACAGGTAGAGAGAGAGGCCTCAGATAACTAATGACAATTGTACATTTCTAATCAGGCTGAAAAGAAACAGCTGGTACAGCCAGAGCAATAAGGCTAGATGACACAAATTATGAAGGATACTGACAGTCTGCCTTCTTTTTAGTCGCCAGTCATCAATGAAAATAATAAGTTCATATCATGGCTATGCCATTAAAGATCTGACAGTTTATGTTTCTGTATGTGTATTACTGAGACAGGTGAGAAAGTCTTATTCTGTCACTGGCTGTTTTAAATGCTGCTGTTTGCATCAAATACAGAACAAACAGGAACAAAAAACTTTCAGAACCAATGAATGGGTTATTTGCAAGTGTCCAAAATCACCAGATAAATAAGCCTATAGTATTTAGAACTCTATACAATTATTTAGACAGAAATTAAATGATGAAGTCTATTGTATGTTAGTGCTGCTCAAGTGAAGATCAGAGTAAAAGGAACTTAAAGATACGTGTTATAACAGTTCCCTGAACTTTGAAACCACACATATATGATTTTTAACTTAAAAAACATCATCTGCTGATTCGTTTTATTTTATTGAGACAATAATTCTATATTTTAGAATTATTCAAAGATTTTTATTTAAAAAAATGCAATTGAGGGTTTGTCTTATTGAACCCATTTGTATACCTGTTCCATAAATGAAACTGGTTAAAGTAGCACCTAAATGTGCATTTTGGAAATATGCTGGAGGGAAAAAAAAGATAAACACAAAACAAACAAAAACAAATCATTTATATATTATATTTGATCAAAACAATGATTTGCTTGTAACATCTGGTCTTAAGGTAGCTCATACAAACAGAGGTAATTTGGCGTGATGACATATGGTTTGACTAACTAGGATTGGAGACACATTAAACGTACTCAGGTTAGGTATTCATGGAGTACATCAAACTGAATTACAAGTTAAATTTATTCCGTACAGACAAGCTGGCAACCCGCACAGGTGTTGGCTAACTTTAGCTAACGGGCATCTGCTAGCTATTGCCAACCTTAACATCTGACACAGATAAAATGAAGTCTTCGGCTCAATGACTGTAAAATATTTTTAAAATACTGACGACTTTTGTTAAACGCACATCTTAAACACTTGCACTTATCATCAACAGCAGCTTTACTCAAGCACAATGATATTAAACAGTAAAGCCAATAAGTAGTTGTGCCCCTCTAACTAGCATTAGCTCGTTAGCAATGTGTTGGCTAGCAGACGGGCACACACATCCTTATGTTTTGGTTTGTGCAAACTCTTCTATATGCCGTTCGAGATATTGAAAAGTAAGGTGTTTAAGATTCATTTAGGAGATTCCCTCCGGTGGAAACTAACCTCAGTTTATGTAATCCGTAGCGGTACCTGGCCAAATGATTTTCCTAATCAAAACAATACAGCAGCTTCTCAATAGAAATACAATGTATAGAAAAGGCTCATAATCAATGTCTCGATAAAGCTTCCGTTTCTCCCGGTATCTTTAAAATATGTCATATTGTATGTCTGTTTTGTTATATATGATACAAACAAAGATATATAACACGTTTATTTTATTTCCTGATGCTTATTTAATAACATATTATATTCAGTATTCTAACTGACTGACGCAGTGAGGCTCAGTCCATTTGTGTTACGGATCAAAACTCCCATTATCATAATAGCCGTGTTCATGTTATTACATTGGAGGAAGCTGTTCTATACCTTGTAATTCTGTGGCCCCTTGGCAGTCTCCGTCTTCTTCGTGTATATATTCGCCAACACGCCAGCGACTTTTAACTCTCTGCGTCTCTCTAGCGGTATTTCTGTGTATTACAAATGACGTAATTCTCATTAAGATTCTCTGAGGAGTATTGTTCCATATTGATTTGACAAAAAGCTGCACATCAGGGTTTATAAAAGGTATTTAGAAAAATAGGGAACTGTCTCTATTGATTTAGCTTAACTTGTTCAAACATTTAACAAATAACGATTAATTCCTTCTTTGCAGAGGTGGAAAGTAATGAATTACATTTACTCAAGATACTGTAATTGAGTAGTTTTGTGAGTAATTTGTGATTTTCTAAGTAGCTTTTTAAAATAATAATTTTACTTTCACTCAAGTACATTTTCAGATGGGTACTTTTACTTTTACTTGAGTAGAATTTAAGCAAAGTAAAGATGCTTTTACTCAATTACAATTTTTCAGTACCTTTCCCACCTCTGCTTATTTGAGTGTTGTCCCCTTATTCTGTAGCTAAGACTGCGCTTCAGTTCCGCCACATATCAGAAAGAACCTAATTTGCCAGGAGACTTCAGATATAGTAAACATATGTGTACTGTCATATTGCCATACTGCATAAGGAATATTAAAATATATGCAATCACTGCTCTACTTCTTGTTGAATCCAGCCCTTCAAGTACAGCCAGGTCTCCAAACAAGGTTTTTTTTTTTCTAAAGTCCTTTTGCTGACTGGAAAACAACCTGCTCTGAGATGCTGGATAAGAAGTGAGAGAAAGTAAAGACTTATACTCTAATTTCAAATCAACAATTCAAATCAACATTCCGGCATGAATAAGTGTAGCAGCGGTATAATTTAATGTTTGATTGCAATCTCATTCCAATTATCCAGCGTAGTTCTCAGGATCATTATACACAGGTTGGACACATCAAACTGTCTCTTTGAGTTTAGAAAATAGAGTCACAAACAAAACAAAGAATTTAGCTTGAAGGGATGTATTTCTTCCCTTTCTTGATAATCTGATCAGTCATTGTTACAATGAGATACTTGTAGTACTATAAATAATCAATCTAGATATCTACACAATGTCCTTTGTTTTTTCTTTTATATCTTGTACGGTATCATTTCTGAGCAACAGTCTGACACAACTCCCAGAGAATTTACCGGTATTATCATGTAAGAAAATGAGCAGCTCTTCCAGCAATTTGAAACTAAGAGTAATATCCTTTGATCATACCTTTCAAGACTACTCTCAGTCCAACACACATATGTGCTTTTTCTGCAATGGAATTCTCCCTGTTAAAATGTTGAGCATCTGTGCAAAACGTAATGAGAGTCCACAGCACTAGGAACAAAACCTGACAGCTGAGGCTGATTTTCAGACTTCAGTGCAACATGGTCAGAAATGAAAGGTGCAGATTTTCTAGAGAGGTTGTATATAAAGCTGTACATTTCCCACGGGGATGTAAAACAATTACAACAACAGGTACACAAATTGGATATGATCCTTTTTGGGTGAGGAAAAAGAATCTGACAGTAATATGGTAATCTCTACCAGCAGACATTTTATATTCTAGCTCTGCAACTATCATAAATTAATAAGAAGCAGCACTGCTGCGTGGAATCTTGTTTGTCACTAATTGGCTGACTTGGAACACAGAAGTGATGCAGACCAACTGTTCAGCTCCCAGCAGTCACAGTGTCTGGCTGGGTTTTTTATCTATTTTTTCTCTCTCCTTCTCTTCTTTTATTTTCAGAGGGAAGCATCAGTGGTCACTGCATTGTGGGCAGCGACACAGCGAACAATGCACCGGAATGAGGAGCCAGGTTCAATCAGCTCTCTGACTCCTCAGATCCCAGCAGGCCTGCGGGGCACATCATCACAGCTGTCCCCCGAACCGTTATCTACCTGCCACGCTGCGGCGAATCATCTGATCCCTGCTGGAAAACTTTCGGTGCAGAGGAAAAGGTTTCACAGGCCCATCTGTAGGCTGCTCCTATCCTCCTGCTTGTCGGCCTGGAAAGTAGCAACACTGTGACACATACGCGCGCACACACTGCGCGACGAGCCATCCTCACCCCTCAGGATATCAAGAGTGTGATGGTGACGCGTGATGTCCTTGTGGTGTGAAAATACTGTAGATGGGCAAATTAGTAGAGCTGCCTAAAAAAATGAGATGAGCTGTCTAAAAACGTTACTGTTGTGTTAGTAAGCGTAACTTGATTCTGCTTGGACTAACTATGAAAAACAGCTGTTATAAATGCCCTGTTGTGATTTAAGCTGCTGTAATTGTGCTCAGAATTCTCAGAAAACACCCCTCTTTTTTATATCTGAGTTCTATGCTATTTACGTCTTTTAAACCGTCTCATTTCACCACTCTTTCTTTTTTTATCATGCAGCTGCAGCTCAGGTGGTGGAGCAAGTCGTCCACTAATCATCCTGTTGACAGTTTGCTCCACCAACCCTTTCTAACAACCAAGTGTCTTTGGGAAAGAGTCCTAATTTGCTTCCGATGGTAGGTGGACACATTGCATGTCAGTCAAGCCGCCACTGGTGTGTGTAAATGGGTAACTGGGGAAACACTTTAAACTGCTGCAAGTTTAGCCAAAGAGGAAAATGCACAGCACTCCTTTTTTGTGTGTGTGTGTTTAATGTTAATCTAATCTACTTCACTGCACCTTGTAACTTGCCACAATGTTTAAATGTGCTGCATAATCTCATTTAGCATCAGTACGGATTACATCAAGACCAGTAAAAATGCAGGAAATCATGTAAAATGAGACTTAAAGTCAGATGGTCATTACCCTGGTACATAAGCCTTCACTACGCCTGGGGTACTACAGTTTTAGAATGTCTATAATGTGTTGGAGAGTGTGTATTTTCAATCAGAATTATATAAATATTAGACAGACAGTACATTTACATACTTAGAGTTGAACTATAATAAATATAAAATAAACTGCAAACTTCTTTTTACCCTAGCAGGTGACCCAGTGGGAAATCCAGCATGCAGACTCACAATTGATACATTAATCTCAACACCAATACAAACACCACATGAAACAAAGGGGATACTGACACCGTAGCCCCCTCCCCCCTTCCCTTGGGGCAGATAATTGACTCGGGTTTTATCAGTAACTTGCTGCCTATATTTGGATATTAATGAGAGTGAATTTGCTGCAGCTTCTTCATGCCCAATGAAAGGTAGTTAAAACTGATAGGACTGTGTCAACACATGCTAAGTAATGTAGTCATTAGCTCAGTTAATGACCTCATCAGCATAACTGGTTATGGTTCAGTGTATGATGGTGACTTTGGCTGCATACTGGGCAGCTCAACTGTCTCATGCACAAACAAAACACAGCTGTGAGCTTTGCTAATCTAACACTAAACCAGAACTCAAAGGACACGAGGACTCTTGCATCATCTTGTTGCTATGCAACAGTCTAATTAGTCTTTTGCAGCTAACCTGAAGAATCCAAATGATATGATAATGAAATTGAAAATAGCTAAGATTCATGGGTGTCGGCATTTCATCTTCTCAGAGCATTTTCTCAGTTTTTCCAGAAGCTGTGACTTGACGGGGTAGAGGCTGATGTGTCGGGAAGGCAGCGTGTCTTACCAAATCAAATCAAATCAAATCAAATCAAACTTTATTTATATAGCACTTTTCATACATTGCGCATCACAAAGTGCTTC
>JAOXYM010000010.1:15131766-15142849 GCA_028567055.1 Leptatherina wallacei | reverse complement strand
CTTTCTGCACCCCGCTGTAATGTTTCTAATGTTTGTATGTAAAGCACCTCGAATTGTCCTGTACATGAAATGTGCTACACAAATAAACTTGCCTGGCCTTAGTGAATTAATTCCCTCCCCAGGAATAAGCCTAGGCCTACTTCTTAAACAGACCCTCAAATATAGTTATATAGGATTAACAAATCCTTTTTCAATCTCTTGAACATTAATTAATTAACACCACAGTTTAACTAATTTATGATTCATTTTTCTTACCATTTTACACCTCTTTGCCATATAAATTTTGGTTGAAGGATCATACTGGCATATCTTCATTTTCTGTTTGTTTGGTCCCGTCTTTTTATATTTGATCTTATGTAGTTTGTAGTCTGGTTAATAAATAGTCATTTTTATCTAACTAGTTGTTGTTTGTTATGTATCATGAAAAGTCAATTCAGACCAGAACTCATGATAAGCTTCCTGAGATTGATTGATTGATTTGACTGATTTATTACATTACATTACATCACATTATTACATTACATTTATTTACATGGTTTTCCTTGCTTTCATATAAAAAAGCAGGGTATTAAGGCTTGCTTAATATTAATACTACTAGTAATATTATTATTAATCTGTGATGACACTACAACTTAGATTGGGATTCAGCTCATTTTCAGCCAGTTTAGACCAGAATTTTAGTGTTGATTCTTGCTTCTACAATAACATATTTCTGACCAAATTAGGAAGCTTTATTAAGAAAAAATTATGCAAATGTGAAGAAAGGTTTTGAAATGCTATAAAAAAGAATAGTTATGGGAACTGTAAATTGCTTTGTATGCCATCAGAGGGTGGCAGTATTATCATCCATATGGCTGCAATAAAAAGAAGTTGCTAAAAAAGAAGTAAAAAAAACCTTACAAAACTGTTGACTTCTGCTATATAAGAAAGAAGAATGGAAAGCAATCCAATGGAATTGGGCATGATTACATTTTTCTTTTATGTAAATTCTTTTTTCTTTTTTACCCAGAAACAAAAGCAGCTGGTCACTCATATGACTTGAAGGTCCCACTAAGTAGGCCTACATGAACACTTTAAAAAAAATTATTATTATTTTTTATAGATTTTTTATTTTTATAAAACCTATCTTATACAATGTCTCAAAAAACACATAAGAAACAACAAATAAATGACCTGTGAAGTTCTAAAAGATAGAAATTAGTGGTGAAAATAGTTTATCATTTTATCTCTTTCTCTGGTGAATTTCTGCTGTCAATAAACAGCTAAAGGAAGTATCAGACTTAGATTTTTCAAGTGACTATAACCTGACAGGAGGAGGGGATGTCATAATAATGCCTGGAAGTAGTGCTGAAAACAAGCTAAAAAACCATGCCTTGTTAGCATCTTCATTATCCTTCTATTTGATGAGTGCTTCTTAAAAGCTTTAGACACTGCTGCATTGACTGCTTTCCTTCATCAATATATGACCTTTAAATTGACTAAAAACTAGTTGGAATCATGGTGTATTCAAGACAAATACATAAATGACTCAACCCATCCTGATGTACAATGTACACATATGGACCAGCACCAACTGGTTAGCATGCTAGCTTCAGGAGACCACAGCATCTTTGACACTACTGTCTTCGCTCAAAGTTTCTTAATGCAAGTTTTTAATGTTTTAAACTTTTCCCCTAATGTTCAAGGAAATATATGTCCATCAACCCATCCATCCATTTTCTATACCATTTATTCCAATTGAGGATCACGGGGAAGCTGGATCCTACCCCTGCAATTAGCAGAGAGGCCAGAGGCAAGGTACACCCTGGACAGACATGCAAGTCTCTTTATTCATTTATTCATTTTTTCAAGAATAATAGTATACTAGCTTAAAATGATACAAAACAATGTTGTGATTTACAATTTGACCTTATTTTGGTGCTATTGTTTTACTGGAATATTACTTAACCCCAGACAAAATGATAAAGATATGTGGGTATTCTGCTTGTTCTCAATAACTTTATGATGTCATCGTAGGCACATGTCTTAAAAATGTGACATCTATACTGGAAAAACTATTTTTAGTCACACAGACATGGCAATGCTCAATTCTTTAAAGCATCTGACAATACCCAGCTTTGAATGAAGGCTTCAAAGCTCACAATCTTTCACCTCATCTATAGCCAACAGGGTCTCCCAATGAAGTAAATTAGCTTCATGAAATTTGCTGAAAATATATAGCTAATCATCAGGGTTCTGACTAAAGGGGGCCGCTATGTCTAATATCATCACCAAGCTCTCTCACCATTTCTGCTGTAGCTCCAGGAAATCATGTCGGACTTATCGCGGAGCGATTAACGAGCAAAAGATACATAGTGCAGACAGACCTGATGGCTACATGATGAAAGTATTAAGGCGCTAAGATAACTGGCCTTTGTTCAACAGACTGGGAGAGCTGAGGGTAGCAGAGGGCGACTGGAAAAATTAGGTAGCCTTTGCGAAATAAGTCTGGGTAATCCATCAGATGCCGGGCCTCATTATAGCATGAAACAGAGTCCTATATCTGGGTTTCCTATTCTTGTTAGTACCACTACAGCAAAAGGATAGTAGAATTCCCTTATTTATCCTCCACTTCCTTGTTAAGGGGCAGCTGCTGACACTGAGAGGCAAAGTCATTTTCTGGCCCGTGTTTGCTGGCCAGCTCTACGACAGGCGTGCCAAGTTGTGAGGATAAGTGCGCTTGTGTTTGCGTGTCATCTTTGTGTATAAGTGTGTATGTGTGCACACAAATATCCGGGAAGGGTCAATAGTCACTGCTCAAAACCTTTTTGCCAGCTGCAGCACATCCGCCCCTTCACTAACTGTGGCCAAAATGAAAATGGTCAGAACTATTTAAAGCCACTCATTCATTCTCAGAGTAGTGACACAGAAATGATTGGAGTGGACTCGGTCTCCCAAACACAGGGCAAACCATTGATAGGATTCAAATGGATGGATATTTCATTATTGAATGCTAGTCCAAATTTTACTGCCCGACAGATCTGAAAGTCTTGTACAAAGTTAGTATGTCACAGCATCCATAAGAGCTCACCAAACTGCTGCTTGTATTTGAAGAGGAATTTGCCAGTCGCGGGTGATAAGCTACACCACAGTATGCAAAAATAACACCTGGTGCATCATGAGGCTTCTCGGCCCCTGAGAATCTTCTACCAAATGATCGCTCTTTTGTTCCTCACAGGGGAGTCAATCAGGAAGTACACTGACAAACTTGTGTGATGGCTGTATTCAAGATTACAACCAAATGAAAGCAAAACCATTACTGCTACATCAACCATGCCATTAAATCTAATTTTTAATGCAAGACTTCATGCTGGAGAGTATGCAGATGCAAGGCAATACCCAATGAGGCCAGTGGAGGGCAGTAAATGACAGTAATGGTGACAACTCACTGTCCAAATGAAGGGCAATGAGGGCTGCAGAACATCAAGGAATCCTGAAGTATGGCAGGTGGAGCGAATAATACAATGAAAGGGGAAGAGAACAAAATGGTACAAAGATGGCAAATTAGCCCATGTCCAAAGATGAGGGGCTTCAATTATCGCAGCCAGAGACTAGCTGACTGAGTGAGGGGAGCTGGATTGAACTTTTCAAAGAAGTGGCGGCACAGTGTGAGGGTCATTAAAAAGAGGGCTGCCACTTTGCAAAATGAAAGGTGCCAAATCAGCCTGGACTTGTGCACTTTGGACACGGAGCGCTCTTTTGGGGCATGCAGGAAAACAGACAAATAGACAGACAAATAGATGCCTCAGTGTGCAAGCAATCACTCTGCTGTCCCATCTCCTCCCTCCCTCTGCAGGATCTGGGATTGTGCTTTAATCAACGAGGTGGCCCAGAGAGGCTCATTTGTATGATGATGTAGACACAAAGACACTGTATTCAGCTTTTTACATATTCAGGAACAGCCTGCACTTTAACTATGAATAAGACAAAAATAATCCACACTTGAACAGTGTAGGCTTCTGTGTGTAATTATAAGGATATGAGCTTTTGAAAGGGCACATGTGGATGTTATGTTTACATCCAAACTCTGTAAACACCTGACGTGCATGCGCTGTCATTAATACGGTCCTCTCATCTGCATGTCAAAGGTTACTAAACAAGCTCACGCCTGAGCAAGCAGCAGGATCAAACAGAGGAGAGCAGGAGACAAATCAGTTGACTTTTCCACCCAGACAGGATGACTACTGACAGCAGCTCACAGCCTCAGTACAAACACACACAACACGGTCAAACACATGTTAACACACACACACACACACACACACACACACACACACACACACACACACACACACACACACACACACACACACACACACTTCTGAGCAGCGTGCGCTCATTTGCCATGTTCGCAAACACAGATGAATTCTATCTCGTCCTTCACCACGCGTGCAGCTAATTGGGGCCTGATGAAGAGGTCTGATGAAGAAACAATGAAGCAGGCAGCCGAGGATATCGCCAGCCAACACAATTGGAGCAGCAGAATGGCTCTACTGATAAGATCTCTGTCAGAGCCTCCAAAACCCAACAGGAGTCTTTTCTTCAGGTGCTGGCGAGGATGAATATGAAGGGGCCTAATTGAGGGTAATTTCCTGGGGGGAGTCAGTCAGAGAAGCTGCATTTTTTGCTCGGCCCAACATGCAGCCGAGCCGCCGTTTTCCATTTCTTTCTGTGCCCCAGGCCTTAGTGCTTGCCCCACTTCAGTTCACAAGGTGCTCTCACTCTGGTGAAAGTGGATGGGCAAGCCTGGAGGACACGGGGGACAGACAGGGAGACTAGCTTCTTGCGTGACATTGAGAGAATGTTCAAATTGAGCATTTTTGGACTTTGGGAATTGATTTTCATCAAGTAAAAAATTCAATACATTTGCAGTTCAGAGTCATAATATCTCTCAATATCGGCCACAAATGTGAATTTTAAGATAAGATAACCTTTATTTGTTCCCAGCGGGGAAATTCCAGTGCAACAGCACCAAGACAAAACGTATCTGAAGTAAAGCCACAAGAAGAAATTATAAATAAAACATAAATCAAAAACAAAATTGTTGAAATATATACATAAAGAAAAGAATTAAAAGAAATAAGAAATTTGAATTTGTTCATTATTTACAATAATAAAATATGTTGTATATTGTGTATTTTTGGTCTACTGGGACCAGTGCTGGTTGTACAGTCTAACTGCTGCAGGAAAGAAGGATCAAATCACATCGACTGTATGCCACAAAGTGCTCTACATAATAAAAACAATATATGGATATTAATTAAATAAATCCCCTCCCCCCTTAATTTCGCCCATTTCTCCCTCCGTATTCTACCCAAACAAAAACTGTAACCCCTATTTTTCTGTCTCTTAACTGAACATAGGTACAAAAATACATTAAAACATAATAAACATCTGATTTGATGCTCTTGGGCAGAAACAATATTTTGGGGGATCCATCCACACCAGGAGCCGGCCCACCCATGGCCATAGCGGGCGACAACACAGGAACCACCCTGATCACGGCAGGCCGGGGCTCCCACCACAGCCATAGGGCTACAGTACAAGACCCCAGCCATCCAGTCAGGGAGACTGGCACCACAACAGCAACCATGCAGACTGGGCAGACAAAGCCCCAAGGTTGGAGGTTCCCCATGAGGAAGACATTAAAAAAGTTACAACAGAGATAAAATAACCTAAAAACAATAACAGATAAAAGGTGATTGAAATATAATAAGACACTAAAATTGATAAAATAACTGCATAAATGAAAGTAAAACACAAATAACACAAAAATAACTACAATAAAGATTTTGTTCAAAACTAAGCTAAAAAGGCAGGTCTTGAACCTCTTTTTAAAAGCATTAACAGTCTCTGCAGCCCTGAGGCCCTCCGGCAGGGTGTTCCACAGATGAGGACCATAGTGGTGGAATGAGGCCTCACTGTAGGTTTTAGTCCTGACTTTAGGAACCATCAAAATGCCAATAGAGTCTGCAAAGGATCATGATTAAAAAGCAAGACAGATAAGTAAGAAGACCCAAGACCATTAAGACATTTATAAACAACTAAATGAACCTTAAAATCAACGATTTGTGATACTGCTCCATCACACATTTTGGGCGAAGGAGTCTGTCGCTGAAGGAGCTCTGCAGGGCAGTCAGACTGTTCTGGAGTGCTCTGGAGTTACTGATGTCTTAGTTGTCAGACTGCCCATCAAGATATTATGTAACACTCCTAGCAGCCTCAAAGTCCATTCAGATGAACCAATTAAATATTATTACACACCAGTGGGAAAAAAGGACTTTGTTAAATCAGTGCATAGCCTTTACAGTCCAGGCAGTGATATCCCAGCAACCCTGAATTTATCCTTCCTATTCTCTCCACACTTGCCATTCTTCCCAGCACAAAGCTAATATGCGGCGAGCCTGACAGTCACTACTGCATGAGGAGGCATTTACATAAGCTTGTGTATACGACCATTGTGATGATAATAGGCGTGTGATCTCTTGTGTCAGTGAATGAAAAAAACATCTCATCCATTCAAATAAATATGTCAGCTGGAGCATTAGCCTCCCCTATAATTGGCCGCAGAGGTCACCCTGGCAAAGCTGAAAGGCGACGTTTAATGTGGCACGAGAATTTGTTGTGCTCATTCGAGCCCCCCTCTCTGCTTCACCCCGACAGACAAAACTGCTTGTGCCTAGGCTGAAATGTGACACCGAGCCCGCTCGGTGCCAGTCACAGCTGCTCATCCAAGGGTTGCGTTTATATGCAAGATTTCTTTTATGGTTCCATTAATATCACTTATGTCTGCAGAGACATGCGGCCCGACTCATTCTCCTAATGCATCATTTGTGCCCTCTGTAGCAAAGGGCTGTGACAGTAGGTTCAGAGGGTTACAAACTAACATGAAAACCTGACCTTCTGAGTTTGGCACTGCCATTCATTTCAACACCTTAGCTCTATTTCTTTATATATTTTTGTGAAAAAGTAGCATGTGGCTTATATTTCTTTTTCATTTGTCAGGGCAAAAACATCAATCAATAAACTGCTGTTTGGGTGTATACTGGCTTTGTTGACATCTTTTTAGGCTATTTAATTATGACTTAACCACCTCTTTTTTGTTGGACACAAACAAATGTTGGGCCATGTAAAAACTGAAAACTCATTGAGGTAGAAATGAATAAAATTTTGAAAATTTAATTTCACTTGTTTCATTGTTGTTTATTTTGGGGAATGACGTCACAAGGCTGCAGCGTCATTACCCATCTGTCTCTGCCCCATAGCAGTGCATAGGCTCAATGTCTTCTGTTCAGTCTTTTCCAGGGTTTGACTTACACATGGGGTTTCGTGGAGCTTCATTTTCAGGCATGCACTGCAACTTCACAAGTCACATGCACACACATATATATAACTGCATGGCAGCATGGTCAAAAATGGGGTTACTGCCAAAAACATTCTGCTACAACTATATGCATCTGATACGATCAGAAACATCTCATATAGGGAACAACATCCTAATAATCACCTATCATTGAAATTATCACTGGATGAACAAGGATCATAGAGTTCTTGGAACAACCACAAAAAGCAAGCAAATTAATTGGTCACTGCTTGGACATGGTGCTGAAACAACAGTCCTGTAGGGAGTCGGTCCCACTGAAGCCATATGGATCGCCGGGGTTTTAGTTCAGAAACACACTTGCATCATCATTAAAATCATAAAATACACTAATGTTTAACGGGACTATGGTAAGTCCGGATTTTTTGCCACACAACACTGACAAATTAATGCTATTCTTTTGATTTAAGAAACATCAAGAACCTCATGGAAAATAGAATAAAACATAACCTGAAAGAGGACTATTTTGTAGAGCTCCCCCTTGCTGTCTCAGGTGAGTGTTTTCAAGGGAGTAGGGCACCCCTTAGCTACCCTGTAAATCAATTTGTCTGTCTGGTGTCAGACAGACACCAGAACAGTGTCTGTCTGAATGTGCTACTTATTTTTCCAGCCAAACATAACCATAAAGAGTATCACGTTTTGTGTCATACAAAAACTACCCACATAAATGTGAAATTATCTGAAGTTTGTTATAATAGCACATCATTGTCTGCATTGGTGTTTTCATGATGGTCTCACTGGGTTAAAACACATGGCCCTCTTTTCACTCTTGTCTGTATGTTTCAGTCATCTTCTTGCTGCAGTTATTTTAGGGTTAACTTTCCAGTCTTCCACAACTTCATCCTGCCAGATGAAATTGTGGAAGACTGGAAAGTCTTCAGTCATGTTGTTTTTTTTTTTTTGGATTGCATTTAGACTTTTTTCTGCTGGCTGTCCAGTCCTGCCAGCTCATTCAGTGAAAGCACATATTCCCTCTGTCTCTTTTCTTCAGCTTCTGCCTTACCAGGATCAGCTGTTTCTAATTTAAGTGGTGTCTGTCCTGTCCTCAAAGCTGAATTTGAAAGCTTGAGATTCTATTCTACAGTCATTTAGCAGATGCTTTTATCCAAAGTGACTTACATCTGAGTACACCAGTAATGCCAACACTGGAGGTAGGGAGGGTTGGGTGCCTTGCCCAAGGACACAACAACAGTTTTACTGGGGGAGCAGGATTCAAACCGCCATCCTTTCGATCATTGGACGACCTGCTCTACCACCTGAGCCACTGCCGCCTTATATGTGGTCTTTTTTTCTCTGCCGCCTGTTCCAATAATAACAGTTTGCAGAATGGAGTTCAAGTGGATGTAGGATTTTGTCTTAGAAAAGTTCAAGTCATGTGATTTTGAGAGAACTTGCATTACTATATCCTGATAACAGAGGTGTTTGTCTTCCTGGGAAGTGTTAAAAAATAAATAAATTAAAAAGTTTTTCCAGTGTTAAAAAAAATGTCTTGATACAGAGTACATTTTTCTTTAAAAAGCAGGTAGGCAACTCCAGTATTCACAAGTACTGATCACTAAGAGCTAAGAAAAAAAACACAATTAAGAAGTTCTAAATAAAAATAAACATTTCACATTGTTTTGCTGAAATAAGCAAATCAAAAACATCTGTCAAAGTTAGAGAGGCCAAGTAATGAACATTTGGGGGGAATTTTATGGGAATCTGGACAGTTGATGCTTCTTTAATTCGAATAAATATTGTCAAATTTGATCATAACATTGTAAAGATTGTATTTTTCTATGTAAACAGGATGAATGACTGAAATATTAAAAAGGGTTTAAATGGGAGCCGACTACAAATGAACAAAAGAACAAAAGAACAATTCTATCCTTTAATCCTTTCTGAGTGGTAAAGAATAAACACTTTAGATCGTTAATTTTCTGTCCATCACTAATTCCTTTTCCAAACCCATTTATCATGTCCAGGGTTGTAACAATCTTGAGCCTGTCCCAGTTGTCATATAGCGTGAGAGCAGGGTACATCCCGAACAGGATTTCAGCCCATCACAGATCCTGCAGTTATAATTTAAAAACACTGAAAAACATTACTTTTGGTAATAGTTTGCAGTATAACACCACCTTCAAACTTTCTACCTCAAAAGCATCATTTAAGATATAGGTGTACAATGTTAGATTCGTGACAGTTTGTTGTCATGAAAAATGTAAACATACTACAATTTAAAACTGCAGACAGATGTGCAACTTTTCTAGGGCCCAGAAAGTGCTGTAATTTTACAATTTGTGTCATCTTTGGACCATGGACCACTATAGCTGACCTATTGAGTGATTGGGTTGGTTTAAGGAAAGAATAGAAAACGAAACACCAATTCACCAAGCATGCATGTTTTTGGACATTGGGAAGAAGCTGGAGTAGCTGCAGAACATGCAAACTCCACAAAGAAAAGCCCCAGGCAAGGTTCAAATCAGGAATCTTCTTGCTGTGAGGCGACACTGCTACAACATTAAAACAGAACAAAACAAACAAAAAAATTAATAAAAATCATTGAGCAGTCTTTTTGGAGTTTCACATCTTGTCTAGGTACATCTATAAACACACATTACAAGGGCATGGCTGAGGAAGAACAAGATATAGGTTATATTTCGAAGACAAACAGAATGATATTGATTCGATTATATTCAGGAGTCAGTGTGCAATTATGTAGCATACTGATTTGACACAATCACTTCTATTTATATAAAATCACAAAAAGCAACAAAAATATTAAAATTGAATTTTATTCCAGAGATGAAAAAGATATTCAAATGAAAATATCTGATTTCTTTAAGTTTTCAAGTCAGGTACTGGTATAATATACATATAATGTCTATTAGGTTTTTATTTATCTTTATTCAGACATACAGCTTCCATGGCCTTCCATATACAGCATCCCAGCTCATGCTTTTTACTGTATTTAGAAGCTACATACCAGCAAAGTCTCTACATCAGAACCTCTCTATGGTGCCATTCAATGCTTTGTAAGTATTTAATATTCATACCTCATCATATCTTAATTGAATTATGTCAGGATCTTGTCTAGTAATTCTTGTTGAGGTCTGATATTTGTGAGAATGTATTCTGACCTTCTTTCTTCACCCATCAGGAGCGATATTCCAGACTTCACTGGCTGCTGTTAAAAAATGCTTTTCAAACTTCTTCTACTAGTTTTTAAAACACAATACACAGGTTACAATAACAGGTCAGAACAAACTGACTTATTCCCTGCTGAAGCCCTCAAAGGGGGAGGGTAGATTTGGAATTTTTTTTTTGATTTTTTTTTTTGAAAATCCCAAAGACATTCCCATGGTGTAATGCAACCAACTGTCATCATCTGCTCTCAGCACTTTTAACCAAAAAGCTAAAAAGGTGTCTGCTGACTGGATCGGCAGCCAGCCAATGGAAGGCTCTTCTGACACTTAAAAACAGAAGCAAAATTCAGTGAATTAACAGTGCATGAAACATTGTGTATGCTGTTTAATTTCAGTAGCATTCATCTGTGGGTCTCACTAGTCGTAGGAAGCCCTACGTAAGGCTAGAACAGCTTATTATACATCATTGATAGAGGAGAACAAGAACAACCCCAGGTTTCTCTTCAGTACTGTAGCCAGGCTGACCAAAAGTCATAGT
>JAOXYM010000010.1:14847759-14860278 GCA_028567055.1 Leptatherina wallacei | reverse complement strand
AAATCCTTATAAATCACTCATGTTTCATCTGATCTCCATCAAACTGACAGAACTTAATCAGGGTGGGACCCAGAACAGATCCATGTTACACTTCTCTGGCAGACCTTTGCCCCCCCCCCAATTACAAGAGGAAGTGATGTTTTGAACACTGTTGGGCCATGCTTCTTAACAATTAAATCTATAGGCTGCACCTTAAAGTCTTTGACATCATCTCAAAGCCTTTCTTGAGATGACAGTACAAGACTCAAGTTGCTCCACCAAACCTGTCCATGGTGAATATTTCTCAGATGCCATGAAACAGGTTGAGATGGCCTTGACACACACTGAGATGCTGCTCTGGCTGTTTCATAAGGGGCGGTGAGGAAATGCTTCGTGCAGCTGTATGACAACATGAGTGGCTGCAGGTTTAGGACGCAGCTTTCTGAAAGGGAGGTTGTGTGGGGAGGCGGCGGTGCAATAGGCCAAGCGGCCCCAGAGGTGCGAGGGCCTCCATCGCCGCTAGCGGCTTTAATAATGATTTTCTTCTTGTTATCTATTTTTCTCTAGTTGTCCATCTACAATGTCTCCTTTTCAACTCATTAGGGATTTGGGGCAAAGCAGGACACCATCCACACCATTGTGGGGAAAAAAACCTTTGATAAATGATTGTTTTGCAGAAAAAGGCGGCAGTAGAATAACATGGACTTTACTATTAAATGATCAATCTGTATCTGCATATCAAAATGGACATATTATGGATCTAAGACACGCTCTTCATTTCATTAAATACTAAACAGATTAAGAGATGTTTAAATAATTGAAGTAGTAGTTAAAATGCTGTGCACAGATGACCAACCAACAAACTCTTAATCTCAGAGCCACATTCAGAAAAAATCTGTCTGCAGACAAACCCATTCAACAGATTTTAAATTCAACATTATTTGATAAAATTCTAATATATCCAAATATGTTTGATTACATCTAAAAAGGTTATGTTAGATGAAAACCCTTTTTATGACTGAATATAGTGTGTAAAAGTGCATTTAGAACAAAAAACTTGAACATATCTATTAAGCCAAAATACGTACATTTGCAGATAGTATCTTCCTGGTATTGGTTAGTTTACATAAGAGAAGGTTTTCAACCACTACCAATACTGGTTTTCAATAAGAGAATGGTTGAAGATGAAGCAAGATGGCATTTGCCTGCAGCCTCTGAGTCACGTAATCCTCCCTGCTCTGAGTGCTCTGAGATTGAATTTCTGAATGACAGGTTCACAGGAAGCTCTGACCATTTCAGAAGGAGTTTATGAATGCACCCAATTTATAATGTCATAAAAGGTGAAGTACCTCCATTCTTGAAAAAAATGCTGACTTTTTTTTCCATTCTCCTTTTCTTTTGGACCTTAGCAGGCAGCTAATAAACACACTCCACCTCTCCATTATCCTTTAGAGGCTGTGCTTCCCCATTTTTTGGTGCTATTTTCCCAAAATTAAACCTTACAGTGTTTGGAATGGATGTATCTTTGTTATAAACAAAACAATTTAAATATGAGATAAAATGTCTTGAACAAATTACATGTGTGCATGCAAATGCACCATCCAAGACGGTGTAAAATAAATAAATACTGAAAGTCAGTTGCCAAAACAAACTGTAGTTTATTAGCTAAAGTAACAATACTTTGAAAATTCAGTGGTGGAGTTTAAGACTATCCTGCAGTCTAAATAACTGTCATAAGAAACCAATAAAGGCTTAAAATGGTCCTCACCAGTATTAAACTTTTTCCAAAGGTTTTATGGACAAAAACAAAAAAATCATTATACACATTAAATTGCTGCATAGTTTCCTTTCCTTATTAGCAAAGCTGAGAGAGAGCTGGGAGTGCTTGGCCATTCAAAATATGGTTCAATCTGAATAATTCTATCATTAACAAACCTGTAAAGATCTTTTAAAGACCAACTATATAACTTGTGCTATTTTCTCAGCTAATTCGGCATCCATCTTGGATCCTACCTGTTGCATCAGCTCTCTCCAGACAGTAAAAAACAGACTTTTCTCGACTCTTGCCTTATCTCTTGCTCTTCTTTGGCTCTCCTTAGTTTCCTCTCTTCCTCCGATAATGTCTTCAAACATTTTTTTGCTAAATCCGCCGACGTTCGTTCAAAATGACTGGTTTGTTTACATTTGCGTATGTAACACATGCGCAAAGCGAAATTTAACAGGCGGCGTCCCGGATGTGAAAGTTCTATAGTGCTGTTTCTCAGCCGCGGGGCGGTGCTGGGCCGCGACGGCCCTAGAAATGCACATAATAGATGTCAGTGTGCCATCAAATGAGTCAGGAAAGCCGAGTTTTAAGGTCGAAAAGTTATATAGTGGGCCTTTAAAACCAGTCCTAATGGTTATTGTTATTTTTCCCAAAGGTTGTATGTATAAATAAAATCATGATGCATACAAAATTGCTAGTTTAATTTCCTTTCCTCATTAGATAAGCTAACAATGTTGAATAAATCAAAATATTCTTCAGTCAAAATAATTGTATCATAAACAAACCATTAAAGACTTTAAAACCAGTCCTCACTGGCAGGAAACCTTTCCCAAAATTTTTTGTGACAATCTGTGACAGACTGGCGACTTGTCCAGGGTGTACCCTGCCTCTCGCCTGATACATTGCTGGGATAGGCTCCAGCCCACCCGCGACCCTGCGTGGATTAAGCGGTACAGAAAATGGATGGATGGATGGATGGATGGATGGATAACCACTCCAAGTTTCTCTCTGTGTTTTACAGCACTCGCACTCACCTGCTACAGCTCGTACACAATGTTTACATTGCTAAACCAGTCAATAAACAGAGTGAATCTCGTCTGGATAACCCTGATTAGAACAGAAATTTATCATCTCAGACAGCAGAAATACAAAAATGAGAGTTTCTGTTTCTGTTGATACAAATGAAAATTTAACACTTGGTTTTCTCCTAAATAAAAAAAAAAATAAGATTCTACTATTCACAAAATGTTAGAATATAGTGATTAAACATAAATTATGACTGAAGAATCAGCATAATCTCTACAGTGTGCAAAATAGTCATCTGTAAGCTCAACTGATTTTGATTCAGTTCACATCTCTTAGTCTCTCCTGTCAATCTTTGATGCGCTGTTGACTCTGAGTCATGTTTCATAACACTAAACAGAGTACACACAGAAGCACAGACCAGATTTGCCATGAATTTAGATTGAGGAGGATCTGGTCAGCAAAATAATAAAAAATAATTGGAAAAAGAGCACATCAAGCTCATGATGACGCAGAAAATGCTTTTTTAATCAAATATAGAGCTTTTGAGCTGTGAATTTGTGTGTATAGGGTGGAGGTAGTAATCCTCATTCTGGCGTAAGCTGGTGCTCTGAGTCCTCCTACGCTGCTACAGTGACAGACAGTTCCCTGCACATTCTCTTCCAGTCTATGTCGTGGTGGCAATGTATGTGGGTATTTGTAAACAGTATACTAAGAAGACCCTCTGTGTCTGGTCCTGTGCTAAATATTAGTTTCTGCACTACTTATTTTGGCCATGTGTCATCCTCAATGACTGATGCTAAAAGTGCTACATGAGTTGAAAATAGTACTTTACGCTCCATTTGCATGTAAATACACTCAGCTTAGTGAACTGACCTTGGAACAGCTTGACATCTGGTGCCTTGCTCAAAGGCATCTTGACAGTGATGAAGAGTTTATGCAGTATTACCTGCTCTACAGTTACTGGCTTGCATTCTGCTTACATCACCACATCATCATCATATTAATATTTCACATAACATGCTGTCAGCTGAACATTTTAGTTTACCTACTTTCTAAATTGAGGAAGTAAAATTCCATGTTTCTTTGGTCTCTCTTTTTTAACAAGATGACATCCATCACTAAGTGTTGCACTCTGTTCAGGTCACATGGTGAGTGAGGAAAGACAGACGCCAAAGCCTGAGGATAGAGTCTAAGAATATCAGTAAGGGGAATTGGAGAACATTTGAGTTTGTCTCAAGGGTCAGGACATCTCTCTTATACCCGACCAGACATTTCTGTCGTTTCCCCTGCTACCCTCTTGTGTCATACCGTCCTTTCACTTTCAACTGCCCCTCCTCAGGAGAAAAGGGGTAAGGAAAATATATATACCTTTGCAGGCTTACCTCACTGTCCTCAAAATACCTTCTTCTTTGAGAAAGAGTTAGCAAGTGCACTAAATTGCAAGTAATTTTTCTACAGAGCTAGCTTTGTGACTGTCTACATTTCTTTTGAAATAAAAAGCTAACTGCTTTGTCAAAGTGTTTCCAAGACACCTCATTGAAGATTTTCAAACATAATGAACTTGATCTGTTTTGCCCCTTCCAGACCATGATGCTACAATCCTTACCTTGCATAACAAGCCTTAGATTTTCAACCTGAAATTAAAACAGATTTGTTGAGTGTTTTGTATCATTTGATCAACAAAGCATGCCTAACATTTATATGGTCTAAAATATTTAAGTAAGGCATCAGATGCAGATGCAAGTCTCTTGGGGTCTCAATGAGATTGCCCATCTGACTTTTGAGATTTTTTACCTGTACTTCAAAAAAAATCTTCCTCGCCAAATTTTCTATTCGGATGCTGACCCTACTTGTAATAGGTGCAAGTCGGCAGATGCCACCTTAATCCATGCTTTCTGGCTATGTCCTAAAATACAGTAATTTTGGGAAGGTATTTATGAAGCATTTTCCTGTGTATTTGGGATAACAGTAACCCTAAACCCCCTATTGCTCCTGTTTGGGGTCAGTCCACAGGTGGTCGGTGGCTCATTGCTTTCTATACTCGCACGGCATCTGAGCTTTCCTAAATAGAAAGATGTTGCCCAACCCAAAGTATCTCATTGGATTAAAGATGTGTTATTTCATCTAAAGCTCGAGAAAATTAGATATTCTCAAAGGGTTCTGAAAAGAAGTTCTATCAGATTTGGAGGCCATTCCTGACCCTCTTTGACAAGCCACCTACAAATGTGCAAGAATAACTTTCTAATGTTTCTGTTTTCTAAACAACGTTTGTCTAAACTACAGGTGTAATTTTAACATTCAAACAAATTATCTTTTGTTATGTAAAAATTTTGCTCCAGAAGTTCAGTCATCGCCACCCACCGCTAATGAAAAAAAATTCTGAATCTGATGCGTATCTGCAATCCTGCAGCATCAGGCTGTTTCCTCTCATCCAAACTGCAGCTGTTTGTGCACATCTGAGCCCGGCTGCCTTTCAGAAGCGCTAAATATAGGCACACAAACAACCAGTGCAATCATTTCAATGTTTAGTAAATTACGTTGTGCGTGCAAAGCTGATTTCTTTGCATCTACTCCTCCCAGTATTTTGCGCATTCTGGCAGAAACACCCAGATTGCTTATTCATTCAAGGCAAAAGCGCAAAATGCATTGCGCTATTTTGATGGTTTTACGGCGCATTCCTCTTTGCACCAGGTTAGTGAATTGGCTGCAGCATGTTTTTGCGCCTGTTATCACGATTGTGCGCGTTTTAAGACGTGCAAACCTTTGATAAATCAGGGCCTAAAGGTTCCACAAAGCCTAGTTGTGTGTCTTGAACATCTTTAAAGGACTCCATTCTCTGCTGTGAAGCTCCTTCAGGCTTTTTCCTTTTTGTTGCCTCTCTGGTATGTGAGTTTTGATGGTCTACTACAGTATTTCTTGGCAGGTTATTGGTGCCATTATCTGTTTTTAAATTATGGATTTAATAGCACCAAGGGATGTTCAAATTTTTGATAAAAATTTCTTTATAAACCCAGTATGTACTTGTTCAGGACTTTGTCACTGATCTGTTTGGAAAGGTTCTTGGTGTTCACTGTTCTGTATTGCAGACTCTGAAACCCATTAGGGTAGATGGATCTATACTAAGATCAAGAGACATTTACATTGTACACAAGTGGACTTAATATTTTAATTCTGAAGTATGATGTATCAGATTATGATTTAGAAGATGATTTTATATGTAAACAATCATGTCTTTCATTTAACCAGTTTTAACAATTTAGTGCTGGTCCATAACATGAAATCAAGATCATAATACGGCCATAAAATAGGAAAGAAAATGTAAAACAGGTGACTAATTTCAACTAAGTCAACTAGGATTTATTTTTTCTTCAAAACATTATCTAACAAAGTGCTCTTATCGTGGCCCTTTTTGACAGATTTTGAGTCTGAGTCTTATTTAGATCAAATGTGAGATATGTTATACAACAAAATTTCGATTTTCTAAAATCCATCTCTTCATACTACACTGATTCCTGTGTGTCCTCAAGCATTTTTTCATTGAAGCATTTACATAAAATTTGCATTATTCATATCCTCGTACTTTTATTGGCTGAAGGCATGGCTTGTAATCACCTCCAGCCAATCTGAATACTACCAAATAAAAAATGGAAATTTTTCTGTCATAGCTATGAGTAATGGTTTTAAATACAGTTGCAAGACTGTGCATAGTAGTCCATGAACCACAGTCTTATCCCTGGAATGAGGAAAAATAGTTGACACTTCAGCATAATGCAGTAAAATGCAGAGATTTTGTGTTTAAGTTACCAAATGTTTGTTTACTCCTTTTAAAAATGCCAAAGGTCACTAGATACATTTTAGAAGCAGCACTGGTAAGGGAAGAATAAATCTAGAAATAAATTTAAAACATTTTCCTAGTAAATATTCACTCTCAACATCAGGGGCGGTTTTCGCTATGGGCAATGTGGGCAAGTGCCCATGGGCACAATCTGTCAAGGGGTGTACCATTCATGAGATAGAAAATATATATATATCTGAGCAAGAGCACACCAGCGTACAAGCACAAAAGAAAATGTTTAATTTCCACCCATTTTTCACCCGCTCATTTCTGTGGAGGCACTAGGTATGCTCATCACCTTGCTGCTCACAAAGTTGCTTTAGCAGCCGTGTGTGCCAAAGCTGCGCTGTGCTTTCTGCCATCGACCCCGTCTCACCAAGAGCGTGAGCGCAGCGACTTTGCTGCAGTTGGATTCTCCAGTTCACTCAGTCCCTCGAGGATTGCAACATTCCGCCATTGTTGGTTCATTTTTTACTGGAATTAGCAGGATTTTCAGCCTCCTCTGGAGTCCTCCCTACCTACATCTTTTCATTTAATCACCTCACTAAATGACCTGTTGCTTTTCAAATCAGATAAATGAAATGAAGTCGCTCCCTGACCTTTTCTAAAACTACTATTTTCTTTTAAACAAGGTTTTATATGTGTATGTTTAATATGTTTATGTAAGGAATAGAAATTTCTACATATTTTGGCCACAGGACTTTTGGCTGCATAGGATTTTGTGTTGTTATATTTTTAGATTCACGTCTTTCTGGATCAGATCAACTGGGTTTCTGCAGAGGAACGCCCATCAGAGTTTATGAAGGGAAACACTCAAACTTTCATGACAATCCACATAATTTATAATGAGGTTAAAACGACTATTTAGAGATAACAGCCAAAGTATATCAGTCACTTCTGCCGCTGCAGCACTGGGCTGCTTTGCCCCACTTGCTGCTCTCTCCCCCACTCTGCTGGCAGATCAGCTGCTGTGTGAAATCATTCTGGTATCAGAAATTCGAAAATGCTGATTACTACAAGACCAATTTCATAACAAAAAGCTATAATTTCATTCACTGCACCCAATAAAAGATATTGTTTACAGAGACCTGCGTTGATGGTTCTTCAGCGCTAACAGGACATTAATATGAGAACATGCAGTGGGCGAGGTGAGAAATAAAACGGCAGGGGACTGGAGGACTTGACTTGAGTAAAAACGTGATCCAAAGTCGACACATAGGCCCTGATTTATCAAAGGAATAATGCCTCTTAAAACGCGCGCAAACTTGATAACAGGTGCAAAAACATGCTGCAGGTGACTTATCAACCTGGTGCGAAGAGGAATGTGCCCATTAAGCTGGCAAAATAGAGCCGCAATGCATTTTGCGCTTTTGCCTTGAATGAATATGCAATCTGGGCGCTTCTGCCAGAATGCACAAAATACTTGGGGGAGTAGATGCAAATAAATCAGCTTTGCACGTAAAACGGGATTTACTAAACGTGGAATGAATTGCGCTGGCTGATTGTGTGCCTATATTTAGTGTTTCTGAAAGGCAGTTGTAACTGGCTCAGATGCGCACAAACGGCTGCAGTTTGGATGAGAGGCAGCCTGCAGGATTACAAATGTGCATCAGTCTGATTCAGAATATTTTCTCATGAGCGGTTGGTGGCAATAACTGAACTTCTGGAACAAAATATTTACATAATAACTGATAATTTGTTTTAATGTTAAAATCACACCAGTAGTTTAGACAAACGTCAAAAGGAGACGCGTTTATATTTGTAATGTCAGTAACAACTACGATGTCATTAACAGAACATGTTTCAATTTGTGCACATACTTACAACCGGCTCTAGCGTGTCATGCCCCATTTCCAGTTAGGCTATCTGCCCCTCGCAGAAAGTGCGCTGCACCTGTAGCTAGGGATGGGTACCGTTCACATTTAAACCAATACGGTACCGTTTCCCGGTACCTGGGAATCGAACCAATTTTTGGTACTTTTGTGTTTTTTGGTACTTTTATTTATAACAGATTTATTCCTCATTTTCACCATATAGGCTAATTTATAACCAATATATTTAAGCAACATCCAACTGTTTCTATTCAAACAACATCAACATGATTAACTCTTTCACTAACATGTAAACAGTTAACTATAACGGAGCAGTGTTTTTTCTTAATGATTCACAAATTAAAATGCAGCTCCGCGTACTGAAAATAGTTTCAATAAGTTCAAATTGAAAGAATATGTTGGAGTGAGACGAGTTGGATTTGGCTCTAGAAAATCAGTAAGCATGAGACATCTGTCTGCCAAGGTGTGGGAAATCTTTGATGCTACGTGCAGCTCTGTTTTTAGCAGAGAAGGAAAGAGGTGACGGAGAACTCACCTTGTTACTGGATGGACTTTTGCCTCGGACAGATGACTTCGCCGGTGTTTTGGCGTTCTGGAGGCTGAATCTTGCAAGCACTCACTTTAGTGGGAGGAAATCCCGCAGCACATGCTGCTTCTGCTCCAGTGTTTCATTTCCACCAGTCTGACACCGTAGTAGTCACAAGACAATAGCTGATTAATGTGTTCTCTCACCATCCAGTGGTCGGTGGTGTGAATTGCAATCTATCAGAATGACAGACGGCCTTCAAATTTTTCCTTCACTGTTTTAAAAAATGACGACATAGGTACCAAAACATCGTACCGTTTGATTTTACGTGAATCGGTACTCTGTAGTACTGATTGAATTCGGTAGGTACCAATAAAAGTACCGAATTCAGTACCCATCCCTACCTGTTGCTCAATATTATTCAGAGGAATCTCCTCCGTCGGCCCCCCAACTCTCTTATTTGCTGAGATTTTATAAGAACTTTGTCTTCTCTTGTTTTTTTGTTCTTCATCTAATATCTTGCCATTTCTTCTTAACCTCATCCAGTGTTGTTCTTATTTTTCCGACTGGTTTTACTTTTTGACAAATAGCCTCCCTTTGCAGTCCTTCTGGTCACATTAAGATGTCTTTGCCATATTTCTATTTGCCTCTAATATTTTGATCTCCATTTGTTTTCCGTTTGCGCCTTTCTTGCTCTCCTTCCACACAGCGAATCCATTGCGCACGCTAAATCCTCATTTAAATAAGGCAGTTCGCGCCCTTTATCAATTGCGCAAACAATCTTATTAGATCACTCCCATGGTCACAAATCATGGAAACACAACAAGTGCAATTTATTTGCGGCGCACGCAATTTTACGTTTGCTATTTGAGATCTTAGTAAATCAGGTCCATTGTGTTTTATTGTTAAAATTGACCGGACATTAGTACTAACAAGACTAATCTTAGTCCATGAAATAATAGCAAGAAGTAGTCACATTTTAGGAGACAGAACTTTGGAAGTGGGAGCTACTGGACTTTCACCCAGGAGATTGTTTTATGTCCCGTTTGGAAATGATTTCTTTTACTCTTTCTTTTTCAGCTTTTCAATAGGTTTAGGTGTGAAATGTATTTGGTTTTGGTTTAGGAAAATTGTATGTTTTATTTTAAGAGTGCCCCTGTCATGTTTATTATAAGGCAAAAAACTTGAAACTTCTCCTCCAAGTTAGAGATTGTTTAAGCACTTGTCCACATGAGTCCAAAAGCCTCCCAATTTAATTTGGGCTTAATTTATTTATTTACTTATAAATAAAAATCCTAAATCATCACATACCAAAGTTAGACACAACATGTGCCAAAATAACAATTCTCCATCCATTCATCATACAGACCTGTTTTTATCGTATTGAGGATTTCTTTTATGAGCAGGGGCAAATCCCATCAGCCAACAGACAAGATACAACCTGGACAGGATGCTGGTGGTTTTTGGGCTTTGGGAAAAAGCCAAAGTTCTAGGAAATAACCCTAGCTTCCACAATGAGACGATGCAAACTTCACACAGGAAGCCTCTGGCTTAGGTTTAAAGAATAAACCTTTTTTATTGAGGCAACAGTGCTAACCACCACACCACTATGCTGCCCAAATCAACCTCCCTGAAATTCAAAGAATCTGAGCTGTGTAGAGACAGGGGTAAACACTGCCATTTTAAAGACACTATGCTCCTCCATCCTGTCTCTCAAAAGAAAGCTTTTAAATATGATTGTCATTAAGCATGCAGTTATGAAAACTGCTACTGATCACTGGCCACTTGTTTTGCTTGAAGAATTTTCTGATGCTCACATTTAACCAGGGAAGTATTTCTCTGAGATCATTAAGCTAGTTTCTCAGTGGAGACTGGCAATTGTGTTGCTGCTCTATTTGTTCTTGCCAAACATGCCTTAACAAGCACATTTAAATCATGGGCCACATTTCATCAATTAATATTCTACCATTTAAGCAGTTGTCAGTATTACCAGGTGCTATACTGTCTTTTTAAAAAGACATAGTCAAACCACAGAAAGCAGCTGTGCAGTGTTTGTTTTTTTGTTCAGAAAAGTTGATGCACATTATGACATGAACTATAGCACTTCAATGAAAATCCAAAGTAAAACTTAAGCCGATTTACACACTGTACTTTGTTTCAAGAAGGAATTATTTGCACCACATCCAATTTGATATCTAATCCTCCATTTCACTGGAATAAAGGAAAGAAAGTGTCCCAAATCACTTTGGAACAACACACACCTTTCTGTCACATTTAAAAGCATTGCCTCAGGCATAATTCCTTGGTGAGAAAAGAGCAGTGGCACCTCGGAAGCTTGTGAAATGTAGAATACTTTGGAACAAACACAAAGTTTACACAGCTTGCCTTTTAACAAACACATCATAGCTTTGACAATCCAGCAAGAGCAATTTGGAAAATAACGTTACAGATTTGATAGGAGCTTCTTTTTGAAAGAGGGCAAATACGATTATTGACTCGAGCTGTGGTATGTTGCAGCAGCATTTAGAGTAAGTGCCCTGATAGCATCCTGTTAGAAATGCTATTGTGAAACATTTTATATCCTATAAACATGTGGTGGTTGCCTCTCCTTTGCACTCAAACGAGCCTCTCAAGCAAGCACCTGTCAATATGGTGAGAAGTGTTTGTTTGATGCAAGATGGGAAGAGTTATTGTTCAATATACAGAATGATTTTCATACTTTTAGCAGGACACAGTTGGCAACAATAACAGTTTTTCCACATTGGGTAGTGTCAGAGACTAGTAAACCATCTCAGAAAATCATTTTAACACTTTGTCAGCTGTTGTGAAGCTGCTGTTAGCTAAGTTACTTGCCATCGGTGGAGAACATGAAAAGGTCTTGAATAAGATTGAAATTAGTGAATGCGTTCCTCACCCTGCTGAAGCCCCAGTAAACTGTGATAGGGATTTTCATAATTTCTGCTTCCCTCTAAAACCCTTTTCAGGTCTAAGTTTGCAGTGTAGCCTTTTTCAAATTTATTTGTTAGAGGCTTCTGTCTGTTCCTCTTTTACTCACTTTGAGTACACCAAAAGGTCTGGATATCTTGCAGTTTGCATTAGAAAATACCATCACTATGGTCAACTTGTAGATGTACTGTAATCTAAAAGCCTAGCCAGCCATGCTCACCTCTTTTTACATCACCTCCATGTGACAGGAAAACTGACATACCCAGGGGGAAGCTCTTCCTCTTCCTGCTCAGGTGTTTCTGTGGTTGTGAAAGTTTCTCCCACACCTTTAAATCTACATTAATTTAATGTGTTGCAAATGTGGAGGGACAGGATTTCCTCCTTCCCACTTTGCACACCCCAGGTGGGACTTGTATAAACTAATCTGGGCAAACACCAGTACACCCTCCGCCATTGCTGAGGTGGTATTTCTGTGCATGTCAGGAATTCAGGAAGGACTTGCGTATTTCTTGGCTGTTCGAACAGCAGTGGAAAACTTTAAAGCTGCACGAGTCAAAGTCTCAAATGTTTTAAACTGTATTTGGATTTGGTAAATTAGTTCCTTTTCTCC
>JAOXYM010000010.1:14831945-14843185 GCA_028567055.1 Leptatherina wallacei | reverse complement strand
CCGACTTCAGGGGGCCGTTCCAGTTGAAACTTCCTACTCGGAAGTCGGAAATTCCGAGTTCAAATAGAACGCAGCATAAGAAATGCATGTTTGACCCATGAACTTAACATGTTAACATGCTATCGAGTAGCATCAGTACAACTGTTGAAAAGAAATATGGACTTCCTAACTGAACAATTAGTCATTTTTATCAGAAACTGAACACTCAGGGTGAATTATAAGAAGCGGTTGCTGGTGGTTTACTACAGAAGGATGTTAACATATGTACATCAGTCATACAACACATTTGAGTATGCTGATTTCTATGATTTTGTTTTTATACAAATAAGGGCATGTTTAGGCCTACATGACAACGCTGTGAGAGCAAGACGCAATGTTTGTGTTGCGATCTGGCCTCTCTTGCACACAACAAAACAGTTTAAATGCAGATCATGATGTAACACCAACTCACAACATGTAGCTTTAACAATACTGATGGTGTAAACAACTAAAGCTATGGATTAAAGTAGGGCATTGCAATTAAGAAGTGAGACTGGATGAGTCTCACATCTGGACAAATTTATCTGTCCTGAATGAGTTCAACTCCTCAAATGGAGGACAAGTGAAGGCTCTAATTCAGTGATTCTTAACCATAGGGCCGCAGCCCATGCTCAATTGGGCCTCGAGCCCCACCTGGAGGGCCGCAAAAATATTTCCCTTTTTCACTGGTGGGCCGCAAGGGCCGTGAAGGCTGCACAAGAAGCTAAATTGCAATGCAGCCTCCAACTAACCAACTAAACCAACTAACAGACAGGTAATCTGTCCGTTAGTTGTTCAGCAAACCCCCAATAAGCAAAAGAAGACACTCAGCTAGCCGCTAGCATGTAGCGAAAGTTATGAAGAAATGTTTAAAACTAATATGAAAAAAAAATTGGTCTCCAACCCCATAAAATGCAAAAATATTGCACAAGAACAATCCAATTAATTAAGTACGGTTTTATAAACTGAGGTAACAAGCCAGAGCCGAGACGTTTGTATGAAGTGTTGGCTAACGCTAGCTAGCATCTAGTAACCAAACATCAACATGGAGTGTTAGCTAACGCTAGCTAGCAGTGATGCACTGAAGCCTTCAACAGCATCTAGTAACCAAATACCAACACTGGAGGGAAAGATGGTGGAAGTTTTAACAAAAAAAAGAAAAAAAGAAAAGAATCAAAATTAGAGATGAAAAAAAACGTCTGTCATGTTTATCAACTCTTAAGATAGTCTCTTAAAAGTCTTAAAATTGTAAGAAAAGTTTAAATACATAAATCAACAGTGTCATTAAATATTTTATATATATATATAAATATTTGATTTATCTATAACTAAATTTAGTTCTATTTATTTAATTCAAACCTAGTATTGTTCGAATATATTTCATCACTTCACCATTTTATTGATCAAATTGCCATATTTTTCCATCAGTCCCTTTTTTTTGCTGCAATAAAATCTACTACATATTTTGTGTCTATAGGCCTAAGCCTGACTTGAGCCTTTAAATCTGTTCTTGTAGGAGCCTGATTTAATTCTATGAATTATCAACATATTGGGCCTCTTGTTTATGTGGAGTGTCACATACATGTGATGTATAAATGTCTGTGATGATGTCATTGCATCATGTCATACTTTACAAGGTTTTAGCTGTTAAACTGGAAACAGTTATTGAATCTAAATTATACCAAGAGTGAGACCAATTAAACCAGTACGGCGTTTGAATGGGCCCCGGACCACTTTGTACTGTAAAAGTTGGGCCCCAGTGCATAAAAGGAAGAACCCCTGATCTAATTCTTTAAGTTAAATTAACCATATGATCAAAGTGAGTGATAATATCAAACAAGAGCAGACATAGAAAGAAAACATGCATTCAGTAATAAGAAATCCTAAGGGGACGGTTTTAACAGTATCAGTGATATCAGCGGTAAGTGAGGAGTCCAGCGGTCCGGGACCACAGGACTCTGTGATTTTCTGACTTGGAACTGCAGTAGGCCTACACCATTAGCAGAGACCAAACATCATGACTGGTTTGCTATGAGGAAATGGATAATGATCTTAGATTAGAAATTGCAACACATTAGCCATGTGCTAATGTTGTGATTAGACCCTTCCGTTTGACAACATTAGCACATAGCTAATGTTGTCAAGCGGAAGGGTCTTATTATCTGTGTTTACATGTTTCACTTTAGCTCAATGTGTGTCTCTTCGGCTGTTTTGCTCTTCTCCTTCTGGCTTGTTTCTCACATATTTGTGGGAAACAGACATATAAACTCTACCCTCAGCTTCTTGTGTCTCCTCTGGTTCATCTCACCTCACTGTATCCCCTGCTCTGATCCACCGCTGAGCTGTGACTGAAGCTCTTCAGTGTATTCCCTTTGTTTTCCCTGCTGCACAGCAGCATGTTGTGGGTAAATCAAACACTGTGTGGAATGATTAAAGCAGATGTCTCAGTACCTGAAGAAAACCCACACAAGCAGAGGCAGACTAACTCTGCACAGAAAGGTTAGAGCTGAGGTTCAAGCCAAGAAACCTCACGCTGTGAGGCAACAGCACTAAGTAATGCACCACCACACTGACTACCACCATTACATATATGCATATTTAACTTGGTTGGATTGGGATCCCTTGTTTCCCACATATATGGGCCCCACAAGGTCTCTGAAAATGCCGTTTTGTATGAGACATTGAAATATCCTTGAGTTTTTCTCTTTTTTTTTTTTGTTTAGTGTGGCAGGATGCATTATCTTTCACTACCATCAACGGTTAGGGGAAGGGTTTTAGAATATTTCATAGTATTATTACAGGTATGTGTCAATGTTGCATTTACATGAATCTCATCCAAAAGGTGTTCCAGCATTTTCTGACTTTTTTCCATTATTTATTCAGCTGCCATTTCTTTCCCAAATAAACAACACATGGCAATTGATGTTAGGTAAGAAAAATATAATTCAACAGACATGGGCGCCATCTTGTATTGTTCCAGGGAGCAGTTGTAACTCTCTTATGCTCATCATGGGCACTTTCAGCAGCAGACAGGGGTCAGCATGGACACTCTGACCCATCTGCAGCTTCAGCTACCGATCATAAGCACTGCAGTTCATAAAGGAAGATAGACCAACTTCCTCTCCATCTGGGAACATATAGTGTGAACACAATTTTGCCGTTAATATTTGTATAGGAGAAGTGAAGAAACACTGGAGGAAGAAAAACTTTAAGTCTTACTTTAATATTATACAAGGAAACTGAATACCAGAGTTGATACTATGAAATATAGTGTTTTAAGGTACTTATGTCAGTGCCAGAATTTCAGCCATTTACTGCATATATTGAGTTTAGTTCAGTCTGTATAGTGAAACTCAAAGCGTTCACAAAGCGATGAGCTACATGCTGTTATGGCTGTCTGCTATGTAGTAAGTCCACTTCTATGACTGTGACCTTATCATTCATTTGTTTTACACTATGAAGGAAATGGTTCCATGTTATGAGACAATCTGAAATCTTTTTAATGCAATCTTAATTGTCACAGTTTAAATCTACTCATTGCAAGGCCGGTTGATGGAATAGAAGTGGTCAAAGGAGGCTTTTAGAAGTGGCCTTCATCTGATGCGAGGACTGTGCTTGCAGAAATGGCTGACTGATTCAGGCATTTCTGCAAGCACAGCGCTAGCATAGTGGTTTACCAATTTCCCCTGGTTAAAAAAACAAACTCATTTTGAGAGTAAGTAAGTAAGAAACTACCACAAAGGAAATTACTAAAAGTGGCAGACCTGTACTTGACATATGTTGACCAAGAAATGATCTATGACCCCTCCTTGACAGAGAAGAAGGAGCAGCAATCTATTTGATTAAATTAATCAAAAGATGCATTTGTTATTATTATATAACAGAAACTGAAATTATTAAGACTAATTATTTCTGTAAATCCATTTTATGTGTAGCCCTGTAAAGTTTAAAGGTTAGATAAGGAAATACTTAAAAATGAATACATACCTAAAATCATGGAGATGAAAAGAGATAATCTGCTTGATGCTCCACAAGTCTCTTTGATTTGGTCCATTTGAGAATGCATTTATAAATACATAATACCTCAAACATAAATGTCTGATTTTGATGAAGAGCCATACATTTGGCAGAGAAAGTAAACAATATTTCATAATTTTTGCCCATTTTCTATTTCCTGTTCTAAAACCAACACGCTCACTACCCAAACCCACAATACAAGCTTGAAGGCTCATTCATCCTCATTGCACACATCTTTTATGTAAACAACCACCTACACACTCTCCTCAGCCAGTTCATTGACACAAAGTCGGTTCATTTACTTTTAAATTTAAATTTTAGCCCGTGATTAGCACTAATCAAATGATGTAGTTTGGAAAAAATGTGCTAGAGTGATAATATACATTCTAGGACATATCAGTGTAAATCACATATGGTCCTTCTGCATGGATTATAAATGTGTGCAGATACTGAATGCATGCATGTGGGTGGGTTTTTTTTTCCACACAACTTCCAGAATATGTGAACAGGCCTAATAGTCCAGCAAAGATGATCAACACTACCTTATCAGTCTTTGTATATTGGAGTATTACATTTGCAAATGCTTTACTTGCTGCTGTTATGTATGATGTGGATAAATTAAAAATGTTTTATACATAGAATACCAAAATGTGAAATGGATTGGTTAGAAATGTGCATTTTGCATATTTTATGTATTTTACACAGAGCATATTTTCCCATCAGTTTTCACCAGTGAGATGAAACTAATTATTGAAAGAAAAACTTGTCACATGATAAAAGAAATCAAGATTAATCCTATTTTCTCCTTGCATCAGGTGTCAAAAAAACCCAAGTACAGATATTAGAAAATTAGAGAAGCTCGTGTTAGGCTAATTTCTTGATAAGCAATTAAACTCTATGTGCTCTGGTTACCTAGCAATCATCATATGATGACAATATTGAATAAGTGAGATGTAGCATATTCAGTAATAATGATTGGCTGGTGCAGAAACAGGTGTTTTGTTTCAGTGTTTGAGTATTTCATGCTAAACTAACCTTGTCCATGTGAGTATTCTCATCATTTTAGCCATTCCTCAGATAGCTGCTCCCTTTTTGAAACTGTAAACTGAAAAAGACCCAGTTTAACTACTTGAATAATAATAAAAGAAAGTAATTACAATGGAGGCCATAGATATCAGTTCAATCCCAGAAATGTGTCATTCTTATACCACTGTGTCCCACATTGTTAGTAATTTAACTATCTGTATTAACATAGTTATTTTGTTAATTAGGTTTGCTTCTTCCATATCTTATCATAGAGGGCTGTTGGGTGGCTAAGCATGGTTGATGGGAGAATGCTAATTCATTATTTGGCCATAAGTTTAGAGCAAATGCATTTACCTTGCACAGATTGCTTTTGGAATTAAACTTATATAACATAACTCTAAGCAATCAGACTTTTCCCAGTAGTTCCCCTAACTCATTTCTTTGAGCAGGTTTAATTATCTTTAATGGCAAAGTCAGGTTCTGCCTATCTGGTGGGAAACAAGGTCCATTCCTCATAAATTCATTATACTGTTGGGCCTAGAAGCTGGTGCTTAAGGCAAGTAAATGTCTTGTCTGATTTTTGGAAAAGCAGAAAATGAAGTTTGCTGTGGTGTTTTTGTTTTGATTACACTGCAGAGAAAGTTATCCACTGAGAGAAATAATTAATTGTAATCAACCTCTATAATGGGCATGCACAGCCTGAAGGAACCTTTTTTTTTTCCAGATGTGTTTAATAAATCTACATTGAATGTGACTGAATGAAGAGAACTTTGTGAAATGTAATACTGTTTGTGGAAAAACATACAGACAAATCAACATCTCAATCTTTTATGTTCAGATATTTTGTATGCAGACAATTCTAGATAAAGAATTTATGCTGGAAAAAAAAGACAACAAAATAACTATCCTTAAGTGCTGTTTTAATTCTGTTCGGCATACAACTGATTGCAAACATAACATTTAATCTGTGCACAGTAATGAACAGACACGGCTAGAAACCTTTTTGCTTGTTTTGGAAATTACTCTTGCCTGCAAATTTTTACTTTGGCCATTGATACCGTATGTAAGTGACATGTGGGCTTAGCACACTGTCACATGATAAGTGTTGTGTGTGAATGATATCAAATGTGGGAAAGAATGACACTGAAGATAGAGCAACTTATCAAGTTTCCTGTCAACTAGAGTTTCAAATCATGCAACATCAAATTACATAGAGATTAGAGAAACTATTCAGACATAAATTATCTCATTGGCTCAATTTAATCTACATGGGTGTACTAAAAATTACATGAAAACCTTCTAAGCTTGTGTGCTTGTGATAACATTTCATCAAAGCTCAGAAAAATGACAAGAAGTAGGTGGAATCAAACACATTAAACAAAAAAAAAACAAAAGAAAAAGATTGGCAATGATAAACATTTCTAATTGTGGTTAATCACATTGTTACATGCAAAATAAAGAATTCAAAAGCAAAGAATGGATTTTCTTTTAAAAGTATTGCTATGTGATGAAAAATGCAGTAACTTTTGGATCTACAAACAAATAAACTGCTTTTTAATAGCAGTATTCACTTTACACAGAAGCAGTTGGTATATTTCTTTTGGATCTGAAATTTAAATATGGATGTAATTGGACAAGCTTCAAACCAAAAGCGGATTGGACAATGCAGAAATTCAGCCCAGTGATTGGACATTCTTGTGCATAATGAGTTGACAACTCTTTCAGCAGGTTGCACCAGTATGCAGTGTCCAGCATTCCATGGATATTAATGTAGGGGGTCATGGCTGTCTGTGTGAGAGAATTATTGCAGTACTGGTTAAAATCTAGAAGTCAGATTTACCTTCCTATGCTGTGAAAGCATTTCCGTTTCACCCCTGTTGGAGACCTGCAGGAGATTTTACTTTGATGTGGGTGTAGTCCTGTGCACCACTGACACTATCAATGTGAAGCAACAAGGCTACTGTTAACACTTCTCCTGTAATTAATTTAACTGGATTTAAATTAGTAAAAAATGCTAAATTACTCAAAAAATATAAAAGTTAGAAACACCACTTCTGTGATTTAAGGTTATTATCAAGAAAACCATGGAAAATGGTTAGATATCGGCACTTAAATTAAACGCTCATGAAATGTTTTTTTTATTATTATGTTTGTCCAAACAAATGCACCTTTAGTTGTACCAGGCATTAAAATGAACAAGAAAATTAGAAAACAAGGGTGGTCTAATAAGGTTTTCCGCGACTGTATACTATGTATATGTCTATGGAGAAAATGTTAATTATCTAATGAAAGCAAAACCATTAAAAGTGTATCTAAAAAGATTGCAATTAATGATCACAAGTCTTTAAATAATAACAGTGGGTCTGGTTTAATGTGATAACAATGTGTAGCAAGCAGTGAAATTGTTGTGTGATGCACTATGTAATGTTGCAGCCCTGTACTTGTAGCCCACAGCTGGTTAGTACAGATACCTATATACTCATGCTTTATTACAGGTCCTGTATAAATAGTTTTACGATATACTCATGGTTTTTATTAAAGCTTTAGAAGTGGTTTTATAATCATGGTTTTATGCATTTATGTGTTTGCTCCAGTCCATACACACCAGTTGTTTTCATGTTTAAATCAGTATTGATCTTATGCTCCAGGTCCTTATAGGTTTCATAGGGTCCATCCATATAATCAAGTAAAAGGTCCTCTTTTGACCAGGTTTATGTTCATCATGTCTTGCATATATTCCATACTGATAAGTGTGCATCAAGTTTTCATGTGTGTTCATATTTTACTATGTTTTTCTATATTTTAAGTTATTATTGAGTTTGTATTTTATAGCATTATGTTTATACTCATGTTCATAATTCATGTAAAGTTCATAGTTGGTCATGATTTGTTGAAAGTGTAAGTCTTAAACTTAAAAACTTAATTCCTGTACAGGAAGTCAGTTAAAGCTGAAGACTTTGAGAACAGAGAAGAAAAAAGAGGTTTTGTTACAGCATGCAGAGCTAAGGTGTTAATTGTTTTTTTCCCCCCTATGAACTTTGAACATGATTCGTTCCAGGGTACAGACATACACCTGAGATATGAAAAAGCAGCATTGTGGTCTATATATTTTTTCCTGTTGAGACATGGTTATTAAATCTCATATTTGGTGCTGGAGCAAGGTGTGAAGAAAAGCAAAGTGCAGGTTTCCTGTCTTAGCCTGAAAGATCTCAAAAACCTTAAAATGACCTTTGTTCCCCCTGGCAGTAAGATGCACCTGCATCTGTCAATCATCAGGATAGGAAAATCATTGGACGCAGTACTTAGAAAAAACAAACAAAAAAATTTAATAAAATAACCCTTTTCCATGTCTGGTTGATATCCGGAGAATGTGTGTGTTAACTTTTTTTTGCAGCTATGGGTGTGTGCTTAATGTTTCACATCTGAAGAATAGGAAGAGGAGCTTGCTCTTCTGGAGCTGGTTCGTTGGAGTTTGTTTGTTGGTTCGAGTACGTCAGCCCGTCTGAGGGTGAAGACCATCTCACAGTAGTTGATTTTTTTTTGTTAAGATTAGTCATCATCACCTGAAGTGCTGTAACTTTTTGCTTTTGTGATTTTATTATTGGACCAAAAAAATAAATAAAAATAAATCCATAAGTCTCCATTTGAGGCTTAAAAAGACACCTTTTCCCACCTTTTTTTAAAGAGGCCCTGTCCAACAGCCTGCTTACTTGATCACTGATAGTGAGAACGCCGGGGGTGGACCATCAGAGCCAGGGGTCATAATTCTCAGACGACTCGTCCACTTTGCCCAGATCTATAGACAAGTAAGTTGTCAACAGGTTGAAAATGGTGTAGTTGGCCCGCTGGCTTCTGTGTAATCGCAGATAGCGTTCTGAAAAGTATTCATAAGAAATTCTTGACATGAGATTTCTAGTATATTATGTTTATTTCCTATAAAAATGCGAAGAGAACCAACCTGTTACAAACCCTGCTTTATGAATAAAGCAGGCATTTTGATTTCAGATGTACATTATGAATAGGAGTATGTAACAGAGCAGCCTGTGTGAGCGGCTGGAAACAGTGGGACCAAAGGGATTCCAATACAGAAATACTTTATTTGCATAAAATTAAGTCCATAGCTTTACCCCATAATGTTGTGGAGCCGTCTAGCCTCCACCAGCCTTCTCAAAATGAATGAACTGGCCACATTTATTCCCTCTGCCACTGATTGGGCTAAACCACTCCCTTAACAGAGGTATTTCCCAATTTCACACGGATACTATATCCCATCACTAAATGTCTGGATTCTTAAATAACTACAACCTACCAATTATATAAAACCAACATTGTAAAATAACACTGAAGCCAAATTCCCAATACCTAAAACGTAACTAAACTAAACTCACCCCCACACATGCACACTTATCTAATGGCCTCTCCAGGAACCTTTAAAGAGTGCTCAGGCCCCTGGGGAAGCATTTGCCTGAGCACCCTGGAACACCAGACAGGTGAGCACAACTCATTCCACTCCCAAATACATTTTGCATATCCTTCTGCATATTAACTGTCTCACACCAGGAAACTATTAATGGCTTTTCACAGGCATCTGGAAGATAGAAATCACATTATACAATTCAATAAACAATTAAACATTTGTTTGTGACTGATCATTCCAAGTGCAAACATGTTAATTAAAATGCCATACTATTATTTAATATACTTTTCTTGTAACAGACTACTACTCCGTTACAGAGTACCAGAGAATCCACAATTTAACTGAAAAAGGTTGAGAGGTCGGCCCTCCTCTGCATTTAATCCTTAAATGATATTATCTTAGAATCTTTAAGGAGCAATTAAATGTTGGATGTCTCTACAATATAGGTTTCCATTTGTGGTTACTGCTGACTGTAATATAGGATGAGATTAAATAGATCCTGGAACTTAGCCTGGTCTTTAGCAGGCTAGCTCCAGAAAATAAATCTCCATGGTAACTTGTGCCATAACATATCCTACTTTCCCTATCCTGCTTTTGAGCAACTGGATCACGGATAAGTTGATCAACATATCCTGGCTTAATCCCTTATCTTGGTTTTGTGCAACAGGCCCCTGTTTTTAATTGCATTAACAACTAAGTAGTTGAAAGTAATAAATAACCACTTCTGCTGCTAACCGGACCAGATCAATACCCCAGAAATTTGATTTGATGCTACACTAATCAAAAAGTGTTCCTTTAATTTTTTGAGCAGAGTATTTTAGTGTATAGCTCAGTCTGCTGCTGATTCAGTACTAAAGAGCTGTCAGAATATACACCTGTTTTCACTGCACTTTAAAGAACCACAAGCTTAGTTTAGACTTTTTTCTTAGCTCCATAAATCATAGATTTTTGAGTTTCCTGAGCTGTTTTTAATGTGTCAAGAAACAAGTCCCCCGATAAATGTGCCTCAGGAGCTCTTGGTCTTCACAGTGACATGTCTGTGCCACAGATCTTGTTAGAACAAAGAATGTGGGATAAGTTAACAGCTTCTTCTTGACTGACTTCTCTATTGCTCAAGATCACTGTTGCCACATTTCCAAATTATGACTGGCATTAGATTCAGTCTTGCAAGCAGACATTGCTGGGGGGAAATTCTAACGCCATAAAAGAAATACATTAAATAATAACAAAGGGTTACTTCGTTGCTACAACCCTGAACACCTGAAAGACTGAGAACCTCAAAGGATATTAACTCTTTTCTATTTATTTGTGAATTATTTAAAGTCTTAGTGTTATAATACTGTAACATAGTATTATAATTTACTTAAGACCAAATGCTACATTCTAAGTTTTTAAAATTTTTAGTTTTCTTCTTCTTCTTTGTGGGAGGAGTGTGAGTGGAAGAGCTGATAGTTTGAGAGTTTTTTTTCTTTCTTTGCTATTTCTATCCTTTGTTATTTGATTTATTGTTAGTTGTGGTTGTTTTATGTGTTTAGTGTTGTGTTGTATTATTTTATTTTAAGTTTATAGTTGTTTTGTGTGTTTCTGCTGGCCAGTCTTTGCCTTGGCCAGCATGGCCAGCATGGCCTCGAGTAGCTTCACCAGGCTGTCACGGAAGCATGGCATCAAAGTTGGTGCCGGCTCTCCGTGCAGCGTGGAGGAGGTGGCGTTGGCAGTGGGGGAGATCATCGGGCACAGTGCGGTAAAGTCTGCTGCCCGTATG
>JAOXYM010000010.1:14788304-14829625 GCA_028567055.1 Leptatherina wallacei | reverse complement strand
TTTTGGTTTTAGTTTTTTTTGCAGGCGATGAAATTTTTTATTTAGTTTGTTATTTTGTCCATGCTCACACCAACATTTAATCTACTCTTTCTGTTAAATCCCTGGTACAAGACGGCATGCAGCACTTGTCTTTGGGAGCAGGGAAGGGGCAGGAGTCATGTTACACTCTGGTTAGATGGAAAGAGGGGAGTTGTAGCCTGAAGAACAATTGAAAAAAAAGTGGTTGAAAAAAGCTGTTTTACTGCCAGACTACAGTTAAAAATAATTTTTTCAAATCTTAGATTTACACAATGATCAATACTCCTGAGGAATATTTAAATATTTGCTTTTGTCTGTTTGGGAAAAATCTAAGCTATGACAGTTTAAAATATACATATGCCTTTTATAATACACTCAGGAACACTTGTTAGTAAACGTCCAAGTCAGTCAATACCTTTACTTGATCAGCTAGCTGCTTAAGACACTAACCTAATTATGTTGAGAACTGGGGAAGCAGCTTTTGGGAACTGCCACAAGATAAGGAGCTTAGCTAAAGTGCACAAGGTGCACAATTAAATTTTTATGCTTTAGATGTATTCCACATTTTACAGTAGTAAACTGAAATAGCCAGATTGAGAGTTATTTGTTTTTGCTACTGAAATTTCGAATAAGATTGACATTTAAAAGGTCAGTGTTGCAGTCTTATCTGTCAGTCTACGAGTCACAGAAAGAAACAGCTGTTTAACTGCAGAAGGTATTGAGTTGCATTGAAACGGGTACAAAATGTGTTCAAAAGCTGAATCTCAGGAACGACTGTATTAATATTAATGAAAATATAAATTACATCGGAGGTTTCGACATTGCTGATTTTACTCCTAGAAAATCTTTTCTTGTGGCATTCATGGACATCATGAACCTTTAACATCAGCAAGATAACATGATAGTGCCTCTGAAAAACTACCCACACAGACAAAAACACAATATCAGAAGGCAGATGGAGAAAATAATGAAAAATGAAACCCACACTCACCTGCAGATATCTTGGAACAATGCTGACAAATGAGAGCAGCAGCCCGGCTGTGCTGTTTTCATCTGATCGCATCGTCTATCTTTCAGCGGCACCTGCCTCAGCTACCCCATCAAATTTCAGCGTCCTGCTGTCCTTGAGGCATGTAGGCAGGAGCCAAATTATTTGCAAGACGGTCACTTCAAGGTGAAATAGCAACTGAGCTCTTAATTATTTCTCAGTGGCATATTCAGGGTTTTGAGCTGGAGAATTGGAAATAAAACATCATCACATGGAATGACTCCTCACCTATTTAAAGTGGACAATAATTGCTCAGATCACCTTGGTAATGCATATCCGTACAAACAATCTGCTGTCCCATAAAGTGAACACAAATGATCTGTTCAGTGCCAACATTTACCAGCAGAGAGTTCATTTTAGCAGACTGCCAAACAGATGGTTTTGATGGCAGACAGTTGTTTTGGCCGTCAGTGTCATTTTTAGATAGGGATCTCATGACTCTTTCATGGGGATGGTAAATAAATAAGCAGGGTAGATTGAGTCACCTGCAGAGATGTGAGTCGTGGCATATGATTCAGGCCAAAATTGGTCTCAACAGATCGCCTTTTTAGATGCTGTCCTGGTCCATTCTTGATAGCCTTGTGTTGGCCAAGACAGTGAAACAATAGCAAAGTAGAGAAATGTAACAAAGATTGTTCTTTTTACTTTTTGTTTAGTTGGTTTTTGTGTGTGTGTGTGTGTGTGTGCGTGCGCGCGCGCGTGCTAGTGCGTGCGTGCGTGTTTTAGCAGAAGGGTTCAGGGAGGTGTTTTTTGACAATGCAGAATTCTGAACTCTACATCAAAGCAACAGGTAAGTCTCCTCACGGGAGCCATACCAGACATAAACCCATGAACCTATCAGGATCAAAGTATAACCCAAAATTCAACTTAAAACAGCTTAAATTAGTATGAATTTTTTCTCATAAATATGTTGCAAATATAAATACACAGCACACCACCAGCAAAATAATTTTGCTCAGATCACAAGTGATTACTTTAAGATTTTTAGACAATGTCTGGGTATAGAATTTACAAAAGGTGCAATACACATTTATTTCAAGAACTATTGACTCCAAGAGAGGGGAATTTTTGCTTTCAGAACCGTCATGCCAGTGAGGATCCTATAGTAATGAAATAACTTTAAGGGATTTTTACCTAAAAATAATCCATAATAAAGGATGTGCAAGACAGATTGATACAGAAGGATCTTCATCAGACAGGTGGTGTCAAAGCTTCATGTTAGAGCAGAAACCAGGATCACTGCTGCCTGGATTGCATGGCAACTAATCATTCAGTCAGCGGGTGCCTTCTGCAATGTAAACAGAGGAACAAAGAAATTCACTCAGCAGCGCCCCACAAACCACTACACAGCTGCTCCCTCCTGAGCAAAAGGACTTCGTTACTTTGATTCTGACGCATTGAAATAAGCAAAACTTTATTTTGTGTCCATTTTTCTTAGGGCGGCTGCAAAACATGCTTATCCAAGAAGTTGTGCCAATACTGTGCTGTGTGATGGATATGTGAGAGACACTAAATGTCACAAGTGTTTGTTTGCACCTATCTGATAACATCAGATATTGTAAAAGAGAAGTGAACTTTTAGATCAAATCTAAACAGTGTATTTAATACAAAATGAGTAGTTAATTAATGAACTGTTTGGTTGATATCATGTCTTCAAACAGTAATTTGAATCATCTTTATTTCTTGTAATTGTGCACCCAGTGTAATCAGAGCCACTCGACATTCAGTCTGAGAACATCTGACATGTTTCAGTCCGGTAACACTATCCTCCTCTCCTTCCACTTCTTTCCCCACAAACGGTGCAATATTAACTTAGTGCTAAATGACTGAAAAAAATCTATTCTATAAGAAACGGTACACTTAAAATTATGATGGATAGCTTTGCAGGAAATAGATATATTAGCAAAGATAAATCTAGTAAAAGATTGCAAATGGCCCTTTTTAATACACTTCAGTGTTTTGGAACTCGGCTCAGCAGGAGGTAGGACAATAAGCCATTCACATAGAAAAGCAAAATGAAAGGAACAAAAAATTATCACATCTGACCTGGGAAATGATTGCTTTCAGAATATGTTGTAATTATTATCGTGTTTTGGGAATAATTGTTGTTTGCAGCTTCATCCTATTTTGTTTAATGATGTGTGGAAATGACCACTTACATTTGCAGCACATGTAGAAACAATTAACTTAACCACAACACACTAAGGTAATTATGATAGGTTTTATCCATCTAAACCGATACCCTGTCATATTTTCATATTGTCTTAGTCATTATCATGTGTTGTAATCTGCATCTGTTAAGATAAACCAATGATAGGATGCTAGCAAGCTATGGGGCAAAGTTGGTACAATCTAGGTGAAGAAGGCTTCTCAATGGGTTAGTGTTCTTTTTGCAAAGATGGTAGATCGGATATGTTATTACTGGCTGCAATGGCATGAAATCAGATTATGTCAGTGCCAAACTTTCCAAAGTTTTCTTAGAAATGAAATTTTGATTTTGCCACTGAACTAATTATGAAGACTGATGCTGTTGCAATCATTTATCCAGGAGACGAATGGTTGGAAGAGAACGATGAGGAGCAGGCGCGTTGGTCAGTGTGCAATTCCCCACAGTCTAACTGAGGCTGCTGGGGTAAAAAACTTTCTGCTGGCTGGTGGATAGCAGTCTGGTGCTCATCACTCTTAAAGCCTGCAATTATTTAACATTCTGCCTGAGTCTGCCTAGCCACAGACATATTTGCCTTTGTTAGTGAAACTAGCTTTACCGGTTTCTGCCCAAAAGCAAGTTAGTAAAAGCAGGTGATGCCATGAAAAGCTAACGAGTCTCACTCATACTGTTTGTATTTGCAACCCTGATTATAATTTTACTTCCATGTCACAGTACAAGTGTAGAATGAAGGAGAAGGTGGAGAGTCATTCTCCACTCCATTTAAAGACCATATCAGGTTTTGTGTATAGTTTTAAGGGGATTAATAACTGCTAAGGTTGTGCTTTAAAACTCTGTAATCCAAATTTTCATATTTCTCATTCACCTGAAGCAAACAAAATGTATTCCAGTCCTGTCAATAGTGGCATATTTGCATGTACATATGACAAATACCTAACTAACACACCATCAAGTGATTTTGCATTGCTTTCAGCCTAGCTATGAATACAATGCACTGATGACAGTGAAATCTTGTAATTTGAAGCTGTTTTTAGGACATTGAGTGATTTGATTTTTAGCTCTGATTTATATCGCTGTATGTTTCTAAAGCATATAAATTAATTAAGTTGAATACAACTTTACTATAATGAAAGTAAACACCTTTTATGGGCCGCATATCCATGTGATGAAAAAAAAAACTACAGTAAATCTATTTTACATCATTATAACGGCATAATAATAAGAAATAACATTTCCCATGGTGTTTGTTAAAGACAAAAATCTATGTTGATCATACAACGGTGAAGAGTTAATCCTACAGCAGATATGCAATATTCTGCCGGAGCTTTTTCCTATTTACAGAGATTAACATGTAAAGCCTTTCCCTTAGTTGCAGAGCATTTAAATGAATATGTAACACGTTCTTAATGTTACATCTGTTTATGCCCGTTTAACTGGATACACAATGGGAATAGTTTGCAATATACCAGATTTATCCATTGAAACTGACAGAATCTGTGTAAGATTTAACTAACAATAACTTTTAATAATCACATGGTATCATGTATCACACAACTATTCAAGGACTTACTGTAAATGGGGCCTTTTAATAATGAATGTGACCAGCAGCCAATCTGTCACGAGTTTAGATTCTACATGAAAAAAGTAGATGTCAAATAACTTTAAAAAAAGATTTTGTGGCTCTAGTTACCTTTATTGAGCAGTAGCTGGATGGGAAAGAGACTCAGACAGAGAGGGGGCGACATGCAGTAAGGGGCTTCAGATTGGGACTCAAACTCAGGCCAACTGCATTGAGGACCTGCAACTTCTGTACATGGGGATGATGTTCTGCCTGCTGAGTTAAACATTAAACACTGCCCTGTCAAATGACTTATTTCAGACTTCCTGAGCTTCTGATGTGTGACAGAAGCTTACAGCAAATTCTAAATTGTGTTTGTTTACATGTAGTGCCTTCCAGATGTTGTTAAGCACAAGGATTTGGATGAGACAAGGAAAATCTTTTAGGCTCAGTTGAAGAAGGGCAACTTCTCGCACAAATCCATCAACCTGTTTATGACCTAAGTTTTAAGCACAGATGTAAAATCTGAAGAAAGAAAACCATGGGTGCCTTTATAACTCCGGTGGGATATTAGGCCTCAAGAATCTCTTCTCTCATCTTCTATTTGGCCTGTTTGTTTTCATGTCAAGTTAAATGAGAGTACTTTCATACAGCTTCAGAAGAAAAAAAGAGTGGAGAAAAGAAGACTTTCAAAAATTCCTATGGAGTCATCACCATGTCAGCACTGAATGGGACAGAGATCCAAACTCAGTGCAAAGCAGCACCATGTTTTATGAGGCTGAGCCCTCCCACAAGTATCCATGATCATTTCCCATAACCTTTAAATGGTAATCTCATTTGCATTTGTTGATGTTCAGCAAAGCAATATCTCAGAATTAAACTCTTGTTCAATGTAAAAGTTCATTATTTTCACTAATTAAGGTTATTTATGTAGAAACAAACAAATGTGCAGAGTAAATGGACAATATTTCCTATACATATCATAAAACCTGTGATCCATTAGTAGTTAATTAATGTTAATGGGCAATGCAAGTAGAAGTGAACTACATTTTCCCTGTAAAAAAGTTATTAATTCTAAAACACATGATGTTAAATGACTTGACAGTCTTTCTTGTCATTTAAGGGGGTAGTCAGTCATGGATATCAAAGATGACCTTTCTCATTTAGTTACTGATACACAGAATTTGCACCTGACTGTTGGATTAAACTTTAGATTTTGCTTGGTTAGCAAATAATGATGGGAAGCTATGCTTAAAGAAAAAATAAAGAGAGGATATGAGATTATGATAAATATCTGGCTTGAAAATTAAATAATGAATAAATTTGTAAAAGTTTTCCCTGCCATTAAACCAAACCCCACCAACTCACTCATATATGACTAAAAGACTATCAAAGCTTTCATTATAATCCTCATAAAATTAAAATAGACAGCCACGTTTTAAAAATCCATAGATTGTTTAATACAACATACCATATTCTCAACAATTCAACATCAACAAAATTTTGTTAATTAAAAAAAAAAAATCTGCATATTACCTTTATTGCACAGAACAATTTGAATGTATTTTCCATAGATTTCTTTTTTGTTTGTTTTTTTTACATTTTTTTTTTAGTAAAAAGTTGGCTTGGACTATACATGGTCAATATAGTCCAGGGTCAAAATGAAAAGGAAGAAATAACAGAAACCAAAAACAGAGTTCCCGGATCTGTCGGGACCAAAAAAAAGGCTAGATACATTAGCCACACTTTGAACAAAGAGCATTCATAATCAGCAAGAGGGAGAACCGTGAGCCATATCCAGTGTTTTTTTTTTTCTTTTTTTTTCCTTTATGCAAAACGGATTACACCAAAGCTGCTTCAGATTGCTCCGCGGGTGAAACCATCTGTGTCACTCCAACAATCTGCATATTCTGTCCATACTTTCCAGCCATTACTGTGTTGTTATCTTTAATGTCATCCACCAGAAAAAACTTGATCCTCACACACATTTGCAAAGCCAAGCTGTCCACAGTGTGTACTGAAAAAGTTAAGACTGTAACCTCAGTTTTCATATGCAGGACCGACCGGGAGTGTTTTATGCAGCAGTCCTTTCCTCCCACCTGACAAACGATGCATGTTTCTGGTTTCTGTGGGAGAAGCAAACCTGTAAATGATCTAGAAGGTTAACATTTCCATGGCTTTAATGAGGGGGGGCATGGTCATGAAGAAAGCATTCATTAAAAACAAGAAAAAGATAAAGGAAAAAAAGGAAGTAGCTAAGTATGACAGAAATATCCAACAGCTTGAGGAGCACATTGTGTCTAAAAATGTGGGCACCACAACTTTTATTCCTTAAAATCAAATTGAGCACAAAATAAAATAATCAGAGCAGAAATGTAGAAATGCAATTTAAAAGGTAAAAAATGAGTGCTTGTAGTATCAAGGTATTAATGATTTACATTTTTTAAAAATAGGTAGCCTCCAGATCTGTAATGTAGAATAAGTGGACTAGGTATTAAGCTTAAGCTCCTCGACCTAAGAGTCAAACCTTTCCACCAGGTGTTTACAGGTCAGTCAGCGTACTATTACAAGGTGCATGTGCCTACCAGTTTGTTCAATTGTAGACTGATTGTTGTATCCATTGTTAGCATGTAGCATTGGGTTAGCAACATCAGTATCATGCCCTAAATTTTTGTGCATGTGCAACATATGGATCTTAAAATACTGGGCTCAAAGGACTTTCAAAGGATGGCAGAGTACTATTCCAAATTTAACATCCTATGTTACGAGAAATACAACAAAACCTGATTTTATGCTACTTTTTACATTTAAATATTGTTTGAAATATTACCTCTATAAGTGTAGTACAAAGGCTTGGCATTTTCAAAGTACAAATTTTGCTATTGTCATTTAGGTAAATAACTATTTTTCGCAGCTATAACCTGTAAAATATGGGCTTATTTAACTCGTATAACTTTTCAAGGCACAATTTTTGCCATTATCCTTTAGGTATTTAAACAATGTTTCCACAATATTGTTCATTGACCTTTTTTGACTACAAATTAGCTGCCATCACATTCAATTAATTTATTTGATATTTCTTCATATTACCCAGAATTTCTGTGGCATATTTTGTTTTGCATTTATTGTCATTTTTGAGAAATACTTTTTAAACAAAGCATTTCCAGGTGTTGTGACACAAATACACATTGGATGGATTATCGGACACATGTGACTAATAAAGTAAGAAAGGGCCATATGAAGCACATTGCTTTTCACAATTGTTAGAAATGTGTTCTGCATGAAGATGTATTTGAAATGCATTAGCTTTTTAGAATGTACTCATCAACCCATACAAATCACATTCATAATAGGACATCTAACCCTGGAAAAAACAAAAAGAAACATCAACAACAACAACAAAAAAAAGAAAAACAAAATAGAAATAAAAACTACAGACTAAGAACAGCAATGATACAAATATGATTTGCCCCTTGTATTGTTTTATTTTTTCAATATATATTTTTCCCACTAAATATCCATCGGAATATGAACTTGGTATGACAAATCTGACTTTCAGTCAAAGCCCCTGCCTTGTAGAAACCACCAACACCCTGTAACACTGGGTGTGGTTTCATTCTCTCCCAATTTTAAGTCAGGAACTGCCCTCCTGTCAAGTTCACCAGTCCGGAAAGAAAAAAACATTACTCTATGTTAACAGACCATGATCCACAGGTTCGCAAAAAAGGAAAGAAAATGTCTTCTTTTCCTGTTTGTCTTGTTCAAAATTAACAGATACCACAGCTCCACTAAATCATTTTCATGTTAAACTTACGAGGAGCATCAACTGTGGTGCTGCTCATCCCAGCGTCTGATTTTCGTGGCACATACTCGATCTCAATATTGTGCTTGGTGTTGCCTTTACCTCTGCTCCAAAGGAACAACAATACCAGGCAAAACAGGACGACACCCAGAAAAGAGATGAACCCCATAGTGGTTGCGATAATCAGTGTCTTTATATCAAATGGAAAAGGGACATTGGCTCTTGTACCGTTAGCACCAGTCTCTGCGGGCTGGTTGGATATGAAGGCTAATGTCTTGTTGGATTGGTGTGGCCAGTCAGGTGAATAGCTATGAATGTGGAGGTGAGCAAGAGAGGTATCATTTCCGCCTGCATTGCTAGCTATACACACATAAGTACCATTATCTTGAATCTGGGCATAGCGCACCTCAAGGGTACCCTCTGGCAACACAGAGATCCTTCCAATTGTTTTGGTTGTGATAAACTTTTTCTGTGGAGAAAGCCACATTATCACTGGAGCAGGATCTCCATCTGCTTGGCAAGCAAAATGAACGATGGCTCCCTCATCAACAAACATTTGCTGGGGTTTGCGATCCCTAATCCTGGACTTGCGACATGTGAAGTAGTTTGGCTGCAGGACATCTGGGAAGTCTTTAAACTCTTTGCCTTGGACAAACTCAGGGGAGGCACAGGTGGGCTGCTGTTTGTTGAAGTTCAGCCTCCAGCGCCGTCGGAAAACCCATAAGAGTCGGCAATCACAGGCCAGTGGATTATCATACAATGCAAGGGTTTCCAGGTTGCCAACTGAATGGAAAGCCGACTCCTCTAAAGTGCTAAGAGAGTTCCCAGACACATTCAGAATTTTAAGGTAGTTTAGACCGCGGAAAGAGTAGGGCTCAATCATTGCCAGCCTGCCGCCGACCAGGTGAAATTCCTGCAGACGTAAAAGGTCATGGAGCTTATTTCCCTCGATGGTATGGATTGGATTGTACGAAAGATTAAGAAAGCGCAAATAAACCAAGTGCCGCAGGGCTATATAAGGAACTGTGGTCAGATTGGCACTGGCGATGGTCAGAGAAGTGAGATTTAATCCATACAAGCAATTTGGGGTCATCGTATCCAAGTATGGCCAATTGGCTATTTCCAGGACTTTCAGCCGATAGAGTCGTTTAAAAGAGTAATCCCTTATGACATTGATATTGAGGTGGCGCAGCCTGAGAGTAATCAAACTGTGGAGGTGGGTAAAAGCCTCTGTTGGCACAGAGGACAAGTTGCACTTCTCCAGACTCAGGTGTTCAAGGCTATTAAGGCCATGAAATGCCCGATGAGAGATGAAAACCAGGTCATTATCGCCCACCTCTAAAGATCGAAGGTTGTACAAATCCTGGAACATATAGTCCAACAGGATGACGATTTTGTTCTCACTTATATCCAGCTCTGTGAGATTGCTCAGGCCTGTGAAGACACCCAGCTGGATCAGCTTGAGCTTGTTGCTTCGTAACCCCAATGTCCGCAAACCATAAAGGTTATTGAATGCTCCAGGTTCAATGGTGGAGATAGTGTTTTCACTAAGCTCAAGGTGTTCAAGAGTAGGAAAGCTGGCAAACTCGTCTGGGTTAATGGTTTTGATGCGGTTCTTGCCAAGGTCCAGCAGTCTTGTTTCTGCAGGAATGCCCTCAGGAACTGTCATGAGCTTCTTGCGGTGACACATAACAGAGCGCTCTTGAAAATTGCACTCACAGCGGGATGGGCAACCTGTGGTGGAGCTAGATAGCACAGTGCCCAGCATCAGGATCAGAATGGGCTGCCAGCAAGCCACCAGGTAGCTGTGCCCAGTCGCTTCCCTGGCCGCCATCTTATCGGTTACCTGAGGAGAAGCAGAAACATGACAAACATCGTGTTGGTTAATTAAATAACACTTTCAACTTATCATATCTTTGTAAGAATCCTAATAGCTTATTTTGTGCACATTCACTTCAGATTGTCAACCATTAAAATACATGAGCTAAAAACCAATTTGTGTGTTTATACAGTACAGTTTGAATTAGCATTTTAAACACTTCTCTTTGGTCTTTGTGTCGATTTTTAGGCAGCTAGTTTACCCATTGATCATAAGTGCTAAATGAATGCCATTCTCATGTGACACAAATGCTGAAAACAGGGCAGATAGTATGACACCTACTGCAATATTCATGAGTGGACATAAAATGAATAAAGGTTACAAGGAAAAAGTTGAGTGCTTGTATAATTGAAAGTGATGACAGTTCTGAATTCTGCATCTTTTACTCATCAACAAAACCTTAAATGTATTTTAAATGCAATAGCTGCTGTTCAGTATACAGCCCCTTCAAAGGACCTATTTGAATATAGAAAAGGAAGAGCTGATATTCAAAGGCCAAATCATACTGGTAATCTACATACATCTTGCTCTACACTCCCATTGTGTCTGATGTGGAATGCTGAACATTGTTTCCACAGCTCACCTTGCAGGAACTCTATCAGTCACTCCAATTGCTCTGATATGAAGTGACAGGGCACAGCTTCAAGTAGAATTAACAGCATTTTCGGTAATCCACGTCATGCTGTGCCACAGACAAATATGCTGAGTACATCTATGATTTGTTCTGGTTCTGTGAAATCTTTTTCACCCCACATTCTTTTCTTTTTGCTCCAAGCCTGAAGTTGCTGTGCCACTTAAAACAGTGGGAGGTGGAGCAGCAGCTGCAAGAGGATGCAATCAAAGATGGATGGTGGCAAGTGTGATGAATGGGCTGTGGTTGACACCCTGATCACGCAATCTTTTAGGATAAAATATAAGCCATACACCACCAGAGAATTGGATACACAGAGATAAATATAGGGTTCAAGAGAAAAACAACTAACCATATTTAATTTCATTGTCATTGGATAGTGTGTTTTCCTTCTCTTTCACCAATCATGAAATTGATTCAACCATAGCAGAATTCAGTTTTTTTATATACAAAAGTGTAAACCAAACATCATGGCATAATGGGAACAGAGCATGAATAGAGCATGGCAGGGTAATGATGATGGGATGATTTGCACTGAACTATTCTAACATATTACCTTGCTTACATTTAAATGGCATTATTTCTAGTATTCAAGCAGAAGAGAAAATATTGTACTTCAGTGACTAGATGAAATGTTCAGGGAAAAAAAAATCCTATGATTTTATTTCTGTGGGGATCTACTGTCTGCATATAGTGTTGTATGCAGTTTCATCCCTTGTTTTTTAACTTCAAAGACAAGATCATGGGTCATGATGCATTTCATCCTGATTCACAGAATGGTATTTCAGAGTTTTTGAGCCTCTGCAGATTCAGTGGGTCATATTACATATAACGGATTAAGAGAGTAGAGAGGAAAAAATTATTTGAAAAATCATGGTTGACAGTTAATTATGGGGTGACATGCTACTGCCCTTACAGCCTCCACTCATAACCTTTTTCTGCAGTGCAACTGGACATCAGAATCAAAAAATCAAAAAAAAAAAGGAGGGGTTTATGGATTAGATTTACTTTGCTCAATTTCATTTTGTTCTGTCTGAGGTCAAAGTTCAGATTTGGATTTGATGATACCATCTGTAATCAAGTGATGTCAAAACAGGCTGAGAGGGTTTGCCTGAGATCAGAGACCTGCAGCAGAGCCTGCTGTGTTCATTCTGCCCCCAGCAATATATGATCATTGTTGTTCCTTAACTCCATTGATCGTGTCAGAGCTGAGTGCAGGGAGATAAAGAGCTGCATGTGTGGGTGTTACATAGCATGCTAACACACCTAAGAAGAAGTGGCCTTATTATAGGCTTACCTCAATCTGTCCAGCTCTATGTGTCCATGTGGCTATTATAAAGTGGATATCAGTCAATTAGATGTTATTATGTCCAACTCTATTACCACTGACTCTAAAACGCTAACAGAAAAAATATCTAATCATAATCCCTTGTTGGTAAAGCTCCATGACTGCAAATTCAGCAGGTTATGAACCACAGATGGCACCTGAACGAGTCCTCGAATGCTCGTAAACAGGGTATATATACCCATGAAATAACACTCGATTCATAATGATGATAATTATGAATCCAAATCATCAACTCAAAATATGCAACAATTTCTAAGTGCCCCCCACCCCTCCTCCCTTTTTGTTCTTTTTATAGAAGAGACTAGAATGAACCTTTCTGGTGTGTAGCTTCTGCAGCAAACATGAAGGGAGACATGGACAGACAGAGACATATTTAGACGAAGAATGACATCCATGGGTAAAAATTAGCAGCACTGTTTTGTTAATGATCTGCTGTTATCATTCCCTCACAGGCATGTAGTCTGAATGCAGTTCTTCACTCCAATCAACCATCCAGTGAGCTCCCAGAGAATTACATTAATTGGGGTGAAGAGAGAGGGGATCTGCTATTCAAAAGAATGAATATGTTGGAGAAAAAAGACAACAGTGCTCAATAAATGAATACCCACTGGTCCAAGACCAATAATAAATTGATCATTGAATGGTGAGATTAATACTTTTATGGGAGCATCCACTGGGATCTTGAGGATGTTGCTTTAATTTGGAGGTAGATGGAGCCCCATGTTTCCTTTACACTGGAGTGGCATAAAAATAGCCACATTGATGGCCTGGGAAGGCTTTTAGTGCAGGTTTGCAAAATATAACAGCCAGAAAATTTTATTACCTTATCATCAAACTACTATAATTAGATCAATGTTTGATTGATCAGTGTCTGGATCACAGAGTATTCCTTAGCTCTGGTATTTGTTGTTTTAAGTCATTCACACCATCATACAGCTACCTGTTAGCACTGCAACAAGAACATGTGGAAAAATATTTCAAGCGCAAAATGACTACAGTCCAAAAACCACATTTAATGTCTTAAATTCAAATCTTTTACAAGGTGGATGTGACAAAAATTTATTGAAGATAGGACAGCTTCAGATGAAACACCGTTTGGATTCAATGCCTTTACTACGATAAGTTGGCTTTCCTACCTCTTAACTACTGTATTTAGGTTATTGAAGGAAACTGACTTCGTTGTTGTCCTTAGCACACACTGACTTACAGAAAGGATGTTTAAATTTGTCAGTCTGTATAACTAACCAACTTACCAACAGAATTTGAATTTTTGTTGTCTTTTGGAAACTTTTTATACAACATATAGAAGACAGCACAACCCAAGCTGCATAACAATATTGACACCACCCACAAGGTTTTAGTTTTGGATTGACTGCTATTGCTCTACAGACTTGTACTTATACATGGCACTAGTGAATTAATTTATATGTTCGCTTGTAGTGTGGTTTGCAACTTTGTACAGCAGGAAATCATCAACCATTAGTAGCTGAAGGGAAATTCAGGTATTTTGATTGACATTTGGTATTAACTGAAAGTTATAACTGAACAGCCCTACATCATATACCAATACATGGCTATCAAAAATAAAATACATTTTCAGACTGTATCAAGGTAGAAAACACATCTCAGAAAAGACAACTAATTTAAAACAGAAAATGATTTTCTGTTGTGAAATCATTGTGAAATGATTTTGCCTAACTTTATTGCTTTTTTCTGTTGATTTTGTTTGTTACAGCGTTACCTTCTGCACCTGAAGACCAGTATAATAGTAGGTAGCTCTTCATATAACCTTAAGCAATGCAAACATTTTCACTCTGCCTTTTCTTTGTTTCCAAAGATATCTGCAACCACTTTGTCTGTGCACAGTCTAACGATGTTACATTAATAGAATACCATTAAAAGATGTTCAGCTATGTTATGAAGGTTTACCCCACTTATTGTATGTTGATGAGGTGATCTGTTTTCATCTGTCTCTCACCATTAAATTCATCACAATAAGCTCAAGCAAACGTAAGCAAGGAGAAAGCTCATGCACTGCACAAAGCTTCAGTTTACCTGTCACGAGACATCACTCCTGAGCCTTGTTAAATACCATTGTTAAATACCTGTAAGCTTCTGGGAAAATCCACGAGATGATGCTGACGTTATCTGCAGCATAAAGTGTTAAAAGCCTTTAAAGCCCATTCCTGGGCAAACTGCTTAGTCAGCTGCCAGGCTAATCCTCAATGGCCAAACGCAGCAGTGGATTTTTATTTACTCGGCCATATGCATAGCTTTGATGGTCTTTCCTTGAATAAATTGCCACAAATGTGCATCCTCATCCCCAATCTACTTTCTAAGGAAACATTCAAAATTATATGGGCAATAACGGTGTTTATTTGTATAGAATATACATTTAAAAAATTTAATTAATCTGTCTGTATAAAGAGAAATAGTTAGGCCCAGTTACTAAAATAATCAATTGATTATGAGTCAAGCTACTTCCCTGATAATAGGTTCAAGTTTTCTGGAGTGGGTAGCAGCCTTCTGTTGTCACTTAGAAGATTTCCCTTAACAACCATATGTTGGCTAAATCCATCTTAACCAGCAATCTCTCACCTTTAGCTTCCCAAGTAAGATCACTTTCACATAGCTGTAGTGTGGCCAAGCGGAATTACCAAAGAAAGAATACCGTTCTGTCATTGAGACACTAAGCTGCCTGCCGGAATTGCTGGCTGGATGGGGACCTGTGAAATGGCAGGGCTTAAATGTAAGTCGATGGCCGACAGATGGACAGCATAGGCCTAATCCAGGCAAAGAAGCTGGTTGGTGCAATAAGGTGCAGAATCATAAGAGGGACCAGATACAGTCCTGTCAAAACTGTGCTGGGAAACCTGTTGACGTGTCCCTCCTGAACTTCACCTTCCAAAGGGGTCATTTACGGGAACAAAATTTTTATTGGCACAACATGCATCCATAAGGGTCTGTAGACTAAAACTGTTGGAAGTAATCAGTTTGTGGATAAACAAAAGTTTAATTTGCTGGGTATGATGTAATTTTTTTCCTATCACTTTGATTTTCTCCTTTGTTTCTTAGAGTCATAATTAGTCTTAATTGATAGATTAAATTTCAAAAGTTTAGAGATGTCAAAGGTTAAACTGTTAAAACCTTTTCTTTTGCTTTTTTTTTTTTTTTTTACTTTATATAGACTAAATCAATTTGTCTTTTGTACTGATAAAAATAATTAGCCCAAATAAATTCAGTGTTTCTCTACAAGCTGTAGTAGTCTTTGTTCCGACCTTATTTAAGGGTGGAAGTGGTTGTCAGCTTTACATGTTCGATGGTTAAATTCTGTTGTATTCTTTTTCCATTGTTTTATGCTATAAAATTTGAATTTGAGAAGCCATAAAGTCTAAAAAATAAATTGGATGCATATCTAAGAAAACGTGTAACATTTCTAAAGAGAAACAAACTCATTTATAATATCAAATCTCTAATGTTCAATACTGTGTGATTGCATCAATTATGTAACGACTGTGGTTGTGAAATTAGATTCATTCCATAAAATTCACACAAATTCATGCAGGTTCTAAATTTGATAGGGTTTTTTTCCCCCCGTATTTGGTGACTGTGTGCAAGTCAGGAAGTATGCGTCATTTGGGATTTTGCATCATTATCGTGCTAATTAGTCTTGTCTCCCCAGGTTCATACAAGGCAGCACCATAAATGTTTTTTGTTCTTATCTTAAAGACACATGCTTTCAGAGATAAACTGCGAGTTGAATGATAGACTCTATAAAGAGGATCCAGGACTTTGGGTCAAAGTTTGGGACGAGTTTAATCGCAACATTAAAATTTTTTTAATAAAATAAAAAAGAAAAGAAGAAGAAAATTGCTTGACATAAAGCATTGCTTGTCCATTTTAAATTTACATTAAAAGTGGAATAATATTCAGGTCTTCTGTTTGACAAATAGTTCAGCTATAAGCTTTTTCGTCATCTGTTTTATTACCTAACAAGCTACAGTGAATTGTGTTGCTGATAGGGTGATAGTTTATAAATGTTGTTCACTTAATATCTAATATTTATGTGGTTTACATTACAATATTTTCACTAAACAAAGTGTGGACAGTAGAGACTCTAAACATGTTAAAACATTAGCTGTTCATTTTCCTCAAGGCCTGATCAGCTTATAACACCCTAAATGCACCTTGTATGACCAAGAAAAGAAAATATGTAATATCATGCCATTTAAAACTATTATCTCATATATGCAGGTATAACACAAATGATCTCATCATTGTACAAGCCACCAATGCATTTTTCTCTAATATGAAATTGATCCTCCAAATTCCTCCAAATAAATGAATAAACCAACATTGCACATAGATGTTCTCAATTGACATGGATTTCTGTCAAGGATATAGTTATTGTGGTGCATTCAGTCCCATTGAACTGGACTTATTAAACAAGTACAGCATTTATTTTAATATACTATATTGATATCAATATATTCTACTCTAAATGTCTTGTTAGTTTTGTTGTTGGAAGTAGAAAAACTACCACCCATACTTTGGCATGTTGTTTCATGTTTAAAAACATTATATTCTCTCATTCCTCTCAACAGCTTTAAATTACAGTACAGATCTGAGATGACCAGTTAAAGGCTCATCATCTTTACAGTTTACAATGCGAGCGCAATCCCTGCAAAGACAGGGAGTCCTAAGAGAGCACAGAGCAAATCCTAAAGGCAAACTAGAAACAGTAAAAGTAAAATGTTTCATAGTGCAATTAAAAAATTACCCCAGTAGACAAAACCAAAAGACAAATGTATCTTTGTAACAACTGTAACCTTGAGTGTGTTACTCAAGTGGTAGAAATGTGATGTATGTATTGTAGCAGCTGCCACATATTTGGAGTGTTCAGAAGCAGAGAGTAATCATGAATGCAGAACAGCTACATGGTGCGACGTACGAGCTCTCCCACAGAGAAATGCTCTTTTTTCACAAATGCTAAGAAAAATATGCGTTGTTGGTCCATTCGTCCGCATGACTAGGAACACAGACACACAAACACACACGCAAAATAAATTTCTGCTTGTCTGTATATTCTTTTGTCCTCTGATGCTTTGGACCCCCACGATGAGCCCTGATCTTGAGGGCTGAGAACCACTTGCTGACAGAGCCTCTCAGACTTGAGACAGTTATGCAAGGAGGGTTAGACTTGTACATTCCTCCCAACACTGCAGGAGGTGCAGACCCTCAGAGCTCCAGATGCAAAGCTGAAAATGCATCAACACAGCCATTGGCAATAAACATAGGAACCACTAAAGGTCACCAGGCGTCTGATTTCATACTGGATACTGATATTGGATGAGCATTTTAGTGAGTGAGCTTTGTTGAGTTTGGAAGACTGAAATGCCAGCACTAATAAGACCCCAGGAGGTGCTTTTAGAGAGTCTGCTTCAAGAAATGGGCAAGGGAGGATGTTTCTTGTGTTTATTTTTTCCCTCTGTCAGCTTCTCTTGTCGCAGTGGTTAATAAAATTTTCAGATCACAACCTTGGTGTCGCTTGGTGTAAAAATGGCAATAAAGGGGATACAAAGCCTCAAGCTGCCACATTGACCATTTAATAAATCATTAATTTCATCCACATAGCACAGGGTGCAAGTTTGATACAGTAAAAAATTAACTGGTGAACTGATTTCATAGAGTAAATATCTTTAAATACTAACCTGTCCAAGAGACTTAGATGTGTATTTATGCTGCGTTGTTATAAAATGACCCAGAGGGTAGTTGCATTTTGCTACTTACAAAGCCAAATAATTAATCATTATCACTCTTGTGTGTGCTGTATAAAGGAAGAATATATGTGGCTCTGAATCTAGTGGCAAAATTCACTTCCACTGCAACAATTGATATAGTAGATATGAGTTTATTCAAAGGTTTACAACTTCCAAATACAAAACACCTAAAATTCTCTTCAAATTCCACAAAACTCTTTGATTACAGCTTTGAGAAAACTAATGTAAACAGGCTCCAAATGCATTACAAATTACTACGGCTAGGCAATAAAAAGATTTTACTGTTTGATTCAAAATTGGCGTTTATGACCTTTTTTTAAAAAAAAACTTATAATAATCTGGATCCCCTCCCCCCATCTCCTTGGGCCACCATATAGGTTCCTTTTTTATACCGTGGGAAAGGCAAGCTTTATTTTTTTTTTTGCACAAGACATGTTCTTTATGAGACACATTGACATAAAAACATGAAATTTTATCAGTCTCACACACATATATAGCCACACACACTCAAATTAATGCATTCAGTGCAGCAAGAAACTGAATTACCAACCCCCTGACTGGTGAATATCTGTGGCACAATCAACCCCATCAACCACCACAGTATTAACTCATCCATATGTGTCTGTCGGATTCAGATGCAATAGCAGTAATGAAAGCTGCACTATCACCTTCATTAAAGGAGTCAACATGGAAACATCCCTTTGTTTAATAATGAATAATTAAAGCTATAGCTTATCGGCTGCTTGGACGTGTGATGGGCACAGTGTGGAGAGGCTCAAGGCCACATTGACTTTAATTGTGACTGGCATCTAAAAGCTTTCTCCCAGTGTGGAGAAGAAAATGTCCCCTTTGCTTAGCTTGGACTGAAGTTCACAGCAAGGCTTTTTAGATACATGAGGTGTAATTAGTTGATAAAGAGTCAACCCTGACGAAGGAAATGCCACACCAGTGCACTGGGATCAGACTGTGGAGGATACTGCTGTTGGATGCTGTGATGGAGAATATATTAGGGACAATACGCTGGCAAAGGGAGTCCCAGCAATGCAGGGCTTTTCTGTTGTTGTTGTTTTTTTTTTTGCAACATTCATTTTTGCGCGTCAGGATTTATTTACTGCAAATAATTACCAAGAAACACTTGTCAGAGTGAAATAGACTTTTCACTGTGAAGAAAAACAGCAAGTTCAGACGCTGACATCCAATATAGGGTACAGTTAGGCAGCTTACTCTTTCATGGCATGATAGAAAATTTCAATTAGATGTGACACAGGTGCAAATTTGAACGGAAACAGCATACGGTAATATAAAAAAAAGGTAATATTATTCAAATATAAGGTTTTACAGCACACAATAAATCTTATGGTCCTAACCAGGTCTTAAAATGAGGTAAACACAACTTAAGATGAAAAGCAATACATGACATTAAGCATTACACAAATGAATAATTCAATAAAAGCTAAGTCCATATGACAAAAAAAAATAATAAAAAAATGTTAAGACTAATTAAACCATTACAGCTTCGATAGGAATTAAGAAGGGAAATAGCAGCCAAGTGTAGCTAATCAAATGCATTTAATCATCAGCTAGTGTGAGCACCTCTGCAAAAGCAAAAGATGTGGCAGTTGGCTGTCTGGAGCATTCAGGTGTGTGTTTACACAATATCATAGAGGAAAGACAACAGTAATAACCTTAACATGGTAACTGTTGCTGCCCATCAATCTGGCGAGTGTTACGAGGTACAGCAATCTGGAGTCCAGCTCTCTACAGTAAGAAAGATAATTAACAAATGGAGAACATTCATGGCAGTCACTAATCCATTCATAAAATATAATTTACATTTGTAACATCTAGAAAAAAGATCCTTCTAAAGGCATGGCGGCTTTTATTTTGCTGTGGCGGTGCACCACAATCATTTACATGTAGCGCAAGCCCTGTAGCTAATTGCAAAATATTTTAGTGTTTATTGTATCCAGAGAAAAATGATAAGTCTGTTAGAATATATACTGGGAAACTTTAACCACTAAAAGATGGCAATAAGAGTCCTTGGTTGCAGCTGCTTTTGCAAGGAAGACAGAAAGAACAAACACTGCTCAGGAAAGGCTCAAACAACACAACTGAGAGCACAAGATGACCTGGCATTCAACATCCCCAGAACTCAAGCTATAAGATTAACAGATGAACAAGCCTGATCAAACGAAGCCCCACTTTCTCAACCCACTGACTTTCAAGGGATCAATGTCAATGTCCCTCTGAAGCCTCGGGACAACTTATTTGTCTGCACAAAGCAGAACCTATTAGGCTGGTGGTCTTGTCCATCCTTATCAGTATCCCACTAGAATTCTCATTCTCATGAAACTCTACCACTTTGGCTGCAGTATTTAGTTTTCATTCAGTCATTCATTTTCTGTACCACTTAATCCAATTGAGGGTCGCGGGTGGGCTGGAGCCTATCCTAGCAATTATCAGGCGAGAGGCAGGGTACACCCTGGACAGGTTGCCAGTCCATCACAGGGAGTATTTTGTTTATCTACACCATTTTCATTGACCAGTATTTGAAATATCCACATCCTTCGCTTATTAATCTATTTTCAGTTATAGTTGGGCTTTTACTTCATTAATGAAAGAGCTTGAACATTAAATGTAAGAAAGCCTAAAAATGCAATTGGAACTGAAACCACTTTTTCTATTTGTGAAAGAATTGTGCAGTATTGAACAGATTAAACCAACAGCCACAGCTTCAGTTTCTCAAGGCTCTCCTCCCACCTACATGCACCAGCTCACATCCTGTCATTATAACACTGTAAACATGACCCAAAGAAAGAATAGAAGTAATAGCAAACTTCCTGGCCTCAGCCTTGGTCAACCTTTAACATTTTTGAAATAGCAAACTTCTTTCAAATGCTTGTCTTTTTGGTACATCCAACATCCTTGAGAGGAAGAATGGGTGGTATTTCTGGGCTCTATTATGAGACTCTGAGCAAGCGCCTTCAGCAAGATGAGAAAAGATTGAAGAAAAAATCTTATCCTGAAACGATACATTACATTTCTTTTATACATAACATTCCACCCACATAGTTTTTTGATTTATTGTTCTCAAACATAAAGGCAAAAACAAACAACTACTAAAAACCCCTTCCTGTTCAGACTTATCTCCTCTGATAGCAAAGGTTCACACAAAAACACATTTCTACAAGTGCTTTATCAAAGAACAGAGGCTGTGCTTTATCTGCACGAGTCACGTACAGATATAAGTATTTTTTATTGTTTTCTATCTGTTGTATTTATGAACTATAACCCCATACCATATGAACCATAACCATTCCGCCTTCTTTGCAACAGAGTACATTAAAAAAAAGGAAAAATAACAATTCGATCAAACGTCCAATCAGAATAAAAATGCAACATGTAAACATGTCGGCTGATCCCATTGGAAATAAATTTCAATCCAAACAAGGGGTGGTTTAAAGCTTTTCACGATCACGTCAGCAGGAGAAGTTACCATATATACACTCAATCCGATCATTTCTGGGGTGTATGTTGTTTTATGCACATGCTTGAACCATATACGTGACATAATGATTTTCAGGGAAGGCTTTAAAATTGGGACCGTGGCAGATACATTGTTTTTGTTAGAAACAAAGAGTTAATAATTACTGAGCATTTCGACAGTCAAAAGGTTCAAAATAAAAAATAAAAAAACCTTCCTTCTTCCGAACTAGTAGGTATGGCACATGTTAGAAGTGTTACGATCACATTAAATCTGTCCATCATGTAAATACAACTGATTGGACCACTTTGTCTAGCGTCCATGTAAACATGTCAGCTGGAACTTCTTATCAGATTGATTTAAATTGGATAGATACTTCTCCATGTAAATGTAGCTACTGTTAAAAGATCAACAAAGTCCCGTAAAACTCTCCGTCTCTGTGTTTCTGTGTCTCTGAGCCCCGCTCAGATCTCAGCTGCTGATTTCTGCTAATGATACCTTCTAATCACAACTCCATTAGTTTCTAATCAAGCCTTAATCAAACTTCCTTTGATATCACCAAAGACATTTGTCTTACCTAGTGTTCTATTAAAGTAAAAAAATACCAAATGCCCCTTTCATGCTATTTTAGTTTTGTTTAGATTTCATTTAATTCAATTTTCATCGTGTTTCATTTCCTTTCCTTTCACCCCATTTAATTTTTCCATTTATTTTCAATCATTACAATTCTTTTGCTTTTCTTTTTTATTTAACCAGGAAGATCAAGATCCCTACTTCCAGGGAGTCCTGGTCAAGATGGTGGCATAAAAAAATTACACATAGAAGAATAATTAACATATTGATACAAAAACAAACAAACAAAAAACAAAACAAACACAAAAATAATAGAAGTTGATTGTCTATGCAAACAAAATGGAGCCTGCTGATTCATGCAAACGTATTGCAAATGGATTGTCCGAAGGCTGTGGACTGCTGGGCAATCAATTCAAATGGCCTCCTCCTCCTCATAAAATAGCCTCGAAACTGAGCAGTGGAAATAATTCATGGTATTTATATTGTAGAAGGATTTGTTATAGACAGTAGCCAGTGTGCACATTTTTGCTGAAGTTGCAGAGAAGGCAAGAGAACATCAAAAATAAAACTATCCGGGGCATCTTGATGGTGCTGCATATGTTTACCAATCCTGAGAGCTATCAATTTTTTTTTTTATAAAACCTGCACCTTAGTTCATCAATAAATTATTTTATTCCTGCATCCACCATCAATCTTTTAGATTTTTTTTCTTTCTAGCAGACCAAAACAAAACATATCAGTTTTTTCTCCCCACTTTTCTTTTGGGCTCCAAAATCCACAGGGAGTCAATCAGGCCTGGCTGACCCCACTGTGGCTCCAGTGTAGAGATAGGGAAGCTTAATCCATGTCCTCTGAGAGATTGCCCAGAAAGATGAAGCCTTAATTAGCCAGATAAAACCCCACATAATGACGGTATTGATATATACAGGGAAATGAGGTCTAAGCAGAAACAAAAGAAAGGAAAAAAAACTCAAAGACTATGGTTTATAAGAGGGGCAAGATGGTTGAAGACAGTCGAAGAGAAGTGTAGTGGATAGAGGAAGTGGGCAGTTCACTCTCACTTGAAAATCCAGCAGGGGAGCATTAGCTCATCTATCTGAGCAATCCACCTGCTCCAAATTCTCTCATAAGAAGCTTAGAGAAAAATGCTGACCTTCATATAATCAAAGATTATGTGCAGGAAAATAACAACAGTTTTGAAGTACTTAAGCAAAAGCACTCATGGGAGGTTCAAGCAATTAAAGGCAAATTACTTGTCTAAGCTGTCCTTGCATCTCACCAATTCCTATCTTTGGTTCTGTGTAGTAGAGGAGGTCACAAAGATGGTAAAAGACCAGACTTACAACTCTAGGGTTCTGATAATCTGAGCTGCACTGAAGGAGAGCAGAATCATGCATGTCTAGAAAGAAAGTCTAGGTATTTCACATGCTACACATGGATCAATGACAAGGTGACCTGTATAGTATCGCTGTAGGGTTGGCAGAAATACAAATTCCTTGTCAACACTTGTACACCTGTAAGTAAAAGTTACCAGAAGATGGGTGCAAGCATTATTGCATATGTGTCCTACTGAAATTGATTTAAAATGCTAAAAGCTGAACTACAATGTATGTGGATAACGCTTAATTAATATGGCCAAATAACTAAAACATTTTTAAATCTTTGTTTACTGTGTTTTAATAGAACTGAGCTTTTTAAGCTATTTTCATTAATATTTTTTATGTTTTTGTTATCAGAATCCACAAACATTTAGAAATAATGACTGAAATATTACCCATTAAGACATATTAAACCGCAATCACTGAATTTATAGATGTGATTAGGAGTGTAACAGTACTTCGATCTAAATCAATTTATCAATTCGATGATCATTGAGCCAACACAACTGCCCCAGAATGAAAAAACAAATCGGATACATTAATCATTTAATGAAATAAAGAACATTGTTTAGATTGACTTTGTTCTAACAACCTAAATTTCTTATTTTGACTTGATGAAGAAAAATATGACTTGTATCCAAAACTGTATGTGGTGCGTCTGCTATGACAGCCAGACTGTAAGGAAATAGGAGTAAGGCTCAAACAATATCTTGCTTTAATTTATACAAACAGAAATGTAGTGTTATTTCAGTCTTTATTCACATCATGTGAAAATGTTTAAGATACAGAATGTGGTACAGTACATTTCCTTTAAAAGAATAAATAATGAAAAAAATGTTCAGTGTGTTTCGTAAATTGAGATGTATGGAAGTGATTGTGTTTAATCAGCATATGATATTGTCACATATCGACATGCTGAATCCTGAATCAAATCTTATCGTGGCTGAATTTGCGATATATGCATCAACTCCCTATCCTTTGCAGTGATATAATTTCATATCATGATCAAACTTGGGATTTGGAACCCTACACTCCATGAACATAGAAAATGACTGAAAATATTCATTTATGCACCATCAGACTGTAGTCATGAAGGACAGAGAGAGAGAGATGGAGGAAAAGTGAGTGCTCACATTTGCTTTCTATAGATAAATTCAAAAAGTTGCCAACAGGGAGGGGGGGATTTCAAGCAATTCTTTGGCTCACCTTGTGGCTGGACAAATAAATACAGAGGGCAAGCAGAGGCAGGGCTGAGCCATGAGTAAGGAGACTGACATCATATTCAATGGGATACGCAGTATGAAAAGACAACTTTCTTTGCTGAAGCATACAGATATTCAAAATCTGGATGTACATGTTATTGCCATGTTGTAGCTCATATGACATTAACAGATGAGATGTAAGAGAGGAAAGTGGAAAAAAATAAAGTTGTTTTCTCAAGCATGAAATATTCACTTGTTCAGTTTGGATTATTTAATACTCGTTGGCCTAAGGAGGAGGTAAGAGGAGTAGTGGATTAACAAACAAGCTCCCTCCTACCTGTGAGCTATGGAATTAAATTTGCATTGCAAATTAATCAGCAATTTAATGTTGCATTTGGAACTGAAGTGATTAGTTGCTTAATGAGTTAATTTGTTGCAGCTATTTATCGAGCAAACATATCAAACATCGTGCGAATCGTGTTGTGACTTTTATCAGATCATTTGGAAGATTTAAAACCAGTGACTGTAGGCCACTGATAGTTTTCAGAGGTTTTTTTCTTTTTCCATTAACAACTAAAACTGCTAGTTTTTGCTGTAGTTGCATTACATTTCTACTGTCATTTGAAAAACAGTGCAGTTGCAAACTATAATAAGCTTATGATTTGCCCCATAAGCCCGGTTTGAGGCTGATGGACCAGCCACAGCAAATGGGGGGAAAAAAACATATTTTTTCTTATCGCTGTTTTACTCATTATTGCCAACATGGCAGACGCAAGCACAAGGATATGTGAGAGAGCTGAATTATTTATTTGACATTTGCATATCTACCACAGGTTCAGGAACAGGGTGAGGAGGGATTGTATTATAGAGGAAGATTACTCCTGAGGTTTCATTCTAGGCCATAAAACCTGCTCTGCCAATTTGCAGAGCCCATTTCTTAATGTCATAAGCAAGACTTAATGTAAAGCAAGAGTTATATCATTTGCAAAAAAGTTCTTTCTTTCCCTGTCTTGCACTGAGATCATAATAACTTTTTCCCACCTCTACACCTTTTCAGTCCCTTGCTAAATCACTTATAAGGGGTTAAATTGCATACACCTTCATCTCACCCCACATCACACCTGATCTCTCTTTCCTCCTGATTCCCACATGTTCACAAACTACTTTGCACTTCCATGGCAGCACGACATATGCTAGCATCTTCCAAGGTCAAATGCCATTTCATTTTCTCATCTTTGATGGGTGCCTGGCTTTTTCATCGACCCCACCTCATCCCCTCCTTTAGTCACTTTAGTCCAGCTTGAGCATGCCAGTTTTAGAATAGACTGACAAATTATTGCTCAAACCCTGATATAATGACCATGGTAAGCTTTGCTTTTCCAACAACAAAAAAAGAATCTAGCCCACAATGTCTGCTTGGGTGTGGCATTGCTAAATATCAGATTCTCACACCAGTAATCCACTTCCCACTGTCTTTCAATGAAACTTCTGATGTTCCTTTTTCTTTTTTTTTCTTCAATGGAACATGAAATATTGACTGAATGAGCCTTTTCATTTTGCTTTTTTGCATAATCAAGCCTGTCCACATAACCTGTGCAGCTCAGCTGAGAATGGAGGCTACTGTATAATTTAAGATCTCAGAGTTCCATCAAACTAACCACACACCTCAAATAAAATTCACATGTTACTGCTTCCTTACAGAATTACCATCATCTTGCTGTCTTGTTTTATTGTCTTCAACTCAGTTATTATATAACTTTTGAGTATCCTACATTTTGCCTCCCAGATAGTGTGTGAAAAAAGGGCTGCACTGGATGAAAAAAAACCTGCAATGTGTGATATTGTTGAATAGTGTGAGCAAGAGATGACAATATGACCAATATTCTAATATACATTAATCATCTTAGATGTTAAACAGGGCAGTATTCCACTTCTATATACTGTAGTTGGAGAAAACAAAAGCAAAACTTGTTATAAGTTAAATTCAGCCCTCATTAAAACACCTATTTTGAGTCAAAATATCTTTGCAATTTTTATATTGTATATGTTGATACTATAATAATATTAACATGCAAAATATAAATATTATGTGGCCCTAAAATACAGTAACCATTTTGGCAAATAAACATTTACTTTTGAAATTTGTCAATAAAATCCAGTCATTACGTGTTTAAGTTTAAATCAAAATCTACTTTAAATTCAGTAAGTCATCTTCATTATTTTGCATGTTGGATATAAATTAACAAGTCATCCCAAGCTTGCCCTGTTTTCTTGTCATGTCACCATAAATGTAATACTTTGGGATGTTGGCTGCAACTCAGACTAAAGTCATGTTGACACTTTACTTTGGCTGTTGTAAACTTACTGTTTGAGATTTGTAACTATTTTTGAAAATCATAAATTATAAATTATATAATTAAGAAAAAGTAAATTATTTGTTGCAGCTTTGGATTTCTCTATGTATGAAAGCATGCGACAAAGTGTTGACAAAATCTTGAATTGAAGCTTGCAATTGAAATAAGACCAGACATGGGGTTTAAAAATCAGGTTGGAAAAGTCTGGTATTTCCAATTCAAAATACATTATAGCTACAAATGTTCTAAGAGTTACTGTTGAAATATGCAAATGATTATGATTATTAATTATATCCTCATTTCCATAAATTATAGGAACAAAAATATAAATATTGGAAAAACAATGTTCAAACATCTTGTTTCATCTTGTTAACATATTAGAGTCAAAGGTTTTTACAGCAGGGATTCGGATCTCTCTTTTATCACTCCATAAATCAGAAAATTCTGACAACGGCCAGAAAATACACAAACAAAAAAGGACAAAGAAAAAAAAAGTTGCCATGGTTTTTGAAATACAGTAGGCTTACTCTATGAATCAGGTTGTGAATGAAACAAACAAATCAGCAAAAGCTGTCAGAATACAGACAGGAATAAAAATAGAAAGTTTGATGTACGTAAGTGTCACTAAAGCAGAGATTTTTGGCTCAGTATGAGAAAGAAAAATCATTTTGAGAAAATGGATTTTGAAAACTTGGACTGTGAAATGAAAACACTATTCTTACAGATTAAAAATTATTAACTAAGAAATATTGTCATGATATGTTTGTGTTGGCAATTTTATGTTAAACATGTTACCGCAGGTAAATCTCAACAAGTTGTGCTCTAGCTCTGCTTTCTGTCTAATGTTTGCTGGGATTACTGCTGCTTCTTTATGTCTAGCAAACATCTCTTCATGCCACCCAGTCCGGTCGATAACCTGAAATCCGACCTCTTGTTTCCTCCCGGCACTTTCGCTCTCCTCCATCAACAGTATTAGCAGTTCTTTGTTACAGCGTTCTGTCATTCCTTTTCCTCTCGCTCTTACTTTGAGTTGACAGCGAGTGGGTGAAAGAAAGCAAGCTGGGGTGAGGGTGGAAGAAAGGCAGACAGACCAGACAGTAAGGCCTTTTATGGAAGTTAAACCCAGAAAGGAAGAGAGAGAGAGAGAGAGAGAGAAACAGTGTGGAAAGAGAGCTTTTAGGGAACTAAAAGCCTCTCACCCATTATACCTCAAAGCAAGACTCCTGTTGTCTCAAATCATATGATGAATGGAAACTGTCAATGGATAAAAAGTGACTGCACTGATCTAACAAAAATAGGGATAAGGGGCTCGCAGCACTATTAAAATATGTGAATTATCTGAGAACACTTTAATCCAAGTATCATGGTGGATAGCCTCTCGAAACTTTGGCAGCATTTGAACAGGGGTGTCCATGTTCTTAATGAATTCTAATGGGATTTTTAATGACTTTTAATGAAACTTTTAAAGAACCATGAAATAGCAACAGCAAAAACAAGTTCAGAGACAGGCTTGGACCTTACTCCAAAACTAATTAGCACAATTTAAATGGGCTCTTGAGCGTTGTTTAGATTAACCTTGAATCGGCACATTTTGGAATAACACACATAATTAATAAACTTAAAAAAGAGCAAATTCATGTTGTCACCTCCTCAAATGAAAGTGAATTGCAGCATGTGAGGTGTAAGTGACAATTCACTTCTACGTAGGTCCTCACTCAGCCTGCTAGACAGAGGAAGGAGTTGAGAGCACTCATGCTGCACCCAAACGCTGAACTCTGTAAACTCTGAATCTCAATGGGGTATTTTAACACCCATTACATCAGGGAGGTGGTGCACAAACATGAATCTTGTTCCCACTTATGGAAAATATCATACGATTCATTCAAGTGCTGTGTAAGTGAAACTGATGTTGACCCACAACTGTGTTTTCAAACGCAACTCAAAAGCACTGTTTGAATAGATGCTTTCAGCAGAAAAGATGCAGAATGCTATAATTCTGCTGTACAATCATAACTCACAATAAAACAGTTAATTTAGACTCTAGCTACACAGTGTTGCGCAACAGTCTCAGTTCATCCCTTGTTTCTTATATTTCCAACGGGGAATATGTGCAGCAAATTATAACTTGGCAACATAAATAGAAATAAGTCAAAATTTAAGTCAAAAACAGAATTGGACAGTTATTATTTGGTTTGACCAGTTTTATCCCTCAACACAACATGAACCCTCTTAGACAATATTTCTTGCAATTTCTTTAAGTATTCTTCAGGAACAGTTCCCCAGGCTTCTTGAAGGACTTTCCAAAGCTCTTCTTTAGATGTTTGCTGCCTTTTGTTCTGTTCTCTGTCAAGTTTATCCTAACCTGCTTCAATAATGTTGAGCTCTGGGAGTGATTCATCACTCCATAACACAATGATTTTGAATCCAATTCTTATATCATCTGGCATACTTTAGCCTTTTTTTCCTTCTTCAAGAATGGGTTCTTCACAGCAACCCCATCCATGGAGACCATTCCTTTCTTTGACATTTTTCATAAACACATCTAAAGAATTGGAATAAATTAAGTACCTTTGAGCCAAGCTGCAAGTACCTCTAGATACAATTTTAAATGGTTCTTTTTCAAATTGTTCATCATATGTAAACAACCCTGGTTTGGTCCTTTAGTTACGTAGGCTACCTGTTTTTTGCTTAAATAAGTTCTAGGTCAGTGTTAAGTGCCATAACAAAAGACTCCTAAAACTAGTTAGGTACAAGGTCTGTTTTGAATACAAGTTTAGATGAAGAAATAAATCAACCCATTTCCCAAAAAAACTTTGAAAGACCTTCAGAAATCCTGAAAAGCTATTGCTCAGCACCATTAAAGAGGTTACAAAAATAAGATGTTAAAAGAAAAATTTGGGTGGCTCAGGACATTTTCAAACATATTAGCACAATTTAAATGGAACAAGAAGTGCTTTGATTAAAGTTGTAAAATAAGGAATAGGTACTACAAGTTACAGTTTACATGATATAAATGATCTAATGCTTCAGCTTGTCAGGTTTATTCAGATGATATAGAATCAGCCCTAGTTGTGCCGTAAACTTTGTGTTCAATGGCCACATACTCTACCATTTATACAGGATATGGCTACAAGATGTAAAATTTTATAATCACAGAAAATGTTTTGCTCTGACATGAGTAACTTCCACGTAAGTGTATTCCTAAAGCCTTCCATCCAAAGCTGCCAGTCAGAAGCCATCAACTGCCTCAGTCAATATGATTTACAGCCTTCTAGCAACTTAGCAGAGTGACATTAACTCAGTCATCGTAAACTTGGATGAGCAAGTCTTCCTGACAACAGAAGTATTAGCATAGGCACTCATTAGTCCCTGTGCAGTGAATACAAATGTTCTCTCCAGAGGGTAAGTGAAGAGCCTCTGTAAGCACAATAACATCTTTCCAACCCCTGACCCATCACCTTGTCCACCATCAGTGCCTTATTTAATGAAGCATCCTCTAAGGGCCTCCCAATGATCCAAGACAGGATGCTACTTTATGCCAAGCAATAACTGAAGTGCTGGAGTGATTTGATATAAACAGTTTAGAGTTTAATTTTGTTAAACATTGGAGTTGGGCAAGTTTAAGGAATCATCAATGTTCTGCTACTAAAAGCTGGCATGGTGTCTTTTTTCCTCTCTGCCACAGTTAAGACTCTCACCATGCTGGAAAACTGTCAACCAGAAAATAATTGAAAAAAATTATACAAAGTCAGTTTTACAGCACAAGCTCTGAACTGTATTCTAGCTGGCTTTCACCTCTCTCTGAGGTTCATCCATCAGTTATGAGCAGTTGATCTGCAATTATTTGTTTGCACAAGCATAAGACTGACTAAACTGACATTCATACAGGCATCCTGTCGTGAGGTCTTTCCTTTTTACCTTAAACCTTTAAGATTTGAGGAAACGTTTGGGTATCAGTACTTGTGGTTAGAGGATGCCCCAGGCCTTAGCGATAAGCAAGTCTTTAAAGTGGTTATTCCTTTGGTTAAAATGTGCTACAAAGAAACTTCTGCAGCACCGATTTTCCAGTCTGTTTATGTCTCGTTCCACTCAACACATTCATGTGACACTGTAGTCAGTGACTTACCATGTTCTGACTGTGTTCACAGTGTTTTAATTTGACCCACTTCTCTTTATGCATTTTTGCAGCAGCCAGCAGGGAAACAGAAATGTGACCCACTCAATGGATCTATATGTCAGTGGAAGGTGAAACATTGTGTGTGAAACTTAAACTGGAGTTTCTTATAGGAGGGTCAGAAAAAGACAGTTTCTCTAAATATCTTTTTCAAAGATGTGCTGTAGCACCCCTAGTGATCACATTGGTTCATCACACATGTTGACACGAACTGAAGTAGATCAGGATTAGCTGCACTTGTAGGAGTGAGTTTCTCATGTGAATCCTGTAAATGTTAACAGAGCCTACAGGCTAATCTAAATGCCTGGCATTCAGGCATGCCCCTGACCTGCCTCCAACAAGACTCCACACCGCAGTGCATGTACTCCAACACTCATATACTTATAATAATTGACTGGGTTTTTTTTGTTTTTTGTTTTTCTCCTCAGGTTTTCTATATGCATTGCTGCTTTTAATTAGAATGAGCCTAGAGGGAGTACCATACAACCATACAAACAGAAAACTGGTTTACAAAAGGATGTGGATATTTTCTTTAGCTCTGCTTCATATTGCAAGGCTTAACCAAAGACCACTCTTTTACTGTTCAGCATTAATGTTGCATCTGCAGCCTGGATAAGTGTACCCAACAATTATATTGATGTGTCCAAAATTATAAGATTAAGAGTGCTAAAATCATAATTGCACAATTGATTTTCTTTCTTCTATTTTAGATGACACACTGATGGCAAACATCACAATAAGAAAGTCCAAGTGAAAGGCAGAAAACGGGTTTGATACACCATTACAATTCAGCATTTGTTGAAGGATGTGTCAACACGAAGATATTTTTTAGAGAGCTTTGTTGGAGCCGAGAGCATGAACTTCACCATTCATCACCACTGAAATGTTCTTATTGTTAAAAAGGAGAACAGTTAATAAGTGAAATGCTAAGAATGTGCACAAATGCAACAGACAAAACCACATTTTTGATAAACATAGATCTGTAGTCTTGCTGTATATCTAGCACTGTCTTCTATAGATCTGTTTCAAGTCTTGGGCCACTTCTCCTCTTTATAATTTGCTTCCGCATTCTTGTTATCTCTTAAAAAGTAGTCTTGAGCAATTATTCTCCAGACTTTCTGAAGGCTAATCAAAGTTTTCTTTGGACATTGCTTTTCACAAATTTTCAATCCAGTACCTTATCCTGAACAAAGAATGTTTTTTTGTATTTGTCAAAGTATTTAACATTAACTTAGGTGCCCTTTTCATGCTTGAATAAATCCTAAGTTAGGATTAAACAGTGTTGTTTCAGCGCATAACAGACAATTCAGCAAAGAACCAATTGTGAATAGCATTTTTAGACACTTTAACAGCCTGTGGCAAATATGCAGAATTCATTCCAATTAATTTAGTTGCATCTATGAAAAAAATGTCAAAGATAACATGGTTTGACGGGCATAAAATAGCATTTTGCCCCAACAAGATGATTCCTAATAAAGCTTTTAGCTGAAAACTTCACACATCTAAGCCTGCAGTGCACCCTTGAACATTTTAAGATATTGAACATGATTATAAAAAAGACTTGACAAAGAGCTTGAGACATGCATCTGACCTTTCAGATGATCCAACTGTTCACTAAAACCTGATCAAAAATGGTTTCCATAGTACGGTGGCTTTCCAGAGGTCATTCTTAAAAGAAGGAAAACTAGAGAAAAACTAAAGTATGCCGAATGACACCCAAACTGGACTGAAAAATCAGTAACAACAAATCTCATGGACTGATGAATCCTCCAGAGCCTGGTCTCAACATTACTGGAACAGAACAGGAAGAAAGGAAGCATCCAAAGAAGAGATTTGAAAAATCCTTCAAAAAGCCCAGAGAACTATTCCTGAAGAATACATGAGAGGGCTCAGGCTAGGTTGTAATATGAATGTTGTGATACCAAATATTGACTTTCAATTCAATAGAATTGTGAAAACTATTTTTTTTCCTTTATATACTGTTACTGTACGATATATTTGTAGAGACACGCATCCAATACAGAACAAACAGCTCCTATGCTATAATAAACTATATTAAATTGCTTTTAGTTTGGTCAGATTTGGGGAAACGGGACAAATAAACAGATTCCCCCACCTAACACGATTGCACTGTCACCCATTCGAACATACAGATGAATTTTGTCAACATGTGTGGCTGTCCATCTTCCTCATTTGTTTCAGACAAATACCCAACAAGGACACTAGTGAAGATCTTCCCGCTACCTCCCATCAAACAGCCACTATGACCAAACCACAGGCCTTTTATATAAAGTTCATGCCACCCAGTCTCAGGCATCACTGAATCAAGGCAGTGCCATTCAGTGGAATGGCAGCCGGGTCTTGTAAAAACAACATAATTGGTGTCCCGTGTGAAAACGCACAGCACTGTGTCACCCTAACATTAAGTAGGAATTGTGGCCTCACAACTGGGAGCTAATAAACACCTTGTCAGTGCAGTAGGTGTCAGCTTTACACCCAGGATGAGAGCGTCTCCAGGAGACATGAGAACACGTCATAAGCCAGCATTAGCCCACTCTTTAATGCCACTGCTGGCCATTTAGTGTGCTGTGAGAAGGCAAGCCTGTGATCAGTCAGCGTGCACCATCGTCGTCCACACCATGGCCGCCCACTCTGTCTCGACTGCTGTCAGAGCTACGGTGAAGCCGATTTCTTCCATGAATCATTAATGCAGCACACACTCTTAGGCGGATCTTACTGTTTTTCCTCTCCATTCTGTCTACATGTAATTCCATTACAAACACACTAAGATCTAAATATACCTCCCTGAAATGTAATGCAGTTTTGAGGAGCACGATTTTCCTGTGATATCTGATGCTCTGCATTAAATTGGCCACTATGTAGAGGTTTGGGTTATTGCAAACATTGATCAACGAACTGTAATTCAATACAGCACGTCAAGAGCAGCATATTGCTGTGGAGTAAGAGGGGCACTTGCAATATGCTGTAGCCTACTGCAGGGCAAAAAGGTGAATCCTATTGATGACTGTAGATAGCCAAGGTCAGCTGCTGCACATTTATTTAATGAAGGTAGCCAGGGGCAAATGGACAAAGCGGATCACACACTTGAGCAGCCTCTCAGCTGTTGCAAAGCAGCCACGATTGAGTCGGCAGAGTTCCAATCACTAAAGAAAATCAACATGAAAACCTGAAAATAAGATTTAAAAGTCGAAATTGAAATTAAGACAGCAAAACACTTAGTTCGATAGGGTCGCTAGAAAGTCACGGTTAGAGTCTAGAAAACACACAGACAACTGTTAAATGATCACTTTTAATGGGAAGAGCATATAGCAGATGGAAAACGAAACAAAAAAAGAACCCATAATAGGCAGCCTGGAAGCCCACTGTGCCACACCCTTGCCCCTGCCTGTGTGCGATATCTCTAAGCTATCATCTATCTATCATAGTGAGTCCAGATAAAGCCAAAGAGGCTGTTGTGCTTCTGCTGCTGCTCAAAGCGACAGAAAGCTGCTGCTCTATCTGCCTGTCAGCTCCCTCCAGTTATTTATAACCAATAGAGCTACAGCACTTTATGAATGTCCGCAGGCACAGCCTCACACACACATACACCAATACTCAGTAGAACTAGTTTTTTCTAAACATTATATACAATATTATACACATTATAAAAGGCAGTGCCACATAATAAAGAAGGAGAAATTCAGTGGCCACTCATATATATTCCCTGTCAATGTTGCCTTGAATAACAAACAGCAGAGGGAGAGTGGCACCACAAACACACAAGTTTCATCCTGTGTCCCATATTGTCGCAGTTGAGGCTATATATAGAGCCCATGACTGTCATCTTGTTGAAAACAAAAAGTCCCAAGTCGTTTTGGGAGATTTTTTTCTTCTTTAAAGCTGCATGACGATTACTGCAGAATCCTGTCTGCTTTTTTTTTTTCCTTAGCTGCCCATTTAACAGATAGCCATCTTTTTGCAGATGAATAAAATGGCATACAGGGAGAGGATCACGACTGTCTCGCACTTGCACACAATGAGAAATGTTATCTAAGCAGAGCCCATATGTAGTCAAAGAAAGGCTGAATTAAGATAACATTTTTGTGATTCACCCCCCACTCATTCTCTCTCTCCCTCTCTCTCTCTCTCTCTCACACACACACACACACACATATACAAAAGTCAGACCTACACACCAGATTCTGCCCGTCTCTCGCGCACATACACTCACATTCGCGGGACAATTAAATTTGATTAATGCTTTAAGCTCTCAGCTTATAAAAGACGAGCACGTACACATAGAAATGATTGGGGGGGGGGATGACACTGACAAAATGCGCAATGATGACAAATCCATCAAATCATTTGAAGTAGCGCCAATTTGATGTGTTCATACCTGCAGAGGACGCGCCTAACCATACTCATCCCCTTTACTATAAGTCTTCATTAGCTTTTTCTTTTCCTGCCCTGACCGTCGCGAACCTGCAGGTATAGCCTGTTCTGGCCGAGCTGACACTGCAGTGAGTTTAGATGAGTTTTTTTTTTTCTTACATCTGCACATAAGAACCCATATATATAGGGATGTTTTCTTCAAAGTAACCCAGAGAGAAAGAGAGACCACAAGGGTTGCACTATGGAACTGAATCATGCCCCCCACCCCCAATGCCACATTAAACCGCACTGACACAAATGCTGACATGAAAATAGCATCTTTTAATTTTCTGTATACTGACACTCACCTGCTGTAGCCTTCACTGCTTCCAAGCATGCTTTCGCATTTCTCCGCGACGGCAACTCCCAGCCACCAACACTCAGATTGAGACGCACTATCTCAAGTCCATCGGCTTGAAAGACAGCTTTTATTTTTTTTTAAAAAGAAGAAGAAGAAAAAATACCGAGGAGGGGCCGAAAGAGCAAAAGCCAGCCAGGCAGTTTATAACTGATTTCCAACGAATTTCTCCACAGTGACAGCAACGCGGTTCTGAGACGACAACCAACCCACACACATACATACATACGCACGCGTGAACGCGCGCAAATCCTCCCTCGGTAATGGGACTCCCAGTGCGCCCAAACCCGTCCGATGAGTGTTGAGAATAAAAAGGAGGAATGCAGATGGCAGGTAGAGACGGTGAACAACTCCCACGCACGGCTCTGGCGCGCAGCTCCTTGATGCAGTCTCTCCTCAGCCTCGCGCTCTCAGCAGCTCTGTGTGACTGGCTGTCGTCAGAGGCATAAGCAATCCGCTTGCTGGAAGGAGGGACGGAGATGATCAGCGGAACGCACTCTTCCCAGTGTCCTACTGAAGCGCGCGTGTGCGTACCTGTGTGTTGCGTGTGTGTGTGTGTGTGTGTGAGTGTGTCTGTATCTGCTGCCGGTGCGCAGGCGAGGCGCACAGATACGCGGCGCGCGTAGCTGGCGTTACCTTTGCAACGTGCAAATCTATCACAGATGAGCTGCTGAAAAGCAGGTTTAAATAAAGAAATGGAATTAGATTGAAGTCTCTGAGGCTGAATTGAAGGAAGGGATGAGAGGGCGGGGGTTCGGTGAGAAAATAGCAGTTCCTCTTTTGAGGGCCTGATGGCACTGTGGGCCTCAGATAAGGCGGACAAAAACACACAAAGACGTTCACATCAGACAGCTCCTTCCAAGAGGTAGCCCGCAGAATGTTGTCTAACTCATATCTGATCCTTCATCTGTCCCTCACGATTTTAAAACGGGTCTCAGGCGCTATCAGTCATACTATAAAAGGCTTTTAAAGCACAGAGAGTAAATATTTCACATGGGAAAACGCTTAATTATTCCTCTCTTCTTGGTTAATCGTCTCCAGTGTGATCAAATAGTGAAATAAGATCAGATTATTGTTCTTTAATGTGTCATAATAGGGGACGTTCAGTGTCAATGGACCTTTTTGAGATGTGTATGAAGTAGATTTGCTAAATTTGTATTGCTTTTTAACGTGGATTGTCTCCTAGGAACTGTGAATGACAGCACTCCTTTACAGCCCAAGATGCACATTGATTAGTTAAGATGGTGGGAAGAAAGAAGCTCAGTGGATTCCTTGTAGATATCTATTCACCCAAGCCTCAACATTGAGAGGTTACAGTTCTGAATCACATTTGCTGCTGTGCCAAAATAAAAAACATAATATTCATATATATTTTTAACATATATACAGCTTATGCCATCCATCCAACAATGCAGGGTCATGAAAGGCGGGGCTGGAGTCTATCCCAGCAGCTACTAGGTGAGAGGCAGCGTACAATACAGCATGTGGACATTGAAAATGAACTGACAGAGAGAGAGAGAAAGAATGAAAACATTTTAAGATCATATAATATGAAATGGGTGGCAGAACCTTCATTAATCAGGTCTCTTTCTTATGGAACCAGTTCCATGTTTGGGTTCCAGCAGCAGACACCTTCTCTATTTTTAAGATTAGGCTTAATTCTTACCTTTTAAATAAAACTTATATAGGTGGGTTGGGTGACCCTTAGCCACCCCCTTAGTTAAGCTGGCATAGGCTTAGGCTTCTGGGGGACTTCCCATGATGCACTAAGCACGTCTCTTCACTTTTCTCTCTTTACTCATTATTTTCCTTATAAATATATGACATTGTTATTGTCACTTTTTGTACTTGTCTTTTTTTCCTCTCAGCAGGTGTTCCTGGCTTACAGTTATTGTGCTTGTGACCCCATTTTCTGTCCTCTCTACCTCCAAATGGCAGACGAAATGGCCACCCTTCCTGAGTCTGATTCTGCTTGAGGTTTTCCATGCATACAGCAGTTCACCCACTGTCCCGTGCAGGTGAGGGATTAAATTCAAAAGAAGATTCAGTGCTGTCTATTTGTTTTCCCAAGCTAAGCAATTAGTTCTTAATTATTTGAACACAGTTATTGTAAATTGGACTTATGTGTATTTGTTTGGATTGAATTGGACCATGTCTGTAAAAGTGCCTTCAGATGACTTCATCATGAGTAGGCACTAAGTGATTAAAGCTGAACTGAATTGAAATGTAAAAAATATGATCTTCACAAAATTTCAGAGAAAGTGAAATCTAGCTTGGAGTCCTTTAAACAGCTTGTGTATATATATCTGTCCATCTGGGAAAACATAAGACAAGTTGACTAAAGACTTATCCTTTTCTTTGTTGCTGAGAAATGTTGTTTATTCAGCTGACAAAAAATCTGGAGCTTTGCACAATCCAGAACCCAGAGTAGGGACTCAGATCTATGCACATATAGCCAGATCAACTCTCACAAGATCTCTTAATTTACATTAATTTGAATTAATATCCTTTTGACCTTTTTCTAATTAAGATTAAGAAAGAGAATGTTCCATTCATTTACCCATTTAGCTTACCCTCCAGTTCATGATTTATAATACGCCCCATATGGTGTTGAGATGTTATTTTCATTTCCCTTCAAACACTGAGATTGGCTTCAGTTTCTTTCTAGTCTCCAAAGTCTTTCTTCTTTTGACCTACAGCCATCTTGTTTTGCACTGACTCTGCTGGAGCTTCAGGCATGCGATGTAAACTTTGTGTCATGAAATGCTGACAAAACACTGGTAGAGCATAAAAGTGAGATTCAGGTGACTATGTTCTGTATACTCAACATAGCCCAAAGTGATTGCTGATCACATGGAATATAATACCAGACAAGACCAACTTTATTGTCCTGTAGGAAATTTTTCATGGGCATTACAAAATTCATTAGGGTATGACAAAAAACATTAATATAGTTATAGTACAGAATGTATATGAACTAACCTTAAATAATATTTACCAATAAGTTGATAAATTAATCAATTAAATAATTAGATTAAAAAAAAAATCAAAAGATAAGTACCGGTAAAAAGATAGATAAAATACACTTTAATCAGGTGGAGACATAAAAGAAAAAGAGGATATAAGTTCAGTAAGATGTATATCTACTTCCTAAACTGAGGACTGTAGTGACTGTAGCCGTTTAGGAGAGATATGGGTGTTCAGAGAATGACGTTTAGTCTTTGTCATAGTACATAGTTTGTTAGGTTTATATATTGAATAAAAATGTATCCATTGGCGGGTGGGACTTATATGACACCACACAGAAGGAAAAGGTTTGAGCTCTGTTATGTCACTCTGCACAAAACAAATGGTTGTTTGCAGCTGAATGAACTTCCAAAACAGCCTGTATTTAACTTATAAATACTAGTACCAGTATTATAGACAAAAAAGATTGCCATCAGATATTTGTAACATTGGAAAATTGGTTGGACATCAGACTCTGATAATTTTGTTTTACAGATCAGATGAGCTGAGTCATTTAATCTCCAGTACTTGTTAAATTACTGATATTTTGCTGATATATATGTTATTACAGCCATGATTTGGAGTAATACTTTGCAATACTTATTCAGAATGGTAACCCTGGAGCTCTGGACATTTTAATTGAATGGAGATGGTGTGCAGAAAACAACAAAAACAAAAAATATGAACAAGGAGCATAAATATTTAATGTGTTTTTAAATCCACTGCTGTCATTGTGCATGCTTCAATGTGTTTAACACTGTACATACCTGCAAGAGACATCAGTTGGCTTTTTTTTCCTTTTTTGCTATATCATCCATGCAATGGAACGTTTGAATCACTAAAAGATGTTTGGTTACATCAGTGTAGATTGAACACAACATTTGCTATGTTAGAATAGAGCTGTTATTGAAGCTTGAGAGGTTATCACTTGCAGATTTCAGCCAAGTTTCCACTCATAGCCCAGAACACAGAAAATGCTACTAAAATATTTGTCCGGCAGGTTTAAAATGTGTTTGTGTCCTCTTTGCATCCTAAAGCCTCTCTGTACAGACCCTTGGGGGCAACTTAAGCCATTCAGGCATCACAGCTACATGTGAATGTCATCAGCATCAGTTCACGCATGGCCAAGGCACCCTTGCACCCTTGCACCCCTGGCTGTGAAATCATTCCTTAAGGGAGGGAAAGAAGGAGGCTTTTTTTCCAGATCAGCACACTAGAACTGACCATATCTAAACTCAGCTAAAAGGAAAAAACTTCGACAGCTTCTTTAGGCTTAAAGTCAGCTGACATTATGTTTTCCCTCTGTGTACATCTTTGAAGAATAAACAGTGGAAGTAAGTTTTTATTTATGATGTTTGACAACATGTTTCAGCTGAACATCAATGTCCCCAGGCAGCTGTTCCATAATCCTTTATGGATAAACAAACCAACCATCATCTATATATTTGCAGCACTGACAAAATTTGCTTGGAGTGTTGCTACATGAACAAAACCCTGTGCGAACGAGACCAAAAAAGGAGAAAATTAGCTTTGGCAGGATGCTCTTGGGAGGCAGGAGAGAGGATAAGTTCAGGGTCCTTATCCCTGCCTGCTCTCTACCCCGCTAAGAGCTGCAAACAACATCAGAGGTAACAATGGATACCTATGACGCCATGGGCTTTGAGAGCATCCCATCAATAATTAATATTTTCTGTCGTGCTCCTCAGCAGTGGCACAGATGCTTATCCTTAATCTTTTGTTACATCGGTCGGGATGGGTTTTTGTCACATGGACACTCATGACTGAGAGATAAATAGGTCTGTGATTAGACAACAAAATAACAGCTTGTTATGACTGAATCATTGTCCCTGCTCTTTAGCAGCATTTTTCATGCTGTCAAGAGAGCAGGTTAATTGTATGGATAAAGGTGGACAAATGGAATTTTAAAAGTAATAATAATAAAAAAAAAACTTGCCTTCATTATATAAAAGCTGGAATAACATGTGTATGTGTTAATGAGCCATTACAGGAGACATCAAATCCATTGATGATTTTTAGAACAGTCAACACTTATATAGTGTTTAAGTGTATGTATCTCTCCCTCTCACTCTCTCTCTCTCTCCCCCCCCCTCTCTCTCTCTCATATATAT
>JAOXYM010000010.1:14750455-14773596 GCA_028567055.1 Leptatherina wallacei | reverse complement strand
TTAAAAAAAGTATAATTATTCCTGATGAGGAATATTATGATGACCATCTGCTTTTAGCTGATGAGTTTCTTTTTTAAATGATTGATTTGACTGTATTTACCTGCACTTGTATTGAAACAAGATGATTTTTGTTGTAAGTTGGTCCTATATAAATGAACTGAAATGACGAAGTTTTGATAGTTAAAATTGTATTTGCTATGGACACATCCAAATATGGGAGAAAACAACTTAAGACCTTCTTTATAAAACCTTCTGGAAACATAAATGTTTCTACTTCTCACATTTTTGTCATTTTGCCTTTATTTGTTTTCTCTGCTTATTTACTTCCCAACATCACATGGTTTTCTTTTCACAGTTCAGGAGCCCATCAGGGTTGTATTATAGTTACTGGAGAAATATTATTTTAAGACTTATTGACTAGTAGAACATTTCAATGTCACCGTTCAGTTCGTACTCTTATCTTATATCAAATAAAATCAAATATTGAATGACTACCTACCAATACCCAGACAATTCCCACATTTATGGTTTATTCTTTTAAAAATGATTGTAGATGGCAACTCTAAAAAGCAACCTTTTTTTTTTTTTTTACAGCATCTTTATTCTTTCTTTATCACAAACTCTGAAATTTGTCTTGGTCATCAAAAACACTAATAAAGAGTCATATTTTTGTGGAAAGCTTGTTTGGAAACAAAATTGGCACAAAATTGTTTGGAAGGACTGCTGCACCATGTTAAAAAGCCCTGTCATTATTTGCATGAATTGTTGATCAGCAGGGAGTCGCTTGTCGTGATTACATGGCCTTGAATCAGGGTTGTTAGTGAGCAACAGTGAACTTTTAATTTTGAAGTAGTTTGTTTGTGCAATATTACATTGCATACGGCAAGGTAAAAAAAAAAATTATAAAAGGAGAAGGTGGGTGGAATTATTCATAGTAACCCTGGTAACTGTGATCTTGATCAGCAGACTTTAACTGTTATAATCCAATCTGTCTGGTGTACAGATTTGATTATTACAGTAGAAACTGAAGGTTTTTAAAAGATTAAAACGTGTAATGTATCCCGATACTCTCCCTGCATGTTTACTCCAGAGGTCTGTGACTGCACAGTGTTCACATACTGAAGCTTTTAAACCTGTCTGGATCTAAAATGTGACCCTGTAATTAATCTTCACTATTCACACAAAGCCGAACCTATTCAGTGCCACTGCCACCTTTGTAAACTACCCTGTGCGTTACTGGAAGGTCTCAACGTGACCTTGCAAAGACAGTTTGCACATCCCCTGAGTACTCCTTAGCACATCCCTTTTAAGGTTATTGTTGGTTATTGAGGTTGCTGACAATGTTGTTATGTGAAAGAGCTTAAAGGAAAAAAAAGGGCTGCATAATTGGCTTTGTAAGGAAACCCTTTTGAAGTCTTGAGGGTTCCAGTGTAATTCCCTTGATAGCGCCATTATCTAACATTGCTTTCACCTTCCTACTGTCATATGCTCAGAGCTGTAAGTAATCATGGGCAGAGGGAGAGATTAGGAGCTCCGCTCTGAGGGTTTGGTCTCCGAACCCCTCGATACACACTCCTTTGCCTATGATTCATTGCTCTTCTTTCTTTTTCAAATATCCCTCATCCAAATCATTAAGACACATTTGGCCTGAACTTTGGTGTGGTCACCCTCATTTGCTGCACCACCCCAGTGACCTGCATCACCAGTATCGAGAAACCATCCTTCAAATTGTGCAGAAACGATACCAAACACTTGCTTCTCACTAGGAGGTAAATGACTCTTTCACGATCAATGCTGTTTTCCTCACATGCCACACATTAGTTACTGCCACTTGGTACCATGGAAGGTTATTTGTCAAACAGCTGCTTCATGCTTTCAGTGAAGCTGCACTTCTAGATTGGCTTTCAAGTCAGGGAGGGAGTATGAAACTGAAGACTTAATAAAACATTAAAGTAGGCATAATGAGGACCCTGACATCCCATGTGCTATCAAACCTTCACTGAGGCTGTATACAGCAAAGATTAAATGAATGGTTCATTAACAGGCTTGTGCAGAGATCCATTTAATTTGAATCAGGTATGTTGGAGCAGAGAAACATCTAAAACTTGCAGGACCGTGATCCTCACGGACTAGAATTTGACATCCCCAGTACATCCTAATGCCTAATGTTTCTAATGTTTTAATGTAAAGCACCTTGAATTGTCATGTACATGAAATGTGCTGTACAAATAAACTTGCCTTGCCTATATCAAAATCTTCGGATGTTTGAGACCAGTGGTCTTCTTCACTGGGCCACAGACCAGAAACAGGCTGGAAACATTTTTTACTGGGCCATGCGTGGTCAGGCAAAAGGGAATAAACGTATTAATATATTTTCACATATAAAGCCAATCCTACTTCACATACGGGCATGCAAACTGAAATTACAGTGTACACAAAAGCAAATCTGATGTGTTCCAAACATTAGATTGGGTTTTGGGTGAGACAGGCATTGGACCATTCTTGTTGAATTGTCATCTGTTCCTCACGAGGCAAGACAGCGACTTTCAGAGAGAGGAGAAAAAACAAAGTTGTTCTATATTATGATAATAAAGCATAATTTAGTTGTATTCTGTGTGCTTATTAAATGAAGATATGGCCATTTTTAAAAGCTATTTCTAGGTCATATATTGTCATACATTACTTTGAAAGATCCTATGAACACACTAAGGAAGACTAAAAAACAAGGAAAACCTGCTTCAACTCCTTTGAGAAAACAAGTAACCATTCAGAATACCTGGGAAATTCCTTAAATTTGACATTGTACATTAAATACTTAAGAGAAGTAATTCAACTAAATTTTTGACCAGTAAAGCCTCATTATTGCTCTTTTTACGTACCTTAATATTTAGGTCTGTTTCAAATGTCACTGCCCTCATACTTCCATGCATCCTTCACGTTTGTGTATTTGTTAGGCAATATAACCTGTAGATGGCAATGCAGAGTTCAGAGTGCACCTCTGAGCTTTGATGTCAGTTTCAACAGTAAACATGGCGACGGTGGAAGAGATCATGATAATGTACATTCTCAGAAAGAGACGTAAAAGGAGATAGTGCAGTAGACAGTGGTGGTCAATGCTGCCATTAAAAACATTATGGGTTCCTCTTCTTCTTTGTTCCTTTTGCTGGTTGCACATAAGCTATACTGCTCGACACTGCCCCCATTGTTTCCAGTGGTACTACTCTGTTTGCTGCATTGGGAGAAACATCCACAAGATGCATAGCCTGCTAAAGCAAGTTCAATGGATCATCACTCAAGGATGACAAACTTGGTATGTACTGTTTTTAAAAAAACACAGCTAAAACTGTTGGTAAATTAGCTTTAGAAACAGTTATTTGTCTATACACTAATGATAATATAAGGATTGGCAGATTTCTACATGGCAAGGCACTCTCTGCAGGTTTAAAGGATTATTACTTGTATCTGTGTCTTCTATCATTGCAAGCAACAGCAGCATTCTCCTCATCAAACTCCCTCAAACTATAGTGGTAGAACACCTATACTCATTAAATCAATGTGCTGCTCACTGTAACCTGCCATGCTTTGTTGCCAGCAGAGTAATTGGCGGTATCAATTAGGGTCTACTTACTGTCTTCTTGTCAGACTAGCACACTTCGCCAGTCCTCAGTGCTGTGAGAACAAAAGCTATCTGGCTTACCCTGGGGTTGATAAACCAGCAACTTTGATTTAACAAAAATCATTCCTAAATATAGAGTTTTTGTTTTATGTTGAATCGTTAATTATTTTAATTCTGGTGTATTTCTTTCATTTTGGCAATGTTTTGTTTCATGGAAGTGTTCAGAGACAATTCAACATTAAAGCAATTGCCAATAAAGCAAGGGGGTAAAGAAATATGTTATAAATCAAAACATATATTTCTTTTTTATATAAGATTTTGTTCGCCACCAGGAATGAAAAACGCAATTTCTTGACTTCTATGTTTCTCTCTTACAGTTGTACCCTTGACCTTGAGGAGTAACACCGCTGCTATCATTGTCTCCTTTATTTCCAACAATCTACCACTATGTGAGAAAATGGGCTGCGGCTCAAAGAGGCAATAAGCAAAGCTTGCTGGAGTGAATATTGCCTGTTATTTGCTAGTCGCTCTCAGAGTATGCAAGTGAGGGAGACACAGAGAGAAATTGTTTCGCTTTCACTCAGTGTGTCACATTTGACAGCATTTTTTTGTCACCAGCTTTGATCACCATGCAAGATTGAAGGATGATAGTTTTCAGCTGAAAAATACAGCAATTCATAAATTTGCAATGAGATTGGAATTCAGATCTCAATTGTTGTATCAGTAATTATAAGTCACAAAATTTCACTAAAATATTCTGCTCTGTCAAGTATGAGCCTGTGCCAATAAGAATAATGGTAACAATATTAATCGTTTCAGGAGGGTGAAGGAAATCAACGCAACAATGACTGAAAGCAATCTTACTTCAATGGTATAACAATCAGTGCCATTGATGCACATGAATCTTGATTCCTCCACTTCAGCTTCTGGTGGCAAGAAACCAAAAGATAGTTTGCCAGCTGCAATAAAGCTGAAATCCCACTGTAGTCAGTTATCAGCAGAGTACATCCAGGCGACAATATTGTACACAAGCCAAGCACAGACTCAGAGTTAGCGCTGATATGAAGACAAATCATGCAGGTCTTCTCTTAGTGGAAATCATTGGAGGCATCAGTCACAAGCAAATTACCAGTGTTAGTTAGGTACTGCAGCCCTAAGTCTAACAGAGAAACGTCTGGTTTTAAGTCGTTTATACAACAGCATAAATGTAAAGAACCATTTCAGTTGCAGAGGAGAAACTCTTCTCTGTATCTCCTGGGAGCCACTGTGCCAACAAAAAGGATTTCAACACACTGCAGAGAAGACTTACAGCAGCCAGTCCAGCCCATTCACGAGTAAAACTTTTTACTCAATTTCAGAGATGAAACATGTATTTTTGCCATGATATTTGGCATGACTTTCAAGGTAATGCATTTCAGTAAGATATGTGTTTCCTGTATCAAGGACATTTTGTGTGTTTAGCAGAGGGGAGCAGGATTGAGCAGCTGACTATCCAGAAAAAATATATATTTATATCTGATATATCATCACGGTTAGTTTTCATGCAAGGCATTGTTTCCAGACCTTAATCTTGTTGTTTTCTATTCCCACCTTTAACCAAGTAGTTTTCAATGTTGAAACAGTGGTGGAAGAGGGAGTGAAATTGCAAGGACACAGCAAAAAATGTCTTGGCCTACGAGGTTTTTGGTTCTGTCAGTTTTAGTTATTTTATATTCTGTTTCAAGTCTTATATTAATATTTTCTCAGTTTGCTCTCTGGTTTTCATTAGGGTGTCTCATTTTAAGTTGGATTTTCTGTTATTTCGCTCTGTTCCCCAGTGTTAGTGTTGCTTCCCGTATTCTGTACTGCTTACTTCCTGTTTCTCTATTACATCTGGTTCTTTGTTAATGACTGCATTACCTGGACCTTATTATTACCCTCAGTTGATCTGCCTGGTTTCCTTTGATCTCTGCCAGTTTATTGTTAGTCACTTTTGTCATTTGCTCTGTCAATTATTCACATGTTTTCATCTCAGTTTTGTTTCTGAGGTTAGTACTTTCTGAATCTTATTTTGACCCAGCTTTTTATTTAACTTCAGATAAACTCTACAGCCATCTGACTTCCACTTCATCATCCTGATTTTGAGCCCAACCTCATTGTCTTTAATCATGGATTATGACATAAGCATTTAAAAGTAAAGTAACTCAGAAGAACTGTAGTAATCAGGACAGGACTCGATCTTTACTGTTCTTAAACCCTCTCACTTTCAAATGTGGACTTTTAACCTCAATAAATGTGATGCAGCAGTTAAAAAGGGACTATTTTACCAAACACTGTGACACTGCATCACTGTATTAGTACAGCAGATTATTGCATATTTAATAAAAATTGTTCACTTAGTGATGCAAGCACAGAATTTGGTATATGTACTCTTTAAAGTCGACTATTTTCAAAAATACCACTGGCCACATAAAAATCCAAGATGACGGTTATTTTTCAAGATAGCCACCATGCCCGACCACATTTGATATCAATTCATTTTGTCATTATTCCCTGATAAATATTTTCAAGAAATGTTACTTCATAACTAGATTCATGGGAAGCCTGACATTCTCATGTATGACAGGTCCAGCACTGTGGATGAGGTCAGGCATGACATGTTTGCCAGAAACAAAAGCCTTATGAGGCCATTCCACCAACTAGAGTAACTATGCTCCAGCACACTGCACGCTGCCTACCAGGCTGGTTGTGTGGGCCCAGGCAACCCAGTGTCAGCAAGAACCAGAGGGCCCTGCTGAATGGGGATGGCAGAAGGTTGGTGAAGAGTCACAGGTATTCTGGACAGCCAACTCCTCCATCGCTAAAAGTTGAGAATGTGGCTGAAAATCAGGCTGTCATGGCAGGTGCAAATGTTACAGCACAGCTCTGGCACTGGCAAATGTGAGGTGTAGTTTTCTATTCTGTGGCCTTTGGGTAATCAAGGTTTGACCCAATTGGCTTATTGGGACTGAAATAAACAAGTCACTTCAATTCATAGTCTTATTACTTGTTTATTTATTCATCTTATTCTTTACTTGATGTGTAATTGTCAGAAAAGTACCTTTTATTGCTAGAAAAATAACTGTCAGAGGGCAAAAATGAAAATATTTGTTTCATGGCAGACATCCTTAGTGACATCTTTGATACATTTCAGGTAGTGTAGAATTACACGAAAAAAATAATTAGTCGATCTCTATTAGTAGCTGAGATATTACAAGTATCCAATGTTCCATGGCAGCGATCTTGGGCGCCAACTTGGTTAAAGTGTAAGAGACAACAGCTATGGACAAAATACCTTCACTTACCATTCTAGTGTAAAAGAAACAAAACAAAATTGGTCAGTGTTTGATTCTTCTACAATTCTCTGACTTAAAACAGCAAAACTCAGTCAGATATCAGGCATCTTGAAAAATGGCCGCCATCTTGAAATTCTAGCTCCTTTTTCTTATTTTTTTAATTTCTTATCTGTAATGCTTTTAATGTTTTATGTAAAGCACTTTGAATTGTCTTGAACCTGAAAATGTGCTATAAAAATAAACTTGCCTTGCCTTGCCTTGCCTTACGTGGAAAGAGAGAACCTTGAAGAGTACCTGTACCAGATTTCATGCTTGTATTTGAATGATTGTTTCACTCAGCTGCTCCATATGGAGAAGTTTTGTGGTTAAGCAGAAAGGAAATAAGTGAAAATTGTGTGTGTGGATAAATAATGACTGAAATTTAAGTTACTATTTCACATTTTGCTATGAGACTGACATAGACAGTTGTTACAGTCTGCATGCACAGCAGAAGGCAGCAGTATTTCATAAGGGAAACCACCAAAAATACACATAAATGCAACTATCCATTCATCTATTTTCTATACCTGCTTATTCCAGTGCAGTATCGTAAAGGGGCTGGACCCTAATCCAGCGGCTAATAGGTGAGAGGCAGAGTACATCCTGGACAGGTCGCCAAACCATCACAGACTAATGAAAATAATCAAACTAAAAAAAGAGCTTTTGCTTTTTGTCTTTCTGCTTTTCAGTCATTTCACACAAAGCTGCTTTCTCTTGAATAGTTTTTATCTGTTGGTCTTCACTTTCTTCAATCTAAAGGTAGAGTAAAGAAAGTGAAGACTACTTTAATCAAACGGTGTCTTTGTGTTACTGTGGAAAGTGTTGCTTATAATGCACTAAGATAGCTATGCATTCAGTCGTCTCTGCCACCTCCCTTCTTCTGTACAGATTCACTAAATTGAAGAGAATAACTCTCACACCAAACATTCAACGGTTTAATGCACACCAACAACACAAAAGAGCAGGACCTTCATTTCCACCTCTGAGGGTATAAAGAAAGCCTGGATATACTGGAACTTGGGCCTGTCTAGACACTTTTGTGGCTGATTTTAAGTAATTCAATCAACTCTGTCGGCATGCACTTCACTTCTGGTAACATTACTCAGACACACTTCACAAAGAGGGGGAAACAATCCACTCACTTCCCACAACACCTGCATCACACACATGTTTGCTCAGAAGACCATAACTGTACTCGACTTATTCAAATAACATCGCTGCACTAAAAAAGGAATTTGGGTAAAACTTCTGGTGATTAGAAAACGTAATGAGATCCATCATAATAAATGGATCCTGTATTTAACAGATTTTTTAAGGCTTTTTTGGTGTGTGTGTGTGTGTGTGTGTGTGGGGGGGGGGGGGGGGGGGGGGGGGCTTGTAACCAATAGAATAGTTTTTCTGTAAAATAATATTAAGAGCTTAAATGTACGATTTTCAATTTTGCCAGACTCAACTAACGTTGAAGTTTTGTCAAAGTGTGTTGTTGCTGTTGATTGCAGTTTTGCATTTTAATTTTTTTTTTAGCACTTTAATAATTTCCTAACTTTAAATAATTGCCTTTTCTGATTGCTCTAAACTCTTAATGTATATTTTATGTAGTGCCAAATGGATCATTCATCTGCAGCAAATGAAAAACAGGAACTGAAAATCAGGTTATACACAGAAGTTCAGCCAACTGAATTTTCTGCATTGTTTATTCACCTCAGAATCATTATATGCACTTTCCTCAAGGGTCAAAGTCATTTAGCAAGCGAGAGCAACATAGCCCATCATTCACATAAATTAGATGTTTTTATGCCTTGTTAGGATAAACAACACTTTGTTAGAAAAACTACTTTGAGAGAAAATGTGCATTACATTTCTTCTTTTTTTTTCTATTATAATTTCCCCCAGTGGGAGCTATAGCAGAAAATGATGAGCCAAATAAAGCTATTTTTCAACACATTTCAGTTGAGACAGTGTCATATGAAGCATCATTGCCACCAAGCTGCATCTGGAAGAACAAACTGTTGTTGACTTAACCTAATCAGGTATTGACGATGATTTTCTATTTCAGGCAGAAATATTCCCCACATACTGCAGTCAAACCTTGTCATGCTCACCCACACACAAACAACTCACCCCCTCAATTACATCCAGCCTTGCTCTGTATAACGCACAATCTGTATACAGCATGAGAAAAATGAAGTTCTAATCAGGGACCATATGTACACAAACACTATCAGTTCTCAATTTATTCCTCTCTTCACTTCTAGCAAATATTGTTATAGATGTAGGAAAGTGGGGATAAAACTCTCTTTTCTATAATTTTGTGGAACTTATGGAGATTAAATTTCTGGTGCTTTTCTTTCCAGAGGATGCAAATGGTAGCACTGATGTTAATTATTTTGGGGAGGGGGCTGAGTACAGAAAGGTCATACCAGAGAAAATATTACATTTTTGTGGGTCTGGGGGATTTGACTGTATGTAATAATAGGGTTTGTGCCTGTGCACCAGATAAAAATGCTGTTAGTAAGGCAAAATGTGCACTACTGAAAAAAAAGTTTCTTTTTGTTGTCTTTCCTCTTCCTTTCAAAACAAACCAAACAAATTAAGAGGGTAATCGCTCTAAGTGTCAACAGGACCATATGCTTCAAAGACACCCAAGCTTCTTCTATGCACGTTATATATAATTTATATGACAAACATGAACACTGAAGAAAATGGTATACATTTTTCCCGTACCTTACACTTACATGCATCCTTCAACAAATATCTCCAGAGCCTGCAAGTGCACTATTTGAATGTAAGTTGTCTACTTATGGTCCAACATCAGGACAACTCACTTCCCATTCATAAACAGTATGGTGGCCAACTCAGAAACTGACCCATAACTAAAGGTTAATGAGCTAGATCGAACTTACAACAGTCCATGTGTCCTTCGACTGCTTGCCTGGCCCAGTTCAAGTGTCATGGACTCTGAACAAAGTACTAAAATCCACCACACTCAGTTATTGTAAATCAAGCCTAATAAACATGTCAGCCAAATGTCAAAGAGACAATGAACATAATGAAAACCGTGAGTAAACAAGGCCTTATAAACAATGCTCTATGAAAAGAGCTGCTATCAGGATTATTGAACAGAGCCATGAAGTGTTCTGTGCTCAAACACATAAGAAATTCAATCCAATGATACAGCACTGGAGGATTTCTCCAAAGCATATACCTGTGACATGTTCTTTTTTTTCTTTTTACCTCATGGATGTTATTATTGCTCCTCAGATCAATTTATTGTAACTGTTATTGTAATTTGCAGTTTATTTTACAGTAAAATATACACATTGGACTCCATCCAGACATTCCTACTGCATTAAACACATCAACATTTAATTCAAAATGAGCTTGAAACCATTATGACTAACCTTGTACTAAAAGTAGTACAATCTTTGATTTCATAGTGCACCCTCTAGTACAAACGGCGATGAACTTCATGCACTGATTTTTTGCAACCACTTTAAAAGCAGAATCTCACCACAACAGCATACAGGAGATAAGACTAAACCTGACGCTCTCCCTTAAGCTAAAATTCAGTTCAGAAATCCAATAAAAACTTCCAGAACTTAAAATACTTGGTATCAGTCCTCTCTTTAGTCCAGCTGTCCTTTTGGGATCATAAAAACGCTGGCATCCCCTCTCTTACTGTGTCTATCCATTAATTTAGGAAAACACATTGATGTCCCGCTGTTGGTTCGTTAGAATGAGGTCCATGTGGAAATGATTACCAAAGCCATTCCATATTTAAGATAAATGACTACTGAATTTCCATTTAGGGGACAATTAAAGCATACATCATAAGCAATGGAGCTTTATTTCCTAAGATATTTTAATATCACTCCAGATGATAAGGCATATGTAACACATGCACATAATACAAAGTATTGGGAAGCATAATGTATTTGAAAATCTTTTCCAGCTGAGTGTAAGTCGGTGCGCTGACTTTGCCACAGATATTACTTCCTCTCAGTTATGTTCATGTTACCGATGAGCCTCTGCATCTTCAAAGTCTTTATGCAAGCATCCTTATATGGATGAATGTACTACTTGTTACCATAGCAACATCTTATGGCAAAACCAGTGGTAGATATAACATTTATATAAGCTCTTTGCAGGAGAAGCCAAAGTATTAAAGATACCTGTGAATTGCAAAAATCTTACTCAGCGTTTTCTGTATCAGCATCCCAGCTTGCTTGGCTGATTCATCTAATCTGTTTCATTTCAGAATCCAAGTTCTCCAGTATGCACTGGTAAAGCTTTGGTCTTTAACATAATAACGTGAAAGAATATTTTTTTTCTTGTCATTTTAAAAATGCAACTTAATGAACTGTGAAACCAAAGTGTTGTATACAAAAATGCACATTTTATAGCAATGACAGGCAGCATGTGTGTTTTCTGTGTGGTATGAAGGCAGAAAAAAAGCTACATCTCACAGAACTGTAGTGTGTGAATGCCTGACATGATAGACCCATAGCCCCTGTGTCCTTTGCCAAGCTGAACTTGGATTTTAGATTAGCACTTAGCAAAGATTAGAGGAAATCTTCCAAAAACACATTTTGCTCCAAGAGAGCAAGGTCTATTTTCCTTAGCTTTATGCTTAAAAAGAAAAGAAATGAGAAAAAGAAAAACAAGGCCACTTTTAAACTGCAATCTGTAGTTATTGACAGCAAGGGGAAATACTGTGCAAAGGAGTGATTCTTTTTACATGATCAGTTTCTTTTCTTTGTCAGAAGTAGGTCGAGCTGAAAGGCAAACTTACTTGTATTCAGTTCTATAAGAAGAAAAGGACTCACCCAAATTCAAGCTTAAATCTTAGGCAAAGTGATCATACCCCTGTAACAGTCCTCTCATATCCTCACTTTTACCACCATAGCTGTCTTTTTTGGACCAAGAACCCAAAATAAGCTCTGTATAGCTGAATTGAATTTGGCCCTGAAAAAAATGAGCACTTTAGATGTGTGTACCTCTCCCTTGTAAAGATGATTCAATGTATATCTTTACACAAGGGTATGAGATGATGGAGGGATCTTGTTTGATTATATAAAATCTGACTAAATTTGTAGAGCATGTTTAACACAAATATTCTTTCCCCATGGTAAATGAAAGTAGACTATTATGGAAGTGGAATTATTTAGTTAACATTAAATAGACAAACACACACAACACACACTTGTATTACTTCATAACACAGGAACAAATGCATAGATGATAGGTTTGCTTTGAATTTATTGTGTTGTAATACAAGTCTGCCAGTAAGATAGCTACAGTCTAACTAGCTAATATATTCTAACACAACTTGAAAACTGTAACACTGTAAATTGGATTGGAAATAAACACTTTAATAACCTTTGAGCTCATTAAATTCTAGATACACTGTTATTAAAACCTTCAATAACCATGCTTTTATCTAGTAGTTTTTGCTTGTTTTAGCCGTATTAGCATAAATGGATTCCCCATGATGTCCTATTAGGTAAGTATTTATGACCACTGTACTTCATGGAATACAGAGTATTGCCAATATTCCATATATATATATATATATATATATATATATATATATAGCATAGCATGTCCAAAGAAGAATGCTGCACAAGCTGCTCAAAATAATGGACACTTCTTCACATCCTCTAGACAACACAGTGAAGAAACAACAGAGTGAAGAAACAACTCACTGTGTTCAGTGAGAGGCTGTGTCAAGTCCGTTGTAAGACGGAAAGGTACCGGAGAGCATCCCCCTCCGGAACAAGGCCCTATCACTATCTTCATCTTCGAATAATTTTTTTATATATTATTATTATTATTTAAAAAAAAAAATGAAAAAAAAGAGAATAATACCATAATACTCTGCTACAACAATAATTTCCCTCTAAGAGGGATAAATAAAGTATATTTCATTCATTTAAACAATTAGGGTTCATATACATACTTCTGTTACAGCTAGATATAAGCAGGTCATGGTGGAAGGTGGCAGTGACAGGTATCAATAATGTTGCGCACCAACCCTTTTGTTTATTCTTATATTAATGTATAAATCTTGGATTAAAATGTATTCAGTCCAGGAATAATCGTACTGATGAAGTAACAACAAAATCGGGTTCTGAATTACTAGTTAATCCTAACCCCCTGAAATATCTTCTATTGATCAGTCTAACTTGCTTTTAAGAAACCCATATTTTATCAACTTCATTAGATTTTGAGATAACATACTGTAGCTACTCAGATGTAACAATGTAATAGCTCAATTTGGACATTAAGATTTTATTAAAATTAATATTATAATCTATTCACAGAAGTGAAGATGTTAAACTAGGATGTGAGGCTCCATTACTGTCGTTGAAGACAGACATTCACATCTGTCCACCTCTGTGATGTTATGGCTGTTATGTGTTGGGATTTTATTAGATTTGATACTGCAAACAGCTTGGAACTGCCATAATAAAATTTTCACATATTGTGAGTCAGTAACAGCTTAGCAGATGCTTTTTTAACATGACATTCAGAAAGCATCCACATTCTTTCATGACCTGAATTTAATGGTACAGGTACAAAAGTGGAATTATATATGGTCAGCTCTTTGACTGTTTATTGAATATGAGTTTCAAGAGAAAAACAAGCTTTTTTTAAACCTGTTGCCGCTTTTAGAGATAAGAGCAGTGAAAACCCCTCATAGCTGCATTCAGTGAACAGTTGCATGATGCTGAAGCTTAGCAACTAGAATACTAGGACAGGAATGAAGAATGGTGACCCAGGCATATTCAGTGCTTGAGGCAAAGTCATGAATGAAAATATTTTTATTTGTTACTTGGGTAACATTTTTTATGTTTTCCTGGGTCTGTTCAAGGGCAGGGACACACTGCCGTTGGTAACATGCTTACATATCATGTGTTTACAACATTTTATATAACCCAGACAAAGGCGAGCTGTACTTGTGATAAACAAACATGCCACCTCTATCTATCAAGCCAAGTGAACAAAAGGTTACAAAGACTCATCAGAAGACTGATGATTATTTTGGGAGAGGAAACAAAACTATTTCTGATGCGACATCATAACATTAAGGTTATGTCATTAGCAGTGGTCAGTTAATGGGTAGTTACTTCTTGTCTAAGAAGTAAAAATCTTTCAATTATTTTCATTCCTTTTTGAAAATTGAAAATTGCATAAAAATACAAGTACTGGATAATAAAAACTATATACCGATGGCATTGTGCTGGAGGTTTTGGTTAACATTTTCCTGAGCAAAATCCAGCAGAATTCTCAGTTTTTGTGCTTACTTTTGAATTGAAAAATGACCTCACAGACAACCCATCACAAGGCAAGGAGCACTAAAGTTATTTGATATGTCTTCCATTCATCCATCCATTATTCTTTTGTTATCCATCCAGTTATTGTTATGGTCTGTGGGTTTTTGTTGTTTAGATTTAGATTTTGCTTTGATCAAGTGCTTGGTTTTGTAAATCTCATATTCTGGTATTCTTCCTATTTTGTAGAGTCTGTCCCTTATGTATTCTCTTGTCTATACTTCCTGTTTTTGTTGCACTTGGGTTGCAGTCACTGATTGCTAGACCTGCACCTGCTTGTTTGTGTTTAGCACACCAGTAAAAAAATGACTCCCTGGTTTCTATTTCTCATCATCTGAACCTCATCTTTGTTTGCTGTTTCCTGTCTTGGTCTTCATGTTTAGTGTTTTTAACATCTGGTTGTAGAACTGTCGGAGCTGAACTCTTGCTTGTAAAGACTTTGATCCATTTGCTTTGTGTAGCCTGCATTTGGTTCTTAATACCTGACCACCAACTGGCAATAACATCCACTATTACAAAGGGTGGATTGGATATTCTAAAACCCAAATAATTTTTCATTAATTTGGCATTCAAATTGAAATTCAGTCAAATTGTCCATAAGGCTACTTTTATTTTATATAAAGGATAAATATTTAGAATTTCTATTAATGTTTGAATTTTGTGACAAATGTTAAAAATTAATAAATGCAAATTATACCATTTAGAGCATTTATAGTCTGAGGCAATATGCAGTGACTGTCATGAGACCCATAGATGAGTGTTTACAGTTCCCTGGGTAAGTACAAGCCAACAAATACATAATACATTTGAGGGCTTAAATAGCTGGATAAAGATACCCTTTTCTGATATTTGTGAGAAAACCATAACCATTTTAAAAATGCAACAAATAGTTGAATATTTGCTGTAAATTGCGAGTGCTTTTTCGACCGGGAAGTTTGAAGTTTGGGAGGTCCTAGAATGGGGTGGGCCTAGAACAGCTCAAATAGGGTTTGAATTCTTTGGATATACAAGCAGAAACTACAATACACCCATCAGATTTTAAACAGCAAAATTATCCTTTGATAAAATCAGAATATGATCTGCAGAAACTCTAATTAGACAAAGAACAACACACTGCCCAAAGGCATGGCAAACATATGATGTTCCAGGTGTTGAAATAAACTAACTGTTTTGCTCAACCATTCTTTGGAAAGAAATTCATTCATTTAACAAGTAAATACAGGCATGGCAGCTAATGATGTGAACTGATAAATCTTGCTATTAGAAATAAGCTGTGGAACTTGTTAGAAATGAAATCATTAAAGAAAAACAACAAGAGGATGAATTTGACTAAGATGCTGTTGAAAACATTCATGTCAATGTTTTCCTGCGAGCTGTCCTGCAATAATCTCCTCACAGATTTTATCATACTAAAAGCAAATCAGTTCTAAATACAAAAATAGATCAACAGCGACCTATGGACATCAATTTAAAAACCATTTCACTGCATCTCAGGATGTTTTACTTTACATTCTTCCCCCATCTTGTCGACGTGAATGCAGTGTCAATATGCAGTGAAGAATATTCATATTTCAAAGGTCAAGTCGTGGGGGCTTTGTATGCATGGTGGAGTGCAAGACCGAACAGGAGCGTCACTCGTTAGAGCTTGCTGAGTGGTGTCCCTTCATTGTTCCTATGCAAATGATGAATCTTTTTAGACTGTCGTACATAATAGTTATCTTGTGCAGCAGAATATAATCTCCATTCTTTAGCTTAGCTCATCATTAAATTCATAAATATTTTTCACCTGCAGTTTACTGTCATTTAAAAGTGTTGAAATGAGGGAATATGAGTTCATTTATATGTGAGCTCATTCAAAGTGTGTGCAGTAATATTAAAAACAGCTGTTTCTTTCAGAGATGGTACAGCTGATAACTTGCTGTAGTAGTTCATTGAACTATTTTTTCATACATTTTAATGCAAGTTTGAGTGAAATCAATAGATTTAATTTAATCTTATCACAACTCCATACAAAGAAAAGTAATGATTTCCCTTGAAAGATTTTTATTCATTTTATTCTGACACAAAACTATTCTATTTACAGTTGAACATTCTGATTTTACAAAGCATACCTCAAAAATGAAGATTAAATTGAGAAAAAGTTATGGAATCACTCAATTATGTGTTCAAACAAGAAATAAATTCATATAAAAGAATCACCATTAATTCTTTGATGCAATTCATTTAGATTTTATGACAGCTTGAATTATCTGAACCACAAACTTCATTAATGAAAAGGTTTGAACACCCTGAACCTCAGCATCATTGTGCGTTATCTTTATTATTTAATCAGGAAGAATGTCATTGAGATTAAAATCTCTTTTCCATGAGTGTCCTGGCCAAGACAGCAGCAGTTTCCAAACACACAACAAAACACATTTAAACTGGCTAAAAGTTTAAAAACAAAGTAAGAAAAAAATTAAGAAATTATTAAATGACTTTCAAAATCCCTCATAAAACCACTTTTTGAAAGGAAAATTGACTGATGTGCATTTGCTATGGAAGTAATGACAACTGTCTCTTCTGGTCCTTTACCTGTTCATCTCCACGTCATAAATAATTGTGAAAATGTGCTTGTTTTCTTCAGGAAGACATTTCATTGGATCTACACCGAAAAAATACTCTGAACGGATGTCTTTGCCCAGTGCAGATTCTCAACTTATGGCTGAATGTCACTTTGGTCCAATCACCCACAGTCCTGTATTTTTAGCTTATTGTAGCCTCGTTTTCTTTTGCTTAGGAATTAGTTTGTGTTTTGAATTTCTGTACACAAAATCGCATTTCCTTCAGTCAGTTTCCTTTTGATTTGTCACTAACGTCAACTTCTGTTTTCTGCATGTTTGTTTTTAACTTATTTTGCTGTATAGTTTCTATTCTCAAGACATTGCTTTTCACTTTGTCATGACACTAATGTCTTCCTTGATCTGCCGATGTGTTTCACTTTAACAACCTTCCCAATTTATTTTTACCCACTTCAAATATTAAACATGTGACAAAAAACAACCAAAGTATTTCCTGTGTATCAGCCAGGTGCCAGTTTCTTTTGCGTGCCGACTAATTTCTGTACTCAGACAATTGTGGGTTTTTGTTTTAGAAAAAACAAATTACAAGGTGATACTGAAATTCTTTCCTGTAACTGATCTAAAAAGATGTCATTAAAGAGACAAAAAGCAAATTCATTTCACTGCAAGGTTTGCTGTTGTGCTCCGCCTGTAGACCAAAACAAAGTGTGTCATGAGCCTTGCCTCCCTCTACCTCTGCTTCCCTCATCTGCAACCGAATGTGCAAAGTGCAAACACACTGAGCAAAACAATATCGCCATTTTGTGGAATATGCCGAAGTAACTTTTAATGTTTATGTTATTACTTCCAGGAGAAGTCAAATGGTAGTCCCTTTAGCTCTCACAGTGCTCTCCACTTTGGAAATACAAGGCCAATGTTAATCCATGTCCCTTCTTTTATCCGACAACATCTTCGCCAACGACCGTTGTTTTTTTAGAAGTATAATCAGACACTGATCGTCTTCAGGTGAACGTTTTGTTGTGTCGTCCGCCATTTCAGTTCGAAAATGCATTGCCATTGCTCATTGGCTGTCCGAGATGAAGGAGGAGGCGGAGATTCACATGGACGTACATGAACACACTGCCAGACCGGCTGATAAACACGAGGGTGGAGATCAACACAGAGGGACGGTGTGTGACATCAGGCTATAGTGCAGATTTAAATTACACCTCTAGTTCTTCACATAGCAATTTTTTTAATTCCTTCAATCTAGAAATGATGAATTTATGCTTAATGTCCCTTTAAGTAAGTCCACAAAATCTTAGCCATAGATTGTTTTTTGATTGTACCAGTATTCCAAGATCCCAGGAGAAATAACAATGTGCTGTCTCTTGGGCAATGGCTTAATCTAAATGGAGGATATGTTGAGATTGCATGTTTATAAACATACAGAGCTGAGCACAGGTAGCCTAATTGTCAGATTTAGCACAGAATCAGAATTTACCTTGATTATGGATGGTGTTTGCATTTTAACACTCAATATACCAAAACTAAATAGCTACATAATCTGCTCACAGGTTCCTGTGACATTGTGTTTAAAAAGGTTGTACTCCACTTGAGATGGTGATCTGGCATTACTAGCCAAGCTAAATCTTAAGTCACTGCATCAATACTACTTAATTCAGTTACAGGCATAGTAAGCAACACAATTTTCCCTGTTGTCAAGTTATAGCAACTCTGAAAATACAATAAAAAAAAAAAAAGCCTCACTAGCCTGCATGCCTCATACATCTTCAGTCATGCGGAAGGTCGTCCGTCAGTTTTACTGCACCCTGGCTTCCTCTAAATGCAGCATCGATGACTGATGGCTCTAAGTGCAACTAGATAACTACAGCAGGGGATGATATAAATGTGAAAACACACATCCTAGACAGGAAATTGGCCATTTTGGAGCAATTGGCACAGAGGAGCTGAAGCGAAAGTACTTCCTTCAGTGCTCCTCCCTTGAAAAGCTTGAGATGTCTGGTTGTCTGCGGGGAGATAGTTACAGTCCACTGGACATATGACTGAGGTACACTAAGCCAATAGATCTCTTTTTTTCTTCTTTAGCCCTTACTTCTACTTCTTTCTGTCACAGGATCAAATCCAAGATGGAATAAGCCTATCAGGAAAAATGTTTCAGTCAATATCCTTGCAATCTGCAGCAAAAAAGAATCAAACGAAACAAGTAAGGGAAAACAGAGTTAATGTGTGGTAAAGCCAGCAGGATGATGTGTAATAAAATAATGGCCCGGTGAAAGTAGGGTAATGGAGAAATGTGTCTATAATAACGGATCACTGGATATTAATGGCGAGTGGAACATCAAAAGAGACAGACAGGTGTATGAAAATATAAGGTGACTCACCAGTATTTCATACTGAGCTGAATCTATGTCAGTTTTAAAGTGCTTCTTTTTCATCTCATCTTTTGTCTTTTCCCTTCAATGACTTGTGATTGATGATGATGATCAACTCTCACCTACCAACTTAGCCTCTGACGACGATGGCCAGTGTTTCAGGAAATTTAGTGAAGCCATCCAATATCAAGATAATAGATAAGATAATAGATGGATTTGAAGGAAATATTTAACGCCGTGTTGATCAAATAATTCCTGATCTTTTTGAAATTTGATTTAAACAAATATCCAATGTGCCTCCCTCCTAATTGTTTGCATTCAGTACATGTACATGCTGATTTAAAACAATAAAGCTTTGGTTCTAACATCTACTTAACATCCCAGAGAACTTGCATGTTTACATGCAGATATCTGTTATAAAGACTGTGATAACTGTGAGGGACTGTGTGTCCCTCCGGAACAAGGCCCTATCTTCATCTTCAATTTAATTGTTTGTTTAATCATTATTATTATTATTTGAAAAAAAAACCTCTGCTACAACAATAATTTCCCTCAAAAGGGATAAATAAAGTATTTTTCATTTCATTTCATTTCATTCATTCATAAGAATAGTGATGTAGTTGCTTTGTACTTGTTATAAGCAATTTAAAGGATGTAAGCTGTTTTAACCTGTTTTAGGGATTTGTGCACCGTTTTTACCAAATCAGACATGAGTAATGACAATATTACCAAACTCACTAAGAGACTGTTCATTTCATCAACATCGTCAAATGGATCTCCAACTGTTATTTACCACTAAATTAAACCGTAAACTGAAGGTGGATTTATATCTCCTATATTTACAGCCTGCACAGACAGTGTGTATAGGAGTGGGTGTAAAAAATCTATTTAGATTAATAATTCATCTTCACATTGTCAGAAAGTGTTACTGGTCTAATATTTATCAAAATGCATTACCCCTGAAGCATGAGGATTATATTTATGGACAATTTTCTCCCCTTGTAATTATTCTATACGTCTCAATTAGAACAGTAAACACTCTGAGCGGAAATAAAACTGTTGATTAAACTTATTGGAAAATATTGTTAGTTAAAGCCACTCTCCAGTTCAACTATGTTTCTGAAATCATTATTTATTTATTTTTCCCACTAAAAGAACTAAAATGAATTACCTTAATATAGCATTGGGCAGGACATCATCTTCCTTGTTCAGCCAAGAAGGAAGCATGAATATGCTAATGTGGCCTGGGTCACATTTCCGCCCAACAGTTCTTTAGTTTCCTCTGATTGTACCAAACTGGCTCTGCGATGCTCACATTGAAAAAGACCAAACAGCACTAAAATAATCATTAGGGTTGCTGATTTTCACTTAGTGACCATTAGTCTCATACGGTTTTCAGTGAGACGCCAGCAGAACTGCCCAGGTCTTGTTGACTGGGACCAAGCTTTGCTCACAGAGCATTCTCAGATTTCTCACCAATTTTGTGTTATTGGTTAGTTCCAGGTTTTTCTTTTGTTTGTTTGTTTTTTTCTTTCCCCATGCAGGAGAAATACCTGTCATGTGGAAATTGATGACAATATAGCTGTGGTTAAGAAATAACTCTGTTAATGCTCTTATGTATGAATATTGAAATTAGCCATGTTGTACTTATCTTAGTTCAAAAGATTGCTACCCTCTTAGAGGCCTGTAAGAGACCCCCACTACCAATCTGCACATCTTGTTAATAACTGCTCTACTTTGGGAAAAATGTTGTTGCTTGCTGTTGTTTTTTCTTAGAAACAGGGCTGCCTAAGAGGATTTTCTGTCTGACCAGCAGTAAATAACTTTTTCTCTTGTTGATTCAGTGAGACAAGTGGGGAATCGTGGCTTTACAGTGATCCCAGTGAAAATTGAGGTAATTCATGCTACGGTTAGCTCACAATTTAGCTTAATATCTTTCAAACGAAAGTTGAATCATAAATGTTGGGGCTTTGCCATGATAACACATTCAAAACTGAAATCTGGTTCCAGGAAATGGTGGTAAAATCTAGTCCCACATATTTGCATAGCTTTACTTACAATAGATAAAAATACATTTTCATCTGAAAAATGATATATGTATGTAATTGTCTGTTGTTTTTTTTGTTTTACTTTTATTGTTGCACAGTGCAATAACAACTTTAAATCTACCTTTGTGAATTATACAGATTTTTCTTCAAGTTCTTTGTTAATAAACCAAGTCATTTTTGGCTTGAATTCTTTTAACAAGGTTGATGGAACCAAAGCATTTCACTGAACTAAAGTCAGGGAGGATTTCAGTACTAAAGTCTATATTCAGTACACTGTGTGCTGATCAGCAGGAATGTCTCATAATTCACCTGAATTTTACTCACAGGCAGTAATTGCTGGCCTGCTGATTCCAAAGAGCTGCTGGATCTGCTTACTGTGCAGAAGGTGGGAGGCTGACGGTGTGAGCTGGGTACTGCCTCCACCTAATCCACATACCCTTGCAGCATTCCCTCTTCAGTTGATCAGCCTCCTGCAAAAAACCAAACAACAGGAGGAAAGCTTAATTCTATGCATCCATCAGGCAGTGTGCTACAGAAAAAAGGGGGAAAAAACACAGTCAGAAAAAAGATGGATGAAGATTCTTTTGATGTGTTTTCATTTTCACTGTGTGACTGCTTTAAAAGTCAGCAATTTTGTGTTAAAGGTGTAATGGAGAACCTTAGGGGAAAAATGAATAAAAACCACTGACCTTAACTTTTCAAAAGCTATGAGGCAAAGTGAAGAATTGGACTCAAAATTCAATTTGGCAACACAAGTTATCACCACATATATCTATGTAAAGAAAATAAATAGACAGTAAAAACAAAGCCTGTGTATTTTAATGCCTAAAGCCAAGTAATTGCTAGAGACAATATATTTGAATATTTTGGATCGTTATCGTTAGCATGAACAAACTCCCCATTTTAAGGAGGAAGACTAAAAAGAAGTCTAAAAAGATTTGTGCATTTTTGCCTGTTGAAATAGGTAAACCCAACTCCACTTTACATGAACAGGAAGACCTTGGAAACGGTCACCAATTTCCAAGTTCCTGGCACTGCAGACAATAGCAATGTCCTGGACCTCCGAAACTGACCAAGAATTTGGACAATTCACAAACACCTCTTTTACTTGAGAAAACCACAGAAAGTAAACATGCTGCGGAAACATCTGATAAATTTCCATCACAACAAAAGTGTGTTCAACAGTCACACAAACTCTGCATGGTGTAATAAAGAATGCTGAAACAATCACCAGTGCTCTGTTGTAACACATCACCACATTTAATTCCCCACTGCCTTTGCTGATTCCATAGCATTATCGTGGGCCAATCACAGTGTGCGATTGTGTGACCCCCTCCGGGGCTTTGGAAGATGATAAAGGTCTATTTGACCACAGACAATGGTAAACAGTTTCTCCCATTCCAGAAGCTACACTTCTGACCCACACACCACATCCTCTCTTGATGACCTCATACAACCACAAAAAAGATATAAGTATTTATTTAAGGACTGGTTCAGTAACAAGGACCATGCTACAACAATACATATTTATTAGTTTATTGAAAAGAATGGATATGGCTCTATGAATGTGTTAGCATGGGATGTTCCATAATTAAAGGACGAGAGGAGGGCGACCTGGAATGTGAATTTTTTTTCGGGATGTCAGGGATTCAGGCCGACATAAGACCCCCAAGATGGAGAGTAAGCGGCGGGACAAACAAAGTAATAATGTGAAGAGGACTGAGAAAGGGCTCAGATGGAGTAAGGGGGGGGAGGGGAGAAGAGAATGAGGGAAAGATGATGAATGAATGAATGAATGAATGAATGAATGAATGAATGAATGAATGAATGAATGAATGAATGAATGAATGAATG
>JAOXYM010000010.1:14688180-14700019 GCA_028567055.1 Leptatherina wallacei | reverse complement strand
AATGGGATGGGCTGGTGATGCTGCTTAAATCAGAGAAAGTAATAACAAAAACACACTAATGGTAAAAGAACAGCCAGGTGACAGCCGTAACAAAGAGACTATTCCAAGGACTTATAAAAGTGATTTTTGCACAATATGTCCCCTTTAAAGGATTCTTTACTATGGGGAGATGGGGTCATTTTTCCATTACACCTTCTAACTCAACAGGTAATGCCCAGAATCAGTGGCAAATAAAATTGAAAAAAATTTGAAAATGACATCATGGTAGATGTTATCCAAAATTGTTTGACCCAGATCATCAGTTCAAAATATAAGGAGTACTAGGTGGGCTGTTTGGCCTTTTGGGGGTTTTCTCCGAATTGTTCTTCTAGTTTTAAATATTTTACTGTAGTTTCTCCTTTCTTTCTTTTCCTGAACTGGCCACCAGATGTCTTTTTTGACCTTTTATATTCCATCCTTCATTTAGCACTTGGCTCAAAAATCAACTAATGAGATAGCTTTATAGCGACAAACCTTTTCCCTCTAATGCAATCCGCGTCTGTCTTCTGCTTCTGCATACATGTTTTATGGTTTTATTTCATGTTAGAATGAGAAAAACCTGAACATTTGAATTTGTATATATTCATCAGCTATGAAAATATCTGAATAAGCGACCGATTCATTTGTCTAAATGGAAAAAGAGCAAGTTTGTAGGATAAGCCTGTCAAAAACACCCGTACCACTGAACTACCATTTGCAACGCAGCACAATAACCTAATATCATTTTGTGTTGGGTTAAAGAAAACATTTTTAGTTAACATCCCCAATCAAAGACATAGCAAACAATACAATGACTGTATCTTTACAAACTTATTGATATTTTGCACTGTCAGCAAAATAAGGGTAGCCTTAGTATAGGTATAACCAAAACTTAATTGAAATACAATTTATCTGGGAGCACTTTGTGACTAGACTTTAATTACATTGTGGCCTGCTGCATGAGATCCCCCACCCCCTTCCCCCTTCCCCTTCTTCCAACACAGACTGCTGCTGACTGCGAAAATTGCTCCCCTTTCTGTGCGTACCTCCACAGAAAGGGGAGCGCCCACCCCCATAACTTGACGCGAAAATGAGCGGAAATGAAACCTTTTTATTTTGCTCTCATGCACTGGTGCGCTCTTACACAGATATAATATTTTTCATATTTTCCCTCTCGTGCATAGTGTGCCCCTTCACAGATTGCCCACATCACCCATAGCAAAAACTGCCCCCGTCTGTATGACCCCTTGGGCCTGAGGGAAACCCCACCAACACTCTTATGCTGTCATTCAGCTTCAAGGCCGACCACCAGAGGTTCCTGTTCTCCTGAGTCAAGGTTTCTGCTGGGGTCACAACTTCTATCATATGTTTTTTGCTCCCCTATAGTGAAAGAATCTCTATCCTTTTTAATAGAAGCAGTGTCAAACCTGGTCACAACACTGAGTGGTCTGACAGACATGATATGAATATTACTTCTTTGCAGAGCAGTGGTGTGTCATTTAAACATAAATTGTGTCTCCACCATGTCATATAGTATTAGAAAAGTTTTGTTCACTTTACTGTTTCTGTGAGATCAGAATAAAGAAATTTTGTCAATATTAATAATGGGTGAGCATTAGTGCATGAGGCCATATGGATTGGACAGAGCGCATCTATTCACTTAGCATTTACTACGTTGGAGCATAATTTCAAATGACATCTTTGATCTAACTCAGGGGTTGCTAATATTCAATATTTAGTCCAAAATAATAAGTTCAGAAATTAAATTTTCCAAATTCATCCCCTAGATTAAAATGTAAAAGAAACAAAAGTGACGTGGATGACAATAAATGTATTTGCAAAACATACCGCTGCATTTCACAGCCAATAATTGTCATTTTTTCACTATGAAGCAAAGGATTTCCATATAATCAATAAAAGTAATCATTTCCAGAGAGCACCTGTTATATCATTGCTTGGCCACAGTTGAAGTAACACTCCAGAAAACTGCAAAGTGCCCTGGAAAACATCCGTTTTCCCCCAACAGGATGCTGCCAGTGTAATTGCTGGTGCAGAGCCAGTTCTACCTTTGTGCCTTTAGAGAACAGATTTGAGAGCCAAGCATCATGCAGCATTTAGTAGTAGGAAACTTCAAGAGAAATTGGTTTTGAGATTTCAACAGGAAGCCTGTTTGTGCTGCCAGTTCCACTTAAAATGACATAAAATGCATTGTGTTCACCCTTCTCATGACCACTGATGTCTCTGACTACACCTTTTAGGACTTGTAGTTTTGGGCAGCCATTATGTCTTTAGTAGAAATGTGTCAAGTTCTTTATTAGAAAACAAATATCTGTTAAAGTACCTTAATTATACATGCAGTTTCAGTTGCCATCACCTTGCTTAAAGCTTCAATATACGTATAATCTTTTAAGTGAATTTTGAGTTTTGTTTGTTGCCTGTTAAAACATTATGTTTTGGCTTTTCCAGTGTGGTAAATAAACTGCCATTCTATTCCTGGGAGGTTGTTTCTATGAAAAACATCTGTATACCACCTGCACCACGGAAGCCAAATAAGGCCAGGCTTGCAATTATTTATTCTAATACCATTACCTCGAGATCCCAATTTAATTATTTTGTTATCTCAAGATCATGAGATGATCAAGGTGAGCAGTTTCTGTGTTGCCACCTAGTTTATTTGTTCATTGTTACACTTGAGATCAATCTATAACAATAAGACTTGCATTCAGTTCACTTTCTTGGAATGAGTTCCCTAAAGTAGCAAAGAAAGACGTGGTTGTTTTATCATAGTTTTTAGAAATAATTAGCTTGTAAACAACACTTTCTAAAAAGAAAAACAACATTGCAAGATTATGACACAAATTATTATTTCATATTTTATTTCATTTATTAGATAACACTTGTAACCTTAGATTATCCTTATTTGAAAAAAAACAAAATTATTTAATTATTATTATTATTATTATTATTATCATTATTATTATTATTAGTAGTAGTAGTAGTAGTATTTTCTTTTATTCATCTATTTATTTTTTGGCAAGTATGGCCACTCTTGGCTCCTGTATTGCACAGCAGCCAATGGCAGACACAATGGTTAGAAGATACATAATTGTCTTTGTTTTTTTTCTTAATGTAAACTTCTTTTTTTTTAACTAAAAACAGTCACAGTGGTGTGTTTTCAGCTTGTGCTTAGTGAATCAGAATCAGTAAGATGTCTAATAACGCTGCTTTAGTCATTGTTGAATGACATGAAAATCCTGCCCTGATGCTGAAATAATAAATTGGATTAGCCTTGATGGAATTCAGCTTGTTTTGACACCAAACTGAAATCCAATTAACCTCAGAATTTTTAACCAACACTTCATGTTTTTTGAAGACAACATTGACCCTGCCTTTAAAGAGAAAACATTAATTTATCTAGAAGTAATCTGCTTCATTTTCACATTGTGTGGTGATTGGAAACATGGAAATTATATAGCCATTAAAAACTGGAATTTATGTGCTTCCTGTCAGTCATAGTAAATCCCGTCTAAATAATCTATTTTTGTTTATCTTTTAACTATAAGCTTCAGTCAAGTCATTGTAAAGTCTACGCATATTTATGAAGACTAATAGGGAAGGTGACAGAAATCATTAAAACTCAATTGAATGCTTACTTCAAATCTATTATATCTCATCCTTTTTTTTCACCTGGCTGACCTCTCAACCATTACCCAACCCTGTGTTAGCAAAAGTCATTGTTTAGAGTATGATTTACTCATCCACTTCTATAAAGACTTAACTTTTGAGAATAATTCCCTACATCATTCTGGTTCTACGTGTTCCTTTTATTGGAAATAGCATACTTGCGATTGATTATAAGACATAATTGATAGTATGTTTAGTCTCTCATCCCATAACAGTCTGTACCACCCTGCACTGCTCAACTGCTGAGTTTCTTTCTGAAAAACTTTGCATATTGCAATGAAAGTATACCATAAGCCAAATTGTCTTTTCTCATTGCATTAAAATTCCTATACTAAATTTAGCATGCCCTTTAGCTATGGGTGCTACTGTGTGTCAACAGAATTATGTAAAAGGATGGCACCCAGCCTGCTTTTCATAAGGCTGCTGATTGCTAGCTCTTATTACTTGACTTCATATTGATTTCACGGCATGTCAGCATGAGATCGTGATTCATGGGAGTTAAAAGTGCTGTATCAACATTTTCGCTCCTCCTGATCCAATAAGACTTGATGTTGTCCTTGGGTCAGGTTAGTAACATTAACTGAAGTTTACAGCTGTCGTTATAGCAGATTGATGACAAAGAATGTCAATTATGGATGTATGGAAGACATATCACAGCCCAGGTGAGTATTATTTACATGCACTCTATTGATTTTAGATGCCTTTACTGATCTTTAACCTGCAAGAAGGGCAAAGCCCTGTTATAATGCTACTTTAAATCCTGTCTTAAAATACAACTTGAAATATACTCATGCCTGTTCATAGCTGTTTAATTCCCATTCCCATTTATGTTAGTTTCTCATTTAGAGTGCAAAATCTAGACTGTTTTTAGAGAAGTGTCAGTAACAAATATCTTCATTAACAGTCATCATTGCTGTCATCATTGTAACAATGGGCTACTATCTGTTTCAAACTGCAAAAATTTAATTGTGTACATTATAAACAACAAATAATTTGAAACATCACTTTTTCAGATGTTTCTGTTTAGCTGTACAGGAGGGGTTGCATTCCATGTAATGATAATACAAGTATTCAATATTCTCTTTTTTCTTTATACTTTAAAAAGTCAACCAAAGCCATGTGTTTGGATTAACCTTACAAGAAAATATAATTAAATATGAATTGAATTCATATCTAAATTGTACAAATTGAATATATGGTGCCATACATTATACCTTAGGTTATCAGCACACACCTTTTTTACTTTAATTGTTATCATTTTCGTCCAAGTCGGTGTCAAATTGGCTCATTAAGGTCAAAAGAATGTTCATTTTATCTGGACAGAACAAAATAACAGAGTCAGTATTTTTCCAGGTTTAGAGCGTTTCAGGAAATTTGAATCTTAAAATTAGCATTTCCTTGAAGAATGTCTTTAGACAATTACAGTTGTCAGTAAAACATGACTTCATTAACCCGTCCCTCAGCCAAATCAGAGTTAGCAATCTGTGATTTTTATTTTACAGTTGTAAAAATAGTGAGTTGTGGTGTTTCTTTGTTTTCTGTTATTTTAGGTAATGCTTTTTTTATAAATATTTGTGACACTTGAATAAAATAAAAGATATATTTTAATCTCCTGAGGAAATTAGAAACCATAAATGATTATATTCAAGTCTTGAAAGTACATCTTCTCCGACTGAGAAAAAATGAGTTTCTGACCTTGTTCATTCATGCAGTTGTTTTTCATCTGAAAGAAAGATTCAAAATGTTTCTTTCTTGCAGTGATTTCAGGGATGCTAACCTGTGTTGCACAGACAATGCTCCATGCAACCTGGAACATATTTTGCTATTAACTGTATATAGTATTGGAAACCCCTCACATCATTTTACAAAAGATTGCAACTGCTTCTAATTTACAATGAGAAGGGTTGAGTACTTCCTGGGGTGATTTCATTAGAGCAAGTAGTCTGTCCTTCATTCCATATCATGTTGCCATGGAAACAAGAGAAGAACAAAGGAAATTAATATTTATTTTCCTCAGTACAAGGACCTGTTTAGTTGGTAGAGTACTGTAATTTTTTGAAAATGCTCGTAAAATAAAGAATGTTTTTCTTAGAAAATCCACAAAAGTAAAGCAAATATGTAAGAACACCACTAATAATGTACATGTCCATGCCTTCCCTGCTTATGTAGGCTACTTAAAGAATAAAATAAAAAGGAAAACCAAATCTAGAACCATGTCAAATTGATCAGAGCTTTTACCATATAAATTGCTTATGTGCAACATTATTTACAGGTGTGAATACATCTTTGAAGTATTGGCTCAAAAAGATGGATAATGATGATGACATCAATATTTTAACAATTTATCAACCTTCTGGTGATAAAGATGAAGTTTTATATTGTTAAAATATAGGAAAATAATTAGTATTTGTAGCATAGTTGCAATAATCTACCTGCAACAAATAAAAAATGATATTGTCAATTAAATATGGGAATCCTGTTGCTTTCTTTTGTGTCAGCTTGTTGGGCATATTTAGATTTTTGTTATCATTCTACACATGTAGCAAAAAGGAAAATGATTTATATTCATTTTGGTTAAGTATAATAACATGTTTTTCTTTGACAGACTAGACCAGTCCAACTTTTCACTGATCTTCAGTTAATTTGATCACATTATAGTTACAATTCAGTTACAAATGTAATCACTGACATTAACTGTGGTAGCTGGCATATACATTAACCTTCACAATTTCATGACAAAAAAACTGAAATACAAGAAACAGAAATAAAAAGAAGAAATTAAGAAATCAAAGGATACAACAAAGAGCCGTTGTATCTTCATCAGTAATTTTCCACCTCAGGGCGCAGCAGAATTGCTGGGTGAGAATTGTTTGTTTTGTTATTGTGTTTTTACTGCTAACATAGTTAAAGTTTCTTTTGAATATGTTTCCACAGAGGCCACAATGCCTCCACTTCAATAACAGCAGATCACAAAAAGCACAGTGATGAATAATAATATTTAAATAATAAGACAATGGCTCACATTATCCCACTGGAATCTTTGGAGACCCAGCACTGGCACTTGAGAGTCCTGCGTGATTACTTTATATGAGATCTCTGCACAGTTATTTAAAGCACTGATTGAACTGTATTTAACCAGGGAGTTTGTTGTTCAAAAGCAGAGGTCCTAATAATTGGTAATAAGTGCTCACAGTGCCCTGGGACCACTTCTTTTTATCAAAGATAGCAGTTGATAAAAGTCTGCCTACAGCTTGAGAAAAGAATGGTATATATGCAGAAGCCAAATTTGATGTTAATGGAGCTTGTGTGTGTCTGTATTGAGAGGGTGATGGGAACATTGTAAGTCATAATGCAGTAAATAATTGAAAAACTGATGTTTTCCCACAGCTTTTCCTCTTTATTCGTTTGTCATTACTTGAGAGGCTATAGACCTTCAAATCCTGAAAAGCTGTGTCCGGAAGACCAAACAAAGACGGAATAAATGTTTTGAGATGTAATCAATCTATAGCAATAAAGGAGCACAGTTGCAGCTAAAAAAGATTAGGTTGGATTATGAGAGAGAGCTGCATGCATGAAGAAGCACAGTAACAGTCTGGTGCAAGACAAGAGTCCCTTCCTAGTCTGTGTGATTTATAGCATTTTTTCATTGTCCTATGACTTAGAACAGGCCTTCTGGGCCCTCGAAGAGTAATTACCTATCTTTACTTTAGTTGTATAGTATTTTCATTTAAATTAAACAGCTTGAAATATACACAATGTAATAAAATATTTCATGTAATGAATAGCAAAAAGACACTTGCATGTCTGGTCTCATTATATATTTAGTTAGCCTCTTGACCCTCACTAATCAGTCCAACTGTGGCTCTTAGCAGTCAGGTTCAGCTTGAGGATGAATAAACAAAACACTAAGTTTTTATATAGTAACTTAAATCAAAAATTGATAATTAGTTTTTTCTATATTGTGATTACTTTATGCTTTATTACTAACCAGATAATTTTAGCATAGGACAAAATTTTCCATGATATCAAAACCTTATTGATATTTGTTGCATTTTTTTTTACATCCTATATCCCTTCAATCACAATCGTGTCAAGCTTCACGTCACAGACAACCACTGTGAGTTGATCATTTAAAACAGAGTATTATTAAACTTATACAATAATTATGCTATGCTTCATTATTGATAGACATATGATAGACAAATAAAGGTAAGCCAAATTCACAATATAAGATGGACAACAGTAGACGATGCTGATACATGCATGAAACATATTTTAAAAGGTATATATTGCAGAATGTAAATGAGTGATTCCACTGACAAATATCAAGTTGGCAGCAGGAAATATTATACGCATTTTTGGTTCCCAAAGTGATAAATAAAGCTTGTGAAATTAATATGAATGGGATGTCAATATCCTGAAAGTGCAAAAGTATCTGTAAAAGTGGCTGTAGCTCAGGAGGAAGAGCAGTCGTCTGCCAACTGGGAAGTTGGTGGATCGATAGCAGGCTTCCCCAGACTACATGTCAAAGTGTCTTTGGGCAAGAACCCCACATTGCCTCCTAAAGTGCCTATCGGGGTATGGTCATATCCTTTGATTGGACATGTGACTACAAAAGTGCCATACAAGTACAGTCCATTTATCTATAGAATTTTAATAGATGTATTTAAATCTGCGATGAAAAGATTTTTTGAAAAAAAGATTTGTTTGAATTTAATTATCTGTTTCAGAATCAATTTTATTGTTGTCATTGACCAGCGTCCCGGTACAACACAATTTCATTCCAGTACAACCCGTCCAAGAATAGACAAACAAATATTAACGATGAACATTAACAGGATCATGTAGACTGAGGCTGCAGCCGCAAGCAGCGCCGCCTTTAACTGTTTCAAAGGCAGTTAAATAAAACTGTTTTGTGAACATAACAGACAAAAAGCAGAAAACTGTAAAAGTCAGCCCTCAAAGTTGGACACTTTGGCCACTGTTCCATTAGATTCATATGAAGACAATCTAAAGGCAATCAAAATATGCACTTTTGATAGGTATTTTGAGATATAATTTACATCCAATTTTTCTGTATCAGTGCACAGTTGCATCAGCGCTTCTTCATTGAGGGTATGTTTATCTACACAGAAAACATGATTCATGAATTGCACATAGGATGTTCCATTAATGATCCCATTAACATACTACCAAAACAGCCTGATCAATCACTAATATTCATATTATATCATCCACTGCCATTGCGATGGCGGTACCCAGACGTCTGCAAATCTCATAATCAGGATAAAGAGACAAAGTTTCATTGAAGTTTCACAAGATGATTTTCACCCAGAGTTCTTTTTTATCACTTCCTAAAACTTCCTTTTCAACACTGGAGTTATTTGAGAACATTGTTTTGGTAGGTAAAAAAAATGCCCATGAGTTCAGTTTCATCTAATTTATATTTACACATCAAATATTTAGTTCACTTTTGCATTTAACAAACAATTAAATCTTCAATTTAATTGTTTGTTTAATCATTATTATTATTTGAAAAAAAAACCCTCTGCTACAACAATAATTTCCCTCAAAAGGGATAAATAAAGTATTTTTCATTTCATTTCATTTTCATTTATCAGACATATTAATTTAGGAAAACTGACATTCTGAATGTGCAAAACATATCTCATTTGAAAACATCGCTCATAAATTTGCAACATAATTGCCCATCAGCTTTCATCTTCCTACACAAACTGACCGTGACCTTTGCATTTGAGACAAGGCAAGGGGTCCTTCAAATACGTGACTTGGTGCTCTCTAGTTGGACACCATTCAACAACCTTTGTCTTGGACTGTTGTTGGGCAATGATAAGAAACAGTGACCTTTCTGCTTCTCTGAGAGAATCACCATTCATATGGTCATATTTGCATAAGTTTTACCCCTACCTCAACTTAATTAGTCAAATAACCTTGAGTCAGCCAGTTGAATGAGGTGTGACTAATTGTCTGCCTTTTGTGCTCACACCTTTAGACTGAGCCACAGGAATACTGAAAACACAAAAATACATATCCAGATATTAGAGTTCTAAAATTCCCTTGCCAGGCACTTAAAGCAGTCAATCTATGATGTCACAATTATACTTGCAAAACAATAGCCTATAACCTTTATGTCTATATTAAGGCAGATGTAATAAAAAAATGGCAAAAAGACAAAGGGATCTCCATCACTGTAAGCTAATCTAGGTTTCCTTTTATTGTACATACAACAATGCCTCCAACTATAACAAACATATGTCAAATCATCCCACATTTCGAACATACAGTATCAGTCAAATGTGGAAGCATTTTCCCATTAATGAAAATCAAGCAAACCAAAAACAGTAAAGTAAAATTTTATTTAATACACTTGGGTGTTTTTTATTGGTAAACAAGTACAAGAAAATGTGGACTTTAACGTCAACAGTGAGACATATTTTTTCCAAATCAAATGTGTCAGATGATGAATTGTATCTGTTTTGTTGCTCTGCAACAGTATTTCAGAGTCATATATTATTTTGTAGGAATCAATCAAAAATGACAAAGTCTGATTTTCTGATTTATTGTGGACTGATTGAAGTGTAGGAAACTTGCTGAGTGCAAACATTCTGGCAAGAAATGACTGAACAATTATTCTGCATATTACTGATTGGAGGTATTTAAGTGGTTGTTTAGTTGAGGATATCAGTCAATATCAAGCCCATATTGAAAGTTGGTATTTTTCTGGTAGCTCCAAAATTTCCCTTCTTGATAGTTTGCTGCCAATGTATTTCCAATTTATTGAACATAATAGCAGACTATGCAGCAGACTGTATATTCTTAAAATTGCTTTCGAAAGGTCAGACGAATAAATAACAACCAAAATATCAAATTTATTCAATCATTATCACCAAAGTCAGACAAAAAGCAAGACTCATAAATTACATCAGCATATACGCTGCAGACTTTTAAAACATGGAGGAAAGAAAACTGCAAACATGAACATCTGATTAAATGATAAATTAATATCTTCTCAAGAAGTCATACCGCCTAATGAATGAAACACAAAGAAGTTATCAGAGTAACTAATACAGGGAGTACAATACAGTACATCTTCTAATTCACATATCAATGGCCCTCTTAAGGGTGTTTCGTATCAGCACAGTATTTATTTAGTAGAAAAATGATTTAGGAATTCTCTTAAATTGTTTGCAAGGTTAACATAAAACTACATTTTGAAAACCATTCTGGTTTGTAGGAGCAACCAAGGTTAGTTTCCTTTATGTTGTTAAAGTATAGAGGCACACCTTTAACTAGCCTATGATAACAGCTGTTTGGAAGTTAGGTATGTTTAAACCCCTCATCTGTCTTGATATCTTTAGTTGTAAATATTCCTAGAAGATTTTTGTCATCGCTTTATACTTTGTTAATACTTCTATCTATTTGTGGGTACAAGAGAAATTCCTTTTTCAGTTCACTGTAAGCCCTGTACATACAGTATAGGCCTATAGTGGAATTGACAGTTAAGGTATTTAACTACTGTTTGTGTAAAGGGATGTTTTCTTGTAATGAATGCATTGTGTAATGTATGGGCAATCAGTGTCTTACCTGCAGTTGACAGTGGTCTGAGCATTCTGAGTTTGAAGATTCGGGGAGCTAAGCTAACAACTAAGCTAACAGCTCATAACAGGGCTAAAGAATGACAAATTTTCACCTTCTGCAACTCAAACCTCAAATATTTCATTGCATTTTGAGGGAATTTCATGGCATCACTTTTGTATTTTACAGTTGTTTCAATAGAAGTTGTTCACTGTTGTTTCGTGTCAGTGTGTGGTTGGTAGCTGCCATAGTATTCCTTTGAGTCACATTTTCACTTGTGTAATCCAAAAAAACATCAACTAGGAGACAGAAAAAAATTAAAAAAAGCCTAGAAAAACAGAAATCCATACCATCTGGTAAATCTAAGCAAAAGTAATGACCAGAAGTAAACCATCCATTTAGTTTGACATGACTCCTGACTGACTTCGGTGATCAGTAACAGGATATGTAGGGCAACAGTGTGCAAATGCTCTTTCTGTAAAGGCCAGTAAGATCTGGAACAGTCTCCCACTTGCCATCAGGGAGTGTCCCACATTACAAA
>JAOXYM010000010.1:14654143-14668106 GCA_028567055.1 Leptatherina wallacei | reverse complement strand
AAGCGCCCTGAGATGACATTGTCGTGAATTGGCGCTATACAAATAAAGATGAATTGAATTGAATTGAATTGAATTGACGACAGACTGGACTGTAATTCAACACAGATGCTGTGTACAAGAAGGGGATGAGCAGGCTGCTCAGATCCTTCAATGTCTACAGCAAAATGTTGGACATATTTTACTAGTCTGAAATCTCTGGCATGCTTTTCTTTGCTGCTGTGTTGAGGAAGCAGCATCGGAGCCAGCAATGCCACCAGGCTGAACAAACTTATAAAGAAGCCTGGCTCTGTCATTGGGTTCAAACTGGACAATTTTGAAACTGTGGGGGAGAGGAGGTCACTTAACAAATTGGTTTGCATCATGGATAACCCCGACCATCCTCTCCACCATATTCTGTTGGAGAAGATGCTCCACTATCTGACCACTGTGAGACAGCTCTGCTGTCATACGGACAGATACAGGAAATCTTTCTTGCCACATTCCATGACTCTGTTTAACAATTCACCCCTGGCAGAAAGGAAAAGCCTGGTTAGACAACATGCTTTACCTGCTGCTTTTATCCACTTGCTATGTTATTGTACTTATTTAATTTTATTTTGGTTTGCACATAATTTTTCTTACATTTATTTGTTTTTGCACATCTTTATTTAAATTTAGATATTTAGATACTTTATGATGATTTTAGTGAACTGCTGTCGATAATCTGTGTTGATTTTGAATGTTTAATTATGCATTGGTGTTTAATTGTCCATGCTGACAATTCTCAAGACAAACCCACTAAGGATTTAAGAAACAGTCTGGACAACTTTGGGTTGACTCAGCATGTCAGAAAGCCCACAAACAATAAGGGGGACATTTTAGATTTACTGATTCCTAACGATTCAAACATTTCCAAGGTTACCGTGTGGGATGTGGGCCTGTCTGATCATTACTCTTTGAGAGTATGATTTCTGTTCATACAAATATGTCAATGGAGATTATCATAAAACAGTGTATAACTGAAAATACGAGCGGGATGTTTGGCCAGGTCTTATCTCTAAAAACCTGCCCTGTCAGGGGGTTCAGTCAATGAGTTTTTAACTAGTCTCAATGCTAAACTGTCAAATGTTATGGATGCTATTGCATCCTTAACCTACAAAGATTAAGGTTGTTTCTGGAAGGGAAAAAGACTCCAAGGAGAAATTTTGCACTAGTGAAAAATGAAAATAAGAGTGTCAGAAAGTCGAGGGTAGATGGAGAAAAACAAATCTACAGGTTCATTATGACATGTATAAAGAGAAACTTCACTCTTATAATTTACAAGTGAGGAATGCAAGGATGTCTTATTTCTCTGACATTATTACCAAAAACTGTCACAATGCTCGGGCCTTATTTGCTACAGTCGACAGGCTAACAAACCCTCCTGTGTCAGTAGCACCTGAACTTTTTTCAACCAAGGCCTGCAATAGATAGATAGATATTATTGATCGCAAGGGAAATTGTAAAATACACAATTCAAAAATCCAAACCCCTTTCTTCAGACTTCCCCCTGAAATACGCGCTTCCAGAGCAGAGTAACGCGCATTGTTTGTTCATGTGGGTTCACGAGTGCTGGGCAGAATTGATTGCTTTTCTCCAAAAGTCATAAAGACATAATGTTATCTTACCTATCAAGTAGAAAGGGCCACCATAGCTTTACTTGCAGCCTTTTTTGTTGCTTCAGTTGACACCACTGATGCACACTCTGCTCTTGCTCTGCTCTCCTTCAGCTTTTTTCTTTGTGGTAGCCATCTCCAAAACAGTTTTTCTTTTCTAAATTGATATAAGCCCATAATATCCCTTACATTTAAGTGTGTACCGCATTTCGATGTAGTATGCTAGCTAATGTAGCAAGCCAAGCTCTGGCTCACGCTTCGTTGCCTTTGTTTACAAGTGCTCCAAGCCTCTGAGACTGCGCAATTCATGCACAAAGAGGGGAACACGCAGAGGGTGGAGCGACAAATGACAGCTGAGTTTGATAGACATACATCACCCACGGATATCACAGAGCCAAGCTTCTTTATATTTAATGGGACGCTTAAAATTATTAGATGGTGTTTTTTCTGTCCTGTCCATTCCACAGGTGATTGAAATATTTTATGTTTTGTGTAAGAGCATTTAATTAATTGGCTGCAAACGGCATGTGAAGGGGATTTTAAGAAATGTAATAAAAAATGCTCCTGGAAAACATTTCCCACCTTAACTTTTAGGGAATCCCAAAGTCAGCCTACAATCATTTTAAGATTATATTATGGTTAAAAGATCTGATGTCACAGTCGGATCTGAAAAAACTAGTCCATGCTTCATCTTTAGTCGGCTTGATCATTGTAACAGTGTCTTTACAGGTCTATTCAAAAAATCTGTTAGACAACTGCAGCTTATTCAGAACTCTGCTGTTCAAGTCCTCATTAAGACCAAGAAAGTAGACCACATCAGTCCAGCTCTGAGGTCTTTTCACTGACTGCCTGTCCATCAGAGGATAGACTTTAAAGTTCTGTCGCCAGTCTATAAATCTCTGAATGGTTTAGGAACATCAGTGACCTTTTGACCCAGTATGAACCCATCAGACCCTTCAGGTCATCTGGATCTGGTCTTTGATCAGTTCCCAGAGCCAGAACCTGGCATGGAAAAGCTGCATTCAGATTCTATGCTCCACATGTAAGGAATTGTTATTTAAAAGTCCAAATCTGCACCGTTTCTTTATGCTTGAATTTTTAAACTTGATCATGTTTTTAATACTGTTTTTAATCTAATGTCCTTTCTTTCTCCCTTTCTCTTGTTTTTGATTTTAAATTAACTCTGCACACCCCTGTAATGCTTTTAATGTTTTATGTAAAGCACTTTCAATTCTCTTGTACAGGAAATGTGCTATGCAAATAAACTTGCCTTGCCTTATGTGCCTCCATTTCCTAAGTGGATATAGAGCACATGAAACATGTTATTCAAGTACACTCAAATAGCTTTTCAGACACTCTCCACATTAAGATCAACAAAAGTAACAATGCCTTACATCAGAGTAATTACTGTGCACAGATCATTTTTAAATGGAACCCAGGATTCATTAAGTGGAAGAAATTAGATTAGTCCTAACAAGATTAGACCAGATAATCACGTCATGATTGAAAACATGTTTGTCCAACTTGTTTCTGAGATATGACAAGTTGTGAAACACATTTTGGTGTACCTGAATGCTGAGATTAACGTTCAAGTTTTCACCAAAAACAGGAGATGTACCTTGTGCTTAATGCAACAGTGTTTGGTTTGAAAATTAACCAGTCAGTACCAAGCAGAATTGTTTTTTGCTATTCATTTCTAGGGTTTGCCTAGAGTGAAACCCAGATTTCTATATCACGTCAAAAAAAATCACTCTGTTAGGAACTTTGGGACGAAATCAGACAAATTTCTCAAATCCAGCAGTTTATCCATCCAGTATGGCATCATTGCAAAATATGAAAAAACTTGGACAAAGCCAGAGTACAAAGAAATGTTAAATTCTGGTTTTCTTACTTTTATTTTCTTTTTTTCCATCAAAATTATCTGATGAATACGCAGTATCTGTTATAAGGTGATTACATTTCACCTACTTAAAAGATCATTCAATCATTTTCAGCAACTGACAAAAAAATATTTATAAAAGAGAAAGAAATCTCATTCAGATACTGTTCTGTGCAGCATCACACTGTAGACTAATCTTTGAACCAATTTGCTAAAATTAGCAAACTTCTTCAACCTGTTAGCCTAACATTAGTTTGGCATCAGTTTGAAAAATCTTTACATTTTGTAATGCCACATGGCCATTTCCTCAAGCAAATTCAAACTGATGTGTTGGTCTGAAAGGAGGAATCTACCACACTGTAGAGGACAGTCAGCTGTATCTTTCCTCCAGTTGTTGCAGATCACAACCTCAGAGTCTGTCATTCTACAAACACCCCCCTCAGATGTATGCTTTTTTTTTTTTAAAAAGCCCTTTATTTAATATTATCTAGCCTTTTAGAAATGATTTGTTTCATGTAAAGCTTGAACATTACAAAGTAGTATTGTAATGGATTGTAGGATTTTCTATCTTTACTGATAGACTTATTTTGACCAATCAGTATTTCAATCACTTCAGGCTTCTGAACATCAAGTTACTATGATTTACGGTTGTTACGGCCCTGGCCTCGGCTAGGATGAGGGGACGCAACATAAAGAGTGTCCAGATGGGAAAATTTAGTTCTTAAGGGGTTTTATTGTCCCGTGTGGCAGGCAGACATACAACAAAAAGACAAGATGGGCAGGTGATGCTGCTCAAATCAAAGAAATTTATAGAACAAAAAACACACTAATGGTAAAAGAACAGCCAGACTAACAGAAGAAATCAAAGTAACAAAACCTAACTGCTCTAACTTACCAAAATAAAAAAAAACACCCAGAAACAGCACTACTACACCAAACAAAAACACAATAGAGAAGCAAAAGTAACAAAATCCAATCCCATACACAATTAATATAAACACAAAAGCAAAAAGATTTAACAAACACAACACAAATCACTAATGAGTAGACAAATTCTCACAATTCAGCAGAGTCTCTATCCATGGCAGCTGTCTTACAACTAACACCAAATCACAGCTGCCCATGAATGAATGAAATCCTGGGCCTTTTATCCTGGGCAGGGGGGAAGTGGAGTTGATTGGTCCGGAGGGCAGCGAATCCGGAAGCAGGTTGTGGAGGTGTGGTGGTGGAGGACGAATCCCAGCCGGGCAACGGAACAGGTTGATTTGCATGTGAAATTGACACTGATTACACAAAGTAGTGACAGCCGTAATAACGATAAAAAGAAAACACTATTCTAATGACCAGTCTTGTCCAATGGCATAACTGATTTGTTCCTCTTGGTTTTCACATCCTCAAGCCAAATAATCTATATAAGAGCAGGTGGTAGTAGATGACTACATCAAAGAGATTAATGCATTTACCTTTGTCACATCTCCAAACCAATCATTACTAGATGTCTAAAAAATCCAAATGCTGGCTGTTGGACATTTTATAATGACCCATCTGAAAGGCACAAACTGAAACACATCTTGTAGTATAATAGAACTAGTTCATTTAACTAGTCATATGCACCTCAAGTAGGCCTATATATAATGCAAAGTACAGCAACATCAGCATGAATAGGCTTAATCAGAACTAGGTGAAGTCATTTGAGAAGAATTTGACTGTGATAGATGTTCATATGTGTCTAAAAGTCCTGTACTCCAGATTTAAGAGATGAGATTGCAACCCCGGAGAGCATTTTCTGACATTCACATATAAGTAATTTATTCTGGGATATAACTGAAAGAAGTGGAATATAACTTCTGAAGATGAATATGTCATTTACATACTCGTCTCAGCATGTGTTCTACAGTAAAGGCCACTCATTGTAATTCTGAAAATGTTGCAGTGCAGTGCCCAAAGATCCTTTTCATCTCTACTGTGGCATCAACCATGCTACCCATGGATGGCCAAATAAAGTTCAGTGTGATGGTCTAGCTTTTTTATCTGAAAAGCATTTGAATTAATGAAGTAAATAATGCAGATTCACGGTCCTTTATTCAATTTTGAAGACCAACAAAAATGTCTCACTGACATTAGATTTGCACTTTGAACAACTTCTCCAATGAGCCAATGCATCTCAGATGAAAACCAGGTTAGCCAAGGAGGCTTATTGATATGATTTTTGTAGAACAACAAAGGGTCAGGGAGGGGTGAATCATTTTCCCTGAAACTGTAACACATGAGAATCACTACAGTGCTGACCCAGTAATGCATCCAAATACACAAGATAAAAGCAGTTCCTGAATTATTTATGAAATCTACCATTTATGGCATTTAGATTTGCTCAGCCAGCCAGAGGAAGTGAACAAATATTCCCCGCTTGTCCTTCACAAACAACTAGGGGGGTAAGAGCATACACTCACTACTGTTGCAGACTACAGTTGTTTTTGACAAATCCCAAGGTGGGTGGATGTGCATGTTGTGGACAACCTTTTCAAGAGGACCAAAGATGACAGGTTGATGACAGGATGATGGGTCGTACCAAAACTTAAAAATTCTTAGAACATATGAAACCAGGATATTTTCTATTTTGTACTGAACTCATAATTGGTTTGAATGAACTTAGGTTCTATAGGTCTTATTGTCGGTGCAGATGATTTGCTGAGAACAAAATCACTATTCTCAAAACAAGATATCATAATGCTGAATGGTATTAACTTTATTTATATAATCTGATTGTGACAAAAGGACAAGTTGCTGCACGGTTATGGCCACAGTTACAGAAATTAAATCTGTAATTTCTCAAAAGGAAAATATTATCCTCTGTGCCCTGAGATGGAGACAAATGACTGTTACTGTTTGTCAGCTTCTTCTGTTCTTTTAAAGGATTACATAAAGCCTGAGACAATCTCCATTAAACTTGGTGGAGAACTGGAGTGATGGCAAGGACAGGAACTCATGAACTTTTGGTGCCATATGTTGCTTATTTAGTATGCTCTCAATGATTGGAACTATAACAGTCACTTAATGAAGGCTGTATGATTTTATTTAGTGTAGCAAGTCCAGGACTATGTTCAAAGGGCTATGTTCCTCAGTTTGGTGCTGAAAAAGTCCCATATACAGAGATTGTGTTGTAAGAACAGGGAGGCAGGTAAGGGATAAATCCACATCTGGATCTCAGACCACTGATGCAATCAAAGTCAATCCTGCCACGAGATGCTTCCAACCTTTTTTAGGTTATATGATCACATTAAAAAAGATCATTACAGTTATTAGTCATAAAACCTGAATCTGCATATCTGAAAAACAAGCAAAAGATGAATGTATGCTGATGTCATCTTTGTGATTTTTATGCTTGTAATGAAACAGTCTGATGTGATTTTGTATGTTGATTAGTATTGTTCGCCTATACATAGGATTATTATAATTATTATTTCATCTTTGCTGAACTAAAAACTAGTTAAATTTGAGGTATTATGAAACTATAATTTCATCCTCATAGTTTGTGTATGCCACACAAGAGAAGCTGATATATTTGGATGAGCACTTGAAAAGAGAAAAGAAGAGTGAGTTGATGTACTAAATTGAAATGGAAAACAGAACCAAGCAAGAAGGTGAGCAGACATATTTAAAACTTTCTGACAATCTCTATTAAAAGCTGAGGTTGTTAATGGTCACATGGCATGTTGAGAATCCTACACATATGGTTGAGGTGCAGGTTTGTTGCTTATCTTAGTTAGGCTATAGTTAAGTAGTTAAAGTAAAAAGATGTCATTCTTGTTTTTTAATACATTAGTGTTCAATTAGCTTGGTCCACAGCATTTTTAGCCCCTTTCTGCCACTATATTAAAGCTTTTTTAATTGAATTTGAGTTTTGCACTATAGATAAAATCCCTGCTGTAAGGTGTTAATGGGGATTACTAAATTAAAAATTAAAAATGCAAAACAAGCTCTGAAAGCTTTTTTTCCTTTATTGGGGGGCAATTCCTGTGTGTTAAATTGAGTGTCACCAGAGAGTACACTGGGATGAAAAGCTCAAATCCGCTGAATGCTACAATACTAGCCCATCACTACGGACACCATTAGCCATGAATTGCTGTTACTAATTTGCCAGCTTCATTTCATGCATCATGGTAAATCATGAAACCACATCGGTAATAACCATTATTCGCTATAATGGCCTTGAGAATAGCTGCCTTGGAAGTTGAGGGAAAAAAATAAGTTGTTAATTTCTCATTTGGTGATGGGTGGTATCAGTGCTTCTTGGCAGTGAGAGGAGAGGCATTTATGGACAGTGTGATTCACTCTTGGATGCAAGTCACCTGCGTGACAAGCTTTTACTGCAGCCATGTAGGGTAAAAATTACTCTGGCTAGCCACATGCCATATTTGTGAGTGCATGCATGTATGTGAGTGGGAAAGAGGGAGAAGCTGCTTAAAAAATAACCAAATAAAACCAGTAGATAAGCAGAGTACCTCTGGTCCAAATTGCCATGAATCAGCTTTGAATTTGACATCAGAAGATATTTTCCTCATGCAGCCTTTCATCTTTATTAAAACACTAACAAAAGCTTCAACTAAAATCATATTTATTTAAAACACAGAAACCAATCCCGATCCTGCATCTAGACGTTTTCAGCAGGCCAATTTCTTAAGCTGACAAACAATTAAACCAACGACTATATAATATGTGATGTGCTATTTAGGCATTACCATTTAACTGCCTGCATTTGAGCCAATCTAAATGCATTTACACTTCTGTTTCAGTCTTCTGCCACCGCTCATTTCTTCCAACATTGCCATAAAAAAAAGGAAATAAGTACAGCAATTTCTTAAACCTTGTAAAAATAAATGGAAATACATTTATTTAAAAAAAGGGTTCAGACAATCAAAACAAACTTGAAAGTAAGTTTTGGTATGACCAATTCATTCTGACACACAGCTTCTAGCCTTCAGGAATAGTTCTCCGGGATTCTTGAAGGACACGTCATAGCTTTTTGTCCCATTCTTTGTCCAGATGATCACACAATGCTTCAATAAAGTTGAGGTCCAGGCTTTCGGGAGGATTCATCACTCCATAAGACACTCCACATACATGGCAGCTGCCATATGTGTGCCACCATTTTTGCTATGGTGTCTCTGAATGGACAAACAACTCTGTGTGTAAAGTGAGAACCTCTGAGCTTAAACCCCCAGTGTGTAATAATTACTCCCATCTAGTGGAGCGCTAATTGAATCCAAACAACTGAGCGGTGCTCGGTCGCCGTTTATGTGCGTTACTACCACTACCAAAGCCGTGGAGAGTCATAAATGTGAAAACGTCAACATCCTGCACAAGTTGGAGTGTCCCGTCAGGTTATGAGGCACAGATTGATATAATTCTGTTTCCTTATTGATGCCGATAAGTTGAAAGCATTTGGTACCAAGCTACTGCTAATAGCTAACGTCATCGTGTGAAATCGTTATTTGTGACCTGTAGACTCAGAGATTATTGGATGAAGTGAGAGGGAGAGGAAGACAAAGATGAGGAGGGAAAAGGTAGGGGCAGTGAAAGCAGGGTTTAGTGAACCTGTACGCGCTGCAAGAGGAAGATCCCGTGCTGTAACTAGTAACGGAGCTTTTCCCCTGTAACTCATTCTAAGCTACGAGAATGCTTTCATTTGAATACAATTGTGATTAAACTAAGATAAAATACGTATTCATGAAAGTGATACTTTATTTTTGCAAGTATATCCAAATTAAAAGCCAAATTTGTTACACACTGTCCCTTTAAAACTGAATTTCTGGCTTGTTCGATAGGTGCTAGAGCACCGTTTGGGATAAATGACACCTTAAAAGGACCATAAAAGAAAACGGGCACATTTCCACAATGGAAACATGTTTAGGTTTGGAACAATTTTGGCCACTGATGGCCACCATCCATTCACAACTATGCTTGATATTTGAAGTCATTGCTATGCTCATCTTTACCACTTGATGTCAGTAATTCTTACACACTTTACCTTTAAGAAAAGCCTGTTGACATCCTCCCTTCCATAGAGATCATTTTTGATGAGGCTTCAGATGGATTAACTGAAGGGGTCAGATGCATCTCTAAGGTTCTGTATCAGATCTTTGCAGGATTTTTCTTATTTCTCAAGCACATCCCTTTCAGTTGATGAACATCTGTTGAAAACAGTATTTCAGGCCAGACACTTCCTGTTTTGTCCTCCTTTTTCCAGTTTGTTAATTTTCTGAGACTAAACTCCACATTATGCAGAGGCATGCCATGATTTCAGAAAACATCTTTTTGAGAATATTCTTGTTGATGCAAAATTGCTATTTTATATTAGTCAAACTGTCTTCTCTGGCATCGCTCATTGGTACAACTAAAAAAAAACAAAAAATATAGAATCTAGAATTCATATAGGCCAGTGTTTTGTGGCTTAATAAAAGAGATACATACATATAAACAAAAAAATATCACTCAAAATGATTAGGATTTCTTGAATGAACAAAAAGAGAAGCTGATGTCAGAAAAAAATGTCTGAACTCCTTCAGAAAGGCTTGGTGAACTATTACTAGGAACATCTTTAAAAGATATGCTGGTACCCTGAAAATAAAATTACAGGGGAAAAAAGAGGGGCAGCTCAAAACATGGTAAATCTCACAATGACTTATCATTACCATTGCCAATAAAACTAGATCCTCAGTACACCCAGTAAAAACAAGAGTCTCTCTGCCGCACCTGTGTTTTAATTTGCAGCAGTATCAGCCAACCTTGGCTAAGTGCTGGGAAGGAATTATAAATAAAACAGAAGCAGAAGGTCTATCCAAGGTGGGGTAATTTGATTTATCTTTTATTATTTTCCCATCTCTGGGTGTTATCATGGTTTCTTCTCTGAAATGGGAAATGAGATAAATATTGATGTCCTTTACAGGAAATGCATCCAGGCTTGCATGAGATGCAGATCCTGGCCTACAGTATCCATCACATGTTTTCCCTTAGAAAGCATATGTGTGTAAACTGACCTCCTGCCAAAAGCCAGAACCTAAGACGACATTTAAAAACTAAAAAGTATTACCCTGCCTCCTCAATCTGTGTTAGCCTCCTTTTATTCTGTCATTTCTTCTCATTCATTTATTTTCTACTTTTCATGACCAGTTTGTGCCCCACAAACACAAATTTATGCATTTTCTCCATCACTGTGAACTGAGGGCAGGACACACACACCTTTGTAGTTCTGCACACCCACTTATCAGATTCTACCTCCTTATTATGATGAAGTGGCTCCCTGTCAGCATTCACACAGCCAAAACTAATACCATCACTCACAGGTAGACCAGGCAAAGTTGTCTTTAAAAGATGGGCGCTCGAAATAACAGCAGATCAATAGCAAGCACCAAGTGGAGCATTTTCCCCCTCCTCAGCGTCTGACAGCAGGACCAACACTGCTGGTACACAGTTATATTCCCTGCTCTTTTCCTTGTGCTCCCAAACCAGCCAATATACATGTTCTCCCTCTCTCCATGTCCTACTTTAAATAGCCAGCTTTGCTTCATTTGACTGCTTCCCTATTCGATCGTAGCAGACTACATTTACCTGTCAATTTGTTATGAAAAGTGAATCAGGTAGGAAGTGCAGGAAGGCAAAAAGATATACGGAAAGAGTGAGAAGTGAGGAGAAAAAGCGTGAGAGGATAAGATATCCTTACCAGAGCTGTAATGAAGGAAATCCAGATATTGCCAGCTTCCATTCACAGTGGCTGCTCGTTAAATCCAATATGCTGGGGAAAGAACTGAAAATTCCATTGAGATGCTGCCCCAAGAGGAGAAAAATGAGATTCTCTGATGGCAGGATTTTGAAGTGATGTTAAAAAATTTGGTAAATATGCATAAGGAGATGGATCTAACATCCGAGTCCAGAGCACTTCATGAGTCCTTCCCGTCAGCTGCGAAGCCACACGTGTACACACTGACACATACGGTTCACACAGAGAACCACACACATGGGGAGGGTGTATCCGCTGTTAGTTTCAGCCAGGAAAGATTGAAGAGAGGTGGAAGGAGGGATGGAGACAGAGAGAAAGAGAGACACAGAGGAAGGCAGGGGATCCGGAGAAGAGCAAGGTGGAGGGAGGAGCTGCAGTGTGTGATGAGAGATTGGTAGAGGGGAGGGGGGGGGGGGAAGATTCTCTCCATTCCTCCTTATTTCTCCCTCAATCTGAACTGCAGTATGAGCTGCACAAACCTAACAGCGGGAGTTGATTAAATTATTTCTCCATATCTCCATGTGAAAAGACTGTGGGTGATGTTACACGGTTGAATGTGGAGATGAAAGGTAAAAACCACATGGGCTGTTACAATCAGATCTGTTTGTGCATCTCAATGCTGAACAATGTCCCTTCCTTGTGCACAAAGTCAAACAGATAAACAAGCTGGGAAGATGAGGAAAGTCAGAGCTTGATGCAATGAGTTGATATCCAGTATCTTAACACAGCCTGGGTAGGAGAGTCAATAATCATAGAATATAAACTAACTTTGCAAACTCTTATCTCAATATCTGACTGTGGGATCTGCTAGCTGGCATGAGTTTGCATCATAGTCACATGAATACAAAGTCACTTGCAACCACAATCCAACATTTGGTCATATCCTCCAGAATGGACATAACAGACATTTTTCCGCAATCAAGCAAAGCAGCAAATTATTTGACATTAAATAATCCAGGCAGAGTTAGATTTGTCCTAGTTGTCTTTGTTTGGTACAGACACCATTACCAGTAAAGTTGCAAAATCTTTTAAACTGCCATAGACACTTCCACCTCCAATCTGTTATCAAGTGTAAACCTTTATTTAAAAGACATATGTTCAAACACACAGGTTTCCTGTCTTCCATATGTAGCTTCATTGCATTTAGAAAATAAATAGAAAATTTGATATCAGGAAAAAACTAAAATAAGAAAACAAAATGAAATAATGGGAGAAAAGCAAAGAAACGTTTTATATAATATAAGTAACAGAATTCTGAACGATTCTACATTCCGCAAATTAATTGGAAACCACAAAGGGTATCAGGATTGGGTTTAAAAGGAGCCTCCAAAAGACAGTTTTTTTTTTTCATGAATGGTCATAACTCACAATTTTGAGCCAAACTTTCTCAGATAATCAACAATAACTTCCCAAAAAATATTTCTCAATTAAAGACTACAAAGAACTTTGGTTGTTTAACATGTATTATGTTTAACATGGTCATTTGATATTGTGAAAAGATTAGTCTAGAGTGGAGACATCATAACATACCAATACATCATCTTACCTCAACAGTCTGCCAAAACACTCAGAAATGCAACCTGAAACTATTACGCAAGGAAGGAGCCATAAACTTTCTTGAATTCTCCAGACAAAGATTAACAGATAGATAGTGGACAAATGTTCTATAATCAGATGAATCCACATATTAACTGCTTTTAAGAAATACAAAAACAAACAAACTGACATCTGATTCTATGTACCAAAAATGAGAAAGACAGTTGAAAGGTAAAAAAAACACACACACACACAAAAAGTAGCATTTGTGACAGCAAGCCTTCTCACATGCTTTTGATGCACCTTCATTAAGTATGGTGAAATGCATAAGAAGAAAAATGGGAGACAGGCCTGTCCAGGTATGCCTGTACTGACACAAACCAGTGGTGCTGGCATCATTCAGCTGACTGTGGAGTTGAGCTGCCACTGTTTGGTATGTGTATACATACAGACTAGTGAGAAGAACAAGTATGGGGGGCATCAGTGTCCAAGGCAGGGTTGATTTGCACACGTGTGAATTTACCATTGAGGCTGAGACATATATTGCTATTTTGAGGGTAGAATTAGCATCCTTTCCCAGAAGGTTAGAGCAGGAAAATGTTGGAAATCATTCTGCATAATTTACAACATCACGGTTGCATAGAGACAGAGTGTGTGTGTACTTGAATGGGTTTGGCTGCAGTCCAGATCTTTTATTGTGTTCAAAAGAGCATCATGAAGAAGGGAAGCTAAAATCTTGTAGACAAGAAGAATGGATATATGTTTCTCTTACAAAACTGCAGATAGTAGAATCTTTATTTCCCAAATGATGTTGGGATGACAGTTGTAATTTAACATGAAACAGATATAACACAATATTGAAAAACACTTTTTAAGTGTGTTGTTAGCATCAGATTTGTTTCTTTTTTTCCCCATGTAATGAAACTGGCCATTTAAGTTACTGAAAATACTTCTTGGACTTGTGTGTGTTAAATAAAGGTTTAATTAACAAACAAATTACAGATTTAACTTTATTTATTTTTTTTTTATTTTAGAAAATTTCACCACTTTTCTGGAAATAAGGTTTGCACATCATGATGTAAGACTGCAGAAAGTGAAGATGGAGATGTTAAATTTATCACTAGCTCTTTGCCCTTA
>JAOXYM010000010.1:14625617-14636108 GCA_028567055.1 Leptatherina wallacei | reverse complement strand
AAATCTCAATCTCGTTTCCTGCAGAAATCTGCTTTTGGGTCCCTCTGCCTGACGGCTCCACCTAGCCGTGACACCAGAAATGAAAAGGTTTTTCAGAAACTGGGGGAGTTGAAGGCTTTCCACGAAACTCAGAACAGTGCAGGGAAAAACTAAAGAAGCTCAATAGGGACTATTGAGCAGTAAAATACCACAACAGCCGGAGTGGGTCACATCGCAGAGTGGAAGTGGTACACCCAAATGGATGCTATTTATGGACACCGACCGGTGAACAATGGGAGGGATAATGCGCTGGATTTGGCCATGAAAATGGTGAGTGTTTACTGACTTCAAATATTATTTATGGTTGCTTGTAAGCTCGCTGGAGCGATGGATTTTTTCAGTGGTGCTGCACGTTCACGTGCAGACAATGGGCTAGCTAGTGAGCTACCAATGCTAACCTCTGTTTGGCTCGTGTTTAGCGTTTGTTCTTGTTGTGATGAATAGCAAGAAATCTTGCATGTTAACATCTGCCCAACTTTAGCTAATCTTTTTAGCTGTTGTAAAAGTTGTTTTACATCTTGCAACACGATGTTGCGCACAGACTTACTTGTGCAACTGTATTTTCATTACAGAATCCTCTTCCGTGTACGAGGCCCCGCCACCTGCAGCTTCAACACCAGCTAGATCTGCACCACTGTTAACAACGGTATTACAAGATGAAGAAGATTCGTTCCAAGATCAGGCTATGGCTTGAATGCCTGGACAGTCAAGGGCTTCCACACCAGGCCCATCCACGCCAGCACCAGCAACCAGTTCACTGCAGAGTACAGCATCGGGTACTTAACTGGGTTAATATCACTATCTTTAGGCTTTAAACTGTAAAAATGTCTGTGGCTTATCATCTCTGTTTTCCTCTTTGATTTATAGGCAAGCGGAAGAGAGACAGCAGGGATGACAGGTCTTCAGTTGTTTCCGAGATGCAGACAACAAACGGGATGCACCTTGAGCAGCATGAGCATCCCATCCAGGAGTTACTTGCCGATGCACGTGAGGCAAGAGAGCATGAAGCTGCATTCAAGAGTGCTGAGTTTGAGCAGAACTCTACATTTAATCAAGCACTCATCAGGGTGCTAGGGGAGTTGGTGAAGACTTTAGGTGACCGAAGCATAACTACAAATGTGTTAAAAAAAATTGTTTTGATTAAAGATAATTCTTGTGCAAGTTGTGTCATGCAACAGTTTTTTTATCAAGACTGGTGGAAGAGCCACTGAACATACAAAAATTATGAAGTCCTCATTTGTCGTTGTACAAGAGTCAAGATGGGAGTTTTAAAAAGATTTATACCATGGTCAGTGAGAATTCTAATGCCAGCTGGCGTGCATTATTTTATGTTATGAAATGTTTACCATGTGGGACCATGGAATAAGCTGATTAAACGAGGACCCGTGCATCAAATGGTTTTAATGCACTTCGCGTGTTGTTCTAGACTCCGTCTTGCATTAAAACCGTATGATGCATGGGTCCTTGTTTAATCTTTTACAAGTCTTCTATTAACATAAGTGATGGGTGTAATGAAATGCTGATGGAGCCCATTTACAAAGACAAGTAAAATAGATTAAGTGCATGGAGAAAATGTTGAGTATGTCAGGTCGAGTAAATTTACCGTAAAAGTACTGTAAGTAAAATTACTTAGTAAGTACCGTTTGCTGGTGCAAAACGCAAGTATTGGTAACCAAATTCCTTGGTCAATTAACTTTTATCCCAATTTTATTTCTTATAAGAAAAAGTGGAGAAATGTCCATGATGAAAAGGTTTATTACATCAAGCGTTTTTACAACAAAAACCTATCTGCACAAGTAGCGCATCAGAGCATTTCTGACATTCCTGCCATCTTCTTCTGCGCCCTCTACTGCTGCAACCGCTGGTCCAGGTGCTGCTGCAGGTTCATCCCACAGTATGTCATATGTCTCTCCATGATTTTCACGTAAATTATGGAGCGCACAGCAAGTCAGCACCATTGATTTAACCAGTTTCAGATCACAGTCATTCCTCTTCAAGAGGCAACGCCATCTTCCCTTCAGTCTTCCAAAAGCATTTTCCAACATCTCCTGTTCTGGGGACAGTCGCCCAGTGTCATTGAAGGTTTTTAAGAGCCAGTCCTGCAATGGATAAGCTGAGTCTCTGAGGATATAATACCCAGAAGTAACTGGACCCATGTTTCTGGTGTGAGGTGGGAAGAGGTTTCCACAGTTTGCCAACTCCCGCAGTGTGGATAATCTCAGAACCCGGGCATCTTGCAGGCTGCCTGGTAGTCCTGCAAACACATTCCAGAACTGTCCTTTCCAATCAACTACCGCTTGAAGAATCACTGAATGCCAGCCTTTACGGTTAAAATAGTCAGTGTGGTAGTGTTGTGGTGCTATGATGGGTATGTGGGAGCCATCAATAGCACCCATACACTGTGGTAGCCCCCACCTGCTCTCAATATAGTCCGCCATTTCTTTGAATCTTCTTTCGTCTGGAAAACGGATTTGTTGTGGCACCAACAACGTCTCTGCTGCAGCACAAACCTTACTTGCACACGTTGTGACGCCAACTCCAAAGAGATGTCCAATACTTTGGTACTCTGAACCAGTAGCAAGCTTCCACAGTGCAATTGTCACTCGTTTCTTCAGAGGCACGCATTCCCGGAAAGTTGTGTCTTGGTGCTACATATATGGACGTAATTTGTTGCACAGGAAATGTACTGTTTCTTCAGACATCTGGAAGTTTTCGAGCCATTGCGCCGTTGTGAATTTAGGAACAATAGAATCCCACCAGTTAGACGACCGAATGAACGACCAACACGATGGCTTGGGTCGTTGATTTCTTGCTATGTGAGACAGCTGAAACAAAAGGACATAACATAATTTCTAACAATCCAGTAGCACCAGCGACAATGACATAAATAGCATTGATTCATGAACAAACATTACAATGTTACATTGAGCTAGCATTAGCTTACATCATATTGTCTTTTCCTCATCCGCATGTCTTCTTCGTCATATTCCTGTATAGTTTCCCAAAGTCTCCATTGTTTCTCCTGAGTGTTGCGTCTTGCAGCTAAAAGACTTCTTTGACTCTGTTCAATAAATCTTTTTCTTACTGTGAGCAATACAGCGAACACCAGGTAAATCACGAGCTCGACTTCCTCCATTGTTATTGTGCAGTGTGCGTGTATCGCCAACAAATGACTTCATGAAACCTCACTATGAAGACCCCGCCCACACTGAGGACGGCCGTGATTACCCTCTATTGTAATCGGAACAGACAAAACCGGGGTAGTGTGGTGTCGGATGAATGAAGGCTGGGCTGAGTAGGTGCTAGTGTGAAAGGGGCATAAGTAAGAAAAAGGAAGAAAAATAAAGGAGTAACATAAGCTATAGCTAGTGTGGTCTCCTAGCATGAGGAAGAACAAAGAAATGGTCAAGGGGTCCTTAGAATTTTTGATGGCCTCAAAAACTCCTGAATACATTTTTTAAATGTCTGACGCTGCTGACAAAAACTCAGAACACAATTTGAAATGACTGGAAAATACATTAAAATGATTTTTAATTGCAAAATTTAATACCTATGAAAGCATTTACTTGAATGCTTATATTTAGTAGTTATAACATTTTATGTTAAAATTCTTTGAATTGTTTTAAAATGTTGTAATGTATTTAGGCCTGCAGACACTGTCCACATACTACATCATTTAAAATGAAAAAATCTTACATTGTTATGCTGACATTGTCCAGATTATTTTCTTATTCATTTGAAAAAAATAACAATTTGTGTATATTTCAATCAAAATCTATACTTTATCCAGCAGAAATGTTCCGTCCCTAAATTAAACAAAATGTGGTTCTCCTTGACCTCATTGGGAAACATCATGAGATGAGAAAGGAGGCGGGGAGAAATTATTAAGGACTTAGGAAAGACGGCGGAGCTGCAGTGAGACTGAATCTGACCACTCTTTCGATAATCTGAAGCTATGATGATGTGAGCAGTGAGCAGAGGTTATCTGGACGACAATGAATAGTTAATGTCAGAGTTCAGAGGAGAAAATGGCAGACTGATTGGAGACAATAAAAAGGCAACAGTACTCAAATAATCACTGGTTTCAACCAAGGTATGCAGAATACCATCTCTAAATGTGCAACGTGTCAAACCTTGAAGCAGATAAGATGCACCACTCCTGTCACCTAAGAATAAGAAACTGAGACTACAATTCACACAGATTAACTAAAGTTGGACAACAAAAAATTGGAAAAAATGTTGCCAGGTCTGATCAGTCTCCATTTCAGCTGCAACATTCAGATAGCTGAGACAGAATTTAGTTTAAACAACATGAACGCTTGAATACATTCTCCTTGTATTAACAGTTTAGGATGGTGGTGGGGGTTTAATGGTGTGGGGATAAACAACTGTACATTGTTTAATCTTCACAGCCCTCCTGAGTATTGTTGCTGACCATGCCCATCCCTTTATGACTACAGTGTACCATCTTCTGATGGCTAGTTCCAGCAGGATAATGCACCATGTTGCAAAGCTCAAATCAACTGGTTTTTTGAACATGACAATGAGTTCACAGTACTCCAATGGCATCCACAGTCACCAGATCTTAATCCAAAAGATCACCTTTGAGATGTGGGGGCCAAAAAATCTTCAGCAACTGTGTGATGCTAATGTGTCAATATGGAGCTAAATCTCCGAGGAATGTTTCCAACACCTTGTTGAATCTACACTGCTCAAAAAAATTCAAAGGAACACTTTAAAAACACATCATATTTTAATGGGAAAAAATAACAAGCTGTTAATCTGCATTGATTTAGACTGGATAATGTGTTAAGAATGAAGAAATACCACACCGTAGTGAAAATTACCAACCTACAGAGGGCTGAATTCAAGACACCCCAAAACTCGAAATGGAAAAATGATGTGGCAGGCTAGTCCATTTATCTGAAATTCCTTGGCAGCAACTCAGCATGGTACTGTACTGTACCCAGTAGTTCGCATGGCCTTCATGTGCTTGTATGCATGTCTGACAACATCGGGGCATCCTCCTAATGAGACAACGAATAGTGTCCTGTATCTCCTCCCAGATCTGGAATAGGGCATCACTGAGCTCCTGGACAGTCTCAGGAGCAACCTGATGTTGTCAGATGGATGAAACATAATGTCCCAAAGGTGTTCTTTTGGATTTAGATAAGGCGAGCATGGGGGCCAGTCATTGGTATCAGTTCCTTCATCCTCCAGGAACTGCCTGCATTCTCTTGCCAAATGAGGCTCAGCATTGTCGTGCACCAGGAGGAACTCAGCACCCACTGCACCAGCATAGAGTTTGACAATGGGTCAGAGGATTTCATCCTGATACCTAAGGCTTTCAGAGAGCCATTGTCCAGCCTGTAGAGGTCATGCGTCCCTCCATGGATATGCCTCCCTAGACCATCACTGACCCACCACCAAACCGGTTATGCTGAACAATTTTACAGGCAGCACAATGTTCTCCACGGCTTCTCCAGACCCGTTCACACCTGTCACATGTACTCAGGGTGAACCTGCTCTCTGTGAAAAGCACAGGGCACCAGTGGCGGAGCTGGCAATTCCTGTATTCTATGGCAAATGCCAACTGAGCTCCACGGTGTGGGGCAGTGAGCACAGGGCCCACTAGACGACATCGGGCCCTCAAACCACCCTCATGAAGTCTGTTTTTGATTGTTTGGTCAAAGACATTCACACTGGTGGCCTGCCGGAGGTCATTCTGTGGGTCTATGGCAGTGCTCATCCTGTTCCACCTTGCACAAAGGAGCAGATACCTGTCCTACTAATGGGTTGAGGACCTTCTACGGCCCTGTCCAGCTCTCCTAGAGTAACTGCCTGTCTCCTGGAATCTCCTCTGTGCTCTTGAGATTGTGCTGGGAGACACAGAAAACCTTCTGGTAATGGCACGTATTGATGCGCCATCCTGGAGGAATTGGACTGCCTGTGTAACCTCTGTAGGGTCCAGGCATCACCACATGCTACCAGTAGTAACACTGGCCCAAACAATAATTCAAAACTATTGAAAAACAGTCTGAAAACACAAGGAGGGAAAAAATGTCAGTGGCCTTCCCCTGTAAAACCATTCTTGTTTTGGGGGTTGTGTCATTGTTACCCCTCTTGTACACCTGTTGCTAATTTCATTAACACCAAAACGCTAAAGCTGATTAAAAACCACCTCTGTTACTTGACCTGATCAGTATCACAAAAGTTTAACTGTCTTGATGCAATGCTGAAATCAAAAAGTGTTCCTTTAAGTTTTTTTGAGCTGTGTATTTACACAGAATTAAGGCTGCTATGAAGGCAGAAGAGCCTCTGACCTTGTCCTATCAAAGAGTACCCAATAAAGTGGATGGTAAGTGCATGTTTTGAAGTAGTAAGATATAAGATATTCAATTTTTCAAGGTTTGAAAGAACAGAAAGGAAAATGCACTCAAGTGAAGTATAATGTTGAAGATGCTAAAGCTCGTACTTCTGTCCTCATATTTCTGAATCTCACTTATTAAAACCAAATCAATATGATTGAGCTTTGCTTTGTAACCTGTGGCCACAAGAATTAAAAAAATGATCTTCTTTCTTTCAAAAGCACTGAAGATCTTTTCTTCAGTCTTTATAAAATTCCAACAGCTTTTATCATACCTTCCATATAGATACTCCAGTATCATTTTACTCAGTTAGGGAACCTCTCGCTAGTGCAACAGACAATTTGACCAGAATGTCAGTGCACTGTTAGTTCCTTATATAACTGACACCTGTCTGGTAGGTCCCCCACCAAGAACACAAATTAACTTCCCGGCCTCAGAAGGAAAACATTTAATGATGTTTGATGCATCAACAGTTGAGATAGAAATATTATTCATACAACTGCTGATTTTTTTCCTTATTTTAGATTCCAATATACTTTTTTAAACTGCGTGATGAGGAGAGCAGAATACAGTATTGTACAGTTTGATGGTAGAATCTGATGCACCAGGAAGCCTTGACTTCAGAATCACCCAGCTGAAATAAACAACAGCAGCTTTATTGAGTGAGATGCAGTGAAGGCAGTTTGCTGCCTGAGAGTACTTGACAATGAGAATTTTCACTAGTGGCAAATGTCCTATTAAAAACAGTTCAGTGTTCTTGCTTTCACAAAGTCTGAATACGATATCATTTTCCAGTAGCTCTTGAAACAATCATTTAAACAGTAAACACAGAGGGCATCTCATACTGTATATGCAATCTGTTTAAACATGCAAGCCACTGCAACTATTTACCTTATTAAGATTTTGACCTGCCCATCTTGCTGAATCCAAACATCTACGTCCATCTGGACTGTGATCCTTAAACAATTTGGCTTTCAAACTTATTTAATATGAAACAGAAAGAAAAGCTTTGTTTTGGACAGTCCAGGCATGCACAAGTTTACTGCTCCGTGGAGTAAAAACAGCTTTTATTTTTAACATCTGCTCTGCTTAATTCCTGTGTCAGTGGATGTAGCTCCCCCCTCAGCTCCTTCTCATTAGCCTGACCTCTTACCCTACAGTTTTAATAATCTACGATATTACTACCCCTTGTGACCCATGCATATTTATAAAGCTCTCATTATGCCATCACTCAAAGTAATCATTATCCTGGGGCCCATTAGAGCTGAGTTTTGGCACTATTCACCACAAGACTGTTTTCCAATAGACATAACCCATACGAGTGTGCATGGCAGATATTTAGACGTTGGGGGAATTACAGAGTTCACACTTGGCATTTGAGAGTGACAGAGCATAAACTTTACCATATAGCCTACTAGCCTCCATAAACAATTAACATATATCATCTTGTTAAAAGAGCATGCATGTTAAAATCATGGAGCTTGCTCCACAATTCAGACGACTTCTAATTTTGTCTCTCCCTTTGAGGCAGTGTCTGTATTCTTGTTTGCTTCCCAGTTTAGTCTCTGCTGCTTTTATGTTGTTTTATTTGCTTTTAGCTGTGTATTGATTGCTCCTGTTCCAACTTGTAAGTCAAAGCTACAATTTCTGTATTGTTGTTGCTAAGCTGTATCCTGGTGGTGTTATTGTTTGTATTAGTATCTGATCATTTCCCCTGATTTGAGCCTTTTCTTCAGCATTCCCTGTACTACTGTTGGCAACATGTGAATGCCAGGAGCTTTCCTGGTATTTTACTTGGTGGTTTGGTTTCTGTCTTTGTTCTGATGAAATCCCTTTTAAAAGCTGCGTGTCATTTCATTGTTTATTTTGGCAAAAACCCCTTGGTTCAGATAAAGTAAGCTTTTTTCTATTTTTCATTGTGGATGCTTAGATATCCGGCAAAGAAAATGTTGCCATTTCACAGTTTTGGAGCCTTTATTTCAACAATAGCAATTGTTTTATTGTGAGACTGAGTGCCATTTTACATGTCAAACTGTTCAGAGGTATTGCTGAAGGGTGGGCCAGCAGCTTGCATGGTAGCTCGCTGTTGGTGTGTGTAAATTTGTAAAGAAAAGGAAATATGTAAATGCAATTATTTATGAAGTGATGCAAGTTGACAACTGTGGTATTCTATTGGTATTTATTCCATCACTGATGGATATATTGCAGCTTTCTACCCTTTGTATGTATATCTAGCTCAAACAGCTGAGTAAACCATTCACCATAAGTAACCAGCAGAAAATAATTATGTAAATTGAAATGTTTCTGTAGTTGTGTATTTGTAAAAAAACACTATTAAATGTGTTGAAGTACTCAATTCTGAAAGCTACATGGTAAAATGATTCTGAGCCTGATAACGGTATTATTTTTGTTTTCCAAGTAGGGCACATGAAGAGGTTTAAGCTTTTACCAGGTTCTCTGACTTCAACAAGTTTGTAAGGGTTGTGGCTTCTTTGGGATGATCGTTAGAATGGGCCAGATAGTGCCATTTGCAAAGCTTTGTATATCATTCATGAACCTTGAAGCAGCCATGGGCTTTTCTTGGCAGCTTTGTGGTACCTCCAGAGCTGGAAAAAGTTGTAAGAATATAGCCAAGTATTTTCAGGTAGGCATTTCTTCATTGTGAAATGCAAGTGAACAAGGAACAAAAGAGAACAAATTGGGGTATGGTTGACCAAGGAAAACACTCTCGGGGAAGTGCTCATGAAGTTTATAGAAAGCAAATGGTGTCTGCAGAGATTTATCAGGCTTTTTGGTGGGCTATTTACTGCAGAAACACCTGCACAAATATCAGATTTATTACTTGAGCACTCACAAAAAAACACTCAGCATAAGAAGTTAACAGATGAACATTTAAAGAGCGATTAAAGGTCTGTTGCATGTGTTGTCAACCCATTGTCACTACTGACATGTCACAAAACATTTCTTTTTCAAGAGCTCTTTACATTTGCCTTTTCTTATCCAAGAGTTGTATGGTTACACCCATAGCCTTATTTTTCAATGTACAGAGCTTTTTCCAGCTGCTGATGTAAGTGTGACGGGATGAATTGCAATGGCAACAAAGAAAATGTTGGCAAAGTTTCCAAGCATTAAAACATATATTCTTCCCAAACATTATGTTTTCTACATGATCTACATGTAATATTATTACACTTTGGGGAGGGATGTCGAGTGGACATTTTTCTATTCCGGTTGTTGTTGTAACCAATGCCTAACACAAAAAAAATAAATAAATAACTTAAAGACTGGCAGATAAGATACCTTAATTAGTAACCGTGGGCCGTCACTTCAGATATCCTGTCTGCTGTCAGTGTCAGCAGGCGGCAGCAGATACCAGGTTACCGCCACAAAAATGGCGGCGATGAAAGATGGTGCAACACACAAAATGGCAGTCGGATTTGTCTATAGACCATTTTCACTGATGTCACATCGTTCGTTGCGCCACCATGTCGGGTGGCAAAAAGCTAACTGGGACCGCGCTCCTGCTATCGAGTGACTGTTAACTGTGTCTCATCAAGGATGGTGATAGCGGACTTCACACTTTCCAAACCAGTTCAGCAATTATTTGTTAACTAAACTCCAAAACTGCCCACTGATGGATATATTGCTATCCGATTTAGCTTACCTTGATATTTACAACTACATAGTCAAATCAACAGTTGCACTTCACAGGCAGAATTACATATATATTTAATGGCAGTATGGGAATCTGACCTTCAGCTGTGGAAAGTGCCCCAAACAAAGTATTTCCTCCTTATGTCAAAGCTGAGTAAGAAAACAGCAGACACAGATAATATTAACGCAATGTAAAAAAATAAGGATCATTCAATGTTGTATTTAATATTTAGGAGTTGCTGTGAGAAAACATTGCTATTTCAAGACTGTTCCGTTTATTGTGGATATGACAAAAATGTATGACCAAACAACACGTTCACTACACGTAAACAAATTAATAAAAGTTATGGAACTGTAGATATTATTAATCTAGTGTAGCATATAGTATGAAGTATAAACATATATTTTCATGTAAGGGTAGTTTGAACAC
>JAOXYM010000010.1:14561397-14572091 GCA_028567055.1 Leptatherina wallacei | reverse complement strand
GGTAAGTAATGATTAAATTGTATGATCGGAGCTGCTACAATTTGCTGCCAGCAAGCGGCGCATTCTAGAGTGGAATTGTTATATGCATAACATGGAAAATCATGCAAATGAGGATTTTAAAAGAAATTGGTATTAAGACTTTTTTCATTTATTTGGGGTGGGCAGTGAGGGGGTGTTGCCTGTTTATAATATAAGTTCTTTTTTTTTATCTTCACAGGGCTGATTGTTCCAAACTTACAAGCTGATAGCTTCTGTTCCTTTTTTGAAAAGAAAACAAATTAAAGTGGGTGTGCAGAACTTTTTGCGAATTTTGTTGACCTGATCAACCCAAATCCGCTTCTGCGTTTTTTGCGGCATCTGATGCGCCATAACAAAGGTACTGTTTAAGAATTTTTATAATTTATTTGAAAATGAAAATCTTGATTAAGAGCCGATTCGACCAACGCAGGGCACCAAGATCAGATAATTGTTTAATATTGGGAATAAAGTGCATAATATGGGACCTTTAACATTAGCTGAGAAAGGGGTAGACCCTGGGATTTGAGTTGAAGTTAGGAGTCAGATGAGTGTTAGAGACCTTAGCTGTCCAAGTTGAGGTCCTTATTTGTTACCTCCCAAGTACAATTTCACTTTAGGGCACGAAGGACATGGCAAAATTGGTGATGTCAACTGTAAAACCAAAATAATTTATCATAAAAAGAAAAAAAAATCAATGTGTTTTATGCTGTATTGGAAGAAACATTTCAATGTATATATACAGCAGTTTAAATATAGATTTTGCAGACCCAATAGATAACATGGAGCCAAAAAAGGTCAGAGGGACCTTAAAATGTACCAATTTAATGGAATCATTCTTACAACTTAACCTTACCCATCCATTTGACATTCTTGCAGGTAGGTTCAGTTCTGATAGAGTTCGATGGATGGATGGATGGATGGATGAATAGATAGACAGAGCAGTTTACCTTCATAAAATGGTGGTGAAAAGCCAAATGTTGGGGCTAAGGGGAGAAGATCCCCTGAAAATTACATTCTGTGTTATGCACCTGGCAGCAATTTTCCAAACAAATGCCAAAAATTTGCAAGCCTCAATGGATACCCACAATAAATCAAAGGGCCATGAATTTATTTATTTTTTCACACATGACAAAGTTTGAACAATCTGTTCTACACTGTTTGTTCATTAACATTACAGCAGTTTAGAAGACAGCTTACAAACTTACTTTACCTTGTACCGAGGGGCTATAAATAGCACTTTCCAATAGAATTATATGATGAAACATTAACATAGTAATAAAGTTGTGTTCATTGCTTCCAGCTGTTCCTCATGCTGCTGCAACTCTGCAGGTTGCAGTCACAAGATCCACATGAGTTCCTTTAAAGTGGTAGAATTGTATGCATTTCCACAAATGGCACAATGTGGTATCTTCAGTATTTAGAACTTAACTACTCCCGACAACTAAAATGATTTGCCCCAAACCTCATCTGGACCTAGCATTGAGTCACAATCTGTATTTTTATGCACATCAAAAAGGTAAACTGCCACTCAGAGTGACAGCTTGTTGTTAAATAATCTTAAATCATTTGCTACACTGCAGTCGTCCTCAGTTTTGGTCCAGTGCTCTGAGCTCTCTGTGGGAACATTTTTATTCTTCAATTGAAATCTTATCAAAAGTCAGTATTTATAATTGTTTAATTAGTGCATGCTTGGCTGTTTCTCATGTTTTGTCATATTGCTACAGGATATGATCTGTTGAATGTGACCTCAAACCATCAAAGTAGCAAACAAGACCAGACAGTCAGAAGTCAGCTAACATTGACTGAACAAATATGTTTTATTGTACCTTATGTTGGTGTGGAGAGATAATTAAGCATTACACATGAAAAGAATTTTGAAAGTTTCCTAATTCATAAAATCTTTTTTATGAATAAATGTGAACAATACAGACAGCATATTTGAGCTGATAATTAGTAATGAATTGTTTTGGGGTATTGTTGTGTTCTGGGACTTCAGCCTTCACTGAAGTGAGACTTTTCCCCTAAAATTCACAGTGACACCTCTTCTCCTGCTATTTAAACCAGATTTAAACTTTTTGGTCTGATGGCAGGCTGTTTGTTCATCTTATCTCGGTGGTGGATGGAGGAACTAAATCATTATCTGTACAAAAGCATTGAAAGTAAAGCAGCCAGTGATACAGGCTCACTTCTGCTGGTTGGTGCCGTGGTTCAGGCTGCTCTCACAAATGGTTTGTATGATTTCCTACGAAAAACAGTGCACAGATACTCATAATTATTCCAACGTAATTCTGAGCGAATCAAAGTCCAAGTCACTGAAGGCTCTGTTGTGTCTGAGGGGCTTTTCTGGCTCCAAAACAACATAAAAAAGTCAGAAAATGCAGAATTTATGGTTTTAATATCTTTAAACCAATTTTACTGAATTCATTCAAGTACACAATTAAAGCTTTGTTCTCTGATAACGTCATTTTTTGTGTCGCTGTGTGTGTGTGTGTGTGTGTGTGTGTGTAGTTTTGTCATCAGATCATTTTGAATGAATGAAACCCAGTGACTCTTGGATACTTTCATTTACGTGATTAAAAGATTATTTTTATCCTCTCTGCTAATATTGGTAATAACAAGAAGTATAGTTGGACACTGAACAACCAATGAGGTGCTCGCATTGAATGGGTTCTTGAGTCAGACCTTCTTACTCGACTGAATTGAGATTATCAAGTTATTAGCCCATTCATATACAGTAGGCCGTTATCATTTATTCATATTGCTCATCAGCAGCATTGACACGGGAAAACTCCCGATCCTGTACGATGGGAATCCAGTCCCCCGGCAGACCTCAAATCCTCAGCAATACACTTTCAGGGAAAATTTATGACATTTAAACGGTGACTACGTGCATGGCATATTCTATTTTGGCCTGTCTGCCAACAATGGGCTCCATTCCATTTCAAACTGCCGTCAGGCAGCGGTATTAGGAATTTATAAAGCTTTGTCGGTCAGTTTTCTTGTCATATTTCAGGAACATACAGGAGGTTTTTCATTCTTTTAAATTTTCTTAAACTATGATTATATTACAATAAAAACCTGATCAATACTTGATTATACAGGTCTTTCTAGACCACATCCCTCATTAAACCCTGCTTATTAAGATCTGAATCCACAGTTGTTCACCGTCTCTTACCCCCCGCGAACTAGTTGTTTCACTACTTCTAGATGATATATGTCAGTAAAAGGTAAATATGATAGTTTATTTGAGATATATAATCTTTTATTAAATAAAGTGGGTGTAGCCTGGCACATCTTCCAGTTTTCCATTCGTCGGAGGGTTGTAAATCACAGTTGCTTCATATTTCAAATATACTGTACAGCTGAACTGGTAATTATTCAGTAACTACATGATCTATGGTAAGAAAAAATGAATATGTGGGTTTAATTAAGATATTTCAGCTAAATGTTCTGTAAATAGTTTGCCTCCTGGACGGCTCCCTGGTGAGGGGCACATCCAACTGGGAGGAGAGTCCGGAGAAGATCCAGGATGCGCTGGACTGAGGAACTAATTTTCTTGAACGACATGGGACCACTTCAAGATCACCCCGTACAAACTGGTAAAAATGGCCAAATGTGCTAGAAGCAAGAAGTGGCTGGGGAAATGGAAAGTCTGCTGCCTCCGTGATCCAAACCCAGATAAGCGAAAGCAAATGGATGGGTGGATGGATATTAGCAGTGAATTGACAACACATGCACATGTTATTAGGGAGCAAAACTTTCATAGTTTATCAAGAAATTGTAATGCTTTTCTCTTATAAACTTCATCAAGTTAATGCATACTATGCATAGTTTCCTATCGCTGTTGAAATCTTTCCGACTATATACAGGATGAATGAATGTGTTGGTGGCGCAGGTGCACAGATCTCTGCTTTTGCAGGAAAATCGTAGCAAATCCTACAAAAAAATTGTGCATAACTTTTCGTAGTCTTTGCTATGAATAGGTAATGAGGATGCATTGCATGGTTGCTACAGCACAATGACAACTGATCTAATGTGATAAATACATGAAAAAAATATCTAAATATTTTCTAGTGTGTATGAATTTGCAATTTAGCACAACTGCATTTAAATGTGCTAGAAAATGCACCTTGACAGCGCACAAAATTAAAATAAGAAAAGTGGTTCCATGAAGGATGGAACTGCAGTGTTGTCATCCAAAACATGTTAGGACTGCAGTTAACTTTTATCTTTTCTATCACAAATTTTAAAACAGAAAAATGTATATATTGGACATATTATTCAAAGAATTACACTTTAATTTGCATGAACTTAATCAAAGAAGTTGTATCAAACTGACTGATGAACATGCATTCTTACAAATCTGGCTGAGTCTACACCTGTAACACAATATATTCAAATGATATATCTCACTTTGCATGCCCATGGCCATGTCCCACCCCTCAAATTCATATATGTGGGTGGTGGAAAGTAAAGTGCTGTCTGTATGCCTGCCTGCCTATAGCAACACATTAGACGCTGGTGCCAGAAAACCTAAGATGAAGAGATTCAAGCCTGCATACTGAAAGGCCAACCAAATCAGATGGAAGATGGGGACGTTTAGACAAGCCCCTCTCTTTTCTCCTTTGAAAATATGGGAGGTATTTTTCTGCCTGTCATCACCAGTTTTATAAATTACTGCACAACCCAAAGCAATGCCAAGTACAATGTAAGAGAGATAAATGGTCTGCATTCTGTTTGCATGAAACACTGGCTTCCTATGTACAATGAAATTTGCTTAATCCCCCCTTTAGTTGTTGGTCAAAATTGTGCACTGATATACAATACGTGTGTTGCATTCCTTAGATTTTTAATATATGTGAAACATTCAGAAACTTAAAAATTCTAAATTGAGTCACAATTCATGGGGAATTGAGCCTAAATGGCTTGTTGGTGTAAATGAGGCTTTTCAAGTTCAGCACTTCCTCTTGTCATGGATAAAAGCTTGCTTAGCGTTATGATGATGAAAAATTTGAAAGACCTTTGAAACAGATACTTTAGATCATCCACTAGATATACAGTATTCCTGTGTAATGTAATGTATTGAGAGCACTTGACTTTGCTTTGGCTTCCTACAGACAAGTGTACAAATGAACAGTCTTTATAGCTGTACTGTAAATTCTAACATAACCATAGATACAACTGGACGTTGCTGCTGGCTGTGCCATGTAAATTTCTTCACATTCAGCCCAGAAAATGCTTTCATCTAAACTGTACAAAACCTGTGTAGTCAAGGAGCAGTGATTCATCAGCTACTTGCAGCAAGGACATATTATCGGTATTTATGCAATAATAATGCGCCGGTAATTTATGAGCAGCTTGGTCTTTATGATGCGCTGAGGAAATAACCACAATTAATCTTGGTACAGTAAGATTCATCTCCTCCTCCTACAGGTTAATGTGGTTTAATTTTAATTGATATAGGTCTGATGAAAGAGTAGGTGCTACCAGGCCAATTTAAAGAGTCTGTGTTATTACTGTGCATTTGTTAGCAATTTTTATATGTTTCAGAGTAATGTAATGGTGCATGTACATGCTGAATAGTGGCTTAGCAAACAAAACAGCAAACAAAATTGTAACTACCGGTACTCAAAATGAATAATATATTTTTCAACCTCAAACTACATTCTTACATGAAATTTCAAAGTTATTCTCTTCCAGCGTTGTATGAATTAAATCATTATTAAAGAGAAAAAACCTGGGTAAAGTGTACATTTATGGTCCTCTGTAGAGAAGTTGTCGTATTTTAGATGGAAGTGGATTACTATGTCTTCGCCTGAGGCGCTGGTTGTCCTCTGTTGAACCATGCGTTTGTAGCTGTTGTAGAGTCTATAGAAAGTTCCTATATCATGATGCATATATATCACTCCACTTGTGTGTGGGCACTTTATCGTTTAAGTTGAGATAGTGAGTGAGATAGCACTTCCTCACTATCACAATCACAATGGGCCTCATTCACCAGCCGTTCATATGAACAAATTTGTTCTTTAATCCTATTTAGGAACTTTTGACGAAAATTATGGCATCCACCTCGTATATAGCATTTAATCTTAGGTAAGATTTTGAAGAAGAAAAAAAATCAATGTTTGTGATGTTTTCTGCTTTTCAGTTAATTAAAATACAATAATAAAATTACAGTACTGTTTTTTTTGTCAGATTTTTAAATAACTTTGGAGAAATTAAATTTAGTTATTTCAAAAAATAAATAGTAGGACTTTGAAAATTGCATCCTAATGTTAGAATTTCTTTCAGGGGAAAATGTAACTGTTTTTCTTTCATTCATTCAATAACAAGTGGCGGTCGCAACATATTGCTGGTCTTCCTAACAGCATCGGTTCAATAGACTGCACACAGGCCAGATCCGTTCCTTTAACCGCAACATCACTCCATAAATGTCTAAGTCACCTTTAACTCCCAGATCCACCAGCAGAATGTAGCATTTAATTATTAAAATTCATTACAATGGTGTCTTTTTAATATAATGATAAGTTTTATTAAAAAAATCAAAGTTTTGTCGTGACCGCCCTATTTAATAAGACCTATCAGACTCCCCTGGAAGATTCATCAGATGCAGCACTCTCTCCATAGGTGAACCGCATCTTAAAATGATGCCACAGCAGGTGGAAATATGCTTTACCGACTGTAGAAGGTACAGTGTGTTATGTAATGAAAATTTATTTTCCAGTCTACCACTTTTCTCTTTAGCCACGACACCACAAGGATGTGCGTCTTGACGCGCTGACGGGACCAGACTGCAGACTGCTGTTCAAGTTAAGGAGGAATTAACCAGTTTGAACATAAAGCCATTTTTATATTATTTGAAGTTCATCATGCGGTTATTTATAACTAATTCAACACTTAAAAATGAGGAAATTCAGGCTTCAGTGCACATCTTTATTATTATCTTTTGTTTTCATTCACCTTTTTGTCATTATGCGTGTTATTTCTCCTTGTTGGTGTCACTAATGTGCTGTGCGTGTTTGCATACGGCCACAAGTCTCATGACCTTTTATGGGCATTTTTTGGCATTTACCTTATCAAAGTAGAGCCAGCGTGTCCGTCTTTTCAACTTAGGCGAGACAGAAGGCTGCAGTGCAGTACCCCAGCCATCCAGTCAGGGTGATCACTACAGCAGCCCTGCAGACTGAGCAGGCAAAGCCCCTGGTGTGGAGGGTCCCCATGAGGAAAACACTTGAGTTAATGATGTTAAAAAGTCACAACAGAGATAAAATAACCTAAAAACAGTCAAAGATAAAAGCATGATTTAAATAAAATAAGACACTAAAGCACAAATAAATTGATAAAATAACTGCGTAAATGAAAAATAAGATACTGAAACACAAATAACACAAAAATAACTACAATACATAATTTAGTAAAAAGCTAAACTAAAAAGGTGGGTCTTGAGCCTCTTTTATGTCTGTTCAGTTTTGGCCAGACATATTTTTTCTATTTCTTTTTCTACTGTTTTGAATTGAAATGCAATTAAATACAATTTTCTACATTAATAGAGCTTGAGTTCACAATATTAATGTCTGTGTGTATTATTTGATCCAGTCATGCACCAAAATCCATTTAGAAAATGTTGCTTTTTGGGGCAAATATTGTTTTGCAATTAAAATTTGGTTAATCAAGATTAATTAATTACAAAGCCGTTAATAAATTACAGTTCGTTAATCGAGTCCCACCCCTAATCAGATCATTTAAACTTTCAATTAATCACAGCTTACAAATTAATTAAAAACCATCAGTGACTATGCCTGAAATATTCCTGTTTTTACTATATTGTATCAACAGAAAGACCAATGCCAACAAATATTTAATGTTAACTGACCTTCACTTGGGTAAACATCAGATGTCCAAGGGTCATTAAATGCAACATGTAATGGACTTCTATATGTTCTGCATAATCTCTACCATGTTCTAGATCAGGGGTAATCAATTCAGTCCTACAAGGGCCACAATCCAACAGGTTTCCCATGTATCCCTGCTCCAACACACCTGAGCACGCTGTCAGACCAATCACAAAATGCTTCTCATAGCCCTATAAGAAGAAAGTTCTGCTCGGCTGATGTGTTGAGAACAAGCTGCAAGATGTCCCCAACTACGTCTGCAAGAACTAAATGACATAAATTTGTTCTTGTGGCCTCAAGAATAAGAAAAAGGTTTTTGCTTCTCGCAGAGTATGTAACAGGCTTAAGCAATGGCTGAGCAACAATCATCTTCAGCTAAATTCAGAAAAAATTGAAAAACTGACTTTAACTATGTATAGTATATAGTGTAATTTTTGATGAAGAACGCGCAAAACATCTAATGAGAAACTGCTTTTTTCATTTGAGGAATATCTCAAAACTCAGAATATTGGTGTCAACAAGGGAAGTAGAGATGACAATCCATGCTTTTATCTCATTACGATAAGAGTACTGCAATAGTCTGCTAACTTGTCTTAATGAGAAGGAGCTAGCCCATCTTCACGTGGTTCAGAACGCTGCAGCGAGACTTCTGACTCGCTTATCCATGTTTTTAAGTCACTTCACTGGTTGTCAGTTGATTTTGGAATTCATTTTAAAATCTTGGTCTTAACCTCCAGAGCTCTTCATAGTCAGGCTCCTCTTTATATTGCTGACCTGCTTCAGCCGTATACATCCTGTTGAACTCTGAGCTCCTCCAACCAGATTCTTTAATGGTCCCTCTTACTCGCTTTAGGACTCATGGGGACCAATCTCTCCAAGCAGTGGCACCCAGACTAAGGAATAACCACACCCTATCTTTACGTAATCTGGACTCCGTGGATATTTTTAAAAAGCACCTGAAGACATTTTTATTTCAAAAAGCTTTTGGTTAAACTTGGGCTCTTTTGACTGATTTAATATTTCATACTCTATTTTATTTATTCTATTTGGTTGTGAATTTCATAGACTACTTTCCCTGTGAAGCACTTTTTGATGACTGTAAAAGGTGCTATACAAATAAACTTTGCGTACTTACAACGTATTGTTTTACAAACTACTAATGTTCCTGTTATGTTTTTATACTGAGGAATTGTCCAAGTCATTGTGGAGCTGATTACAGCCTACATGACTTGGGAACATGAAATAAAATGTTGTGATTGTATGTGTATGAGTGCAGCTCTCTATACTTGCTTGTAAATGTGATCTGCAGTGTCCATGGTATGCCTCTCACCCATGTACCAAGTTAGGCTCCAGCCCAAAGCAATTCTCAACACAAAAAGTTGTTTAGCAAATGGATATGTGGTTGGGTGCCTGTGACATGAACATGCTCCTCTCTACAAAATATGAAATCAATAAAGTGGTTCTTGTTGCTCAGTCACAACTGAATAAAATCTTGTTCTTCTCTTTTTGTAAAATAACAGATTTATTCACCAGTTATTTATAAACACACGCCTTGCAAACACATGGAAAATCAGTGGTTAAACTGCATTGACAGTTTTATTCTTTGCTACATCTTAGGCCTACATAGGGGTTCATCAGAGTTTCCCACAGAAATATTTTCCATTAACCCAACAAACAAAAGAATGACTTTTTTTTTTTTGATTTGGCGCTGTTGGGGATCATGTTTGGCACTAGTAGTACAACAAACCTAAGATGATCATTAACAGAAAGAGGGGCAGACCTTGGTCCATAGGGGCATCTGTGGCTGGAGAAAACGGTCCAGCAACGAAACATACAGGTAATGACAGAGTGAGAAAAGAAGTTAAGATACAGAAAGTACCAAATAGAGTCAGAGAGGTGGGAGGAGGAGATGAAGCGTACAGGAGGTAGATAGGATACAGTGGGCGGAGGAAATGGAATGTCTGGGAGAGAATGATAGAGACTGAAACTGTAAGAGTTCGGCAAGCAGAAAAGGTCAGTTATCGAGAGAGAGTGGCAGTTTGGGGCCTGCATTTTCAGCAACACAGCCATCAAGTTCTAATGACCTCATGTGCAAAAGCAATAAGAGCAAAGACATACAACAAATTAAAAAATAATCTTTTCAGCCATTATGCCAATGGGAATTTTCATTTGAATAAATTTGCTGATGATACACAGCTTTACATCTAAGTGTCACCTGATAACCTAGAGGCAGTTAACCTCCTTTTAAACTGTATTTTAGATAGAGTCATGGATGGCAGATAATTAAAACCTCAGTTTTGTCCTGGTTGAGCTGTAAGAAATGATGTATCCGGAAGACAAGAGAGAGATAATCTTACCAAAACTGCAGAGTTGTAAACCTTCTCTGTCAGGTTCCTATTCCAGGGTCAGGGCATTTCTAATCATTTTCATTCTCCTGTGCACTTCTGGGTGTTTTAGTGGTGTGTCTAATTCTCCTCTCGTTCAAGGTGTTTGTTTGCCCCTCTCTCGTGTGTCATCTCCTCCTCCCAGCAACCTGATTACCCTCATGTGTCTCACCTGCGTGTCCCCCTCCCTTTTGTATGTATATAAGGTGTCTAGCTGCCTTCACACCTTGCCAGGTTGTTTTGTGAGTTTCTCCTAGCGGTCCAGCCTTGGATTCCTAGTCTTAGTTCTTCAACATTCCTAGTGGTTTTTTGACCCGCTTCTGTGTATTTTGACCACGTCTTTGCCTGCCGATTTTGATACCTCAGCCACGTGAGTTTGTTGTGACCAGCTTCTGTTTTT
>JAOXYM010000010.1:14383972-14394934 GCA_028567055.1 Leptatherina wallacei | reverse complement strand
TATATATAAGTATATATATAAAGAGAGAGAGATGAAAGTCTGGTAGGGCTTTGGGGGACGATAAATGAGGGCTATTGTTGTTGAAAAAGGATTTTTGCAATTGAAAACCAGACTTTCAAACGAGCCAGTGGTGGACACAGACACTGGGGACAGTTCAATGTTGCTGCAGTGTAAAACAGCAAGCCCCCCACCTTGGCTGGTTGTGTGGGCCTTGTCTACGAAAGAATAACCAGGTGAGCAGGCCTCATTGAGGGAAGAATAGACCTCAGGCTGTTGCCATGTTTCTGTAATGCAGAGCATGTTTATTCCCCTGTCCAAGATGTGATCGTGTATGAGACCAGATTTATTTGACAAGGATTGTACATTCAGGAGTTCAAGTATGATGTGGGATATGGAGTACAGTTTATTTAGAGGGCGGAGGACACTATGATCCACTCCAGATCTTCCGGTGTACCATTTTTCCCCAGCAATATCAGTACCAGGTGTAGCGGTGCTCTGATGACGCAATTGGTGTGCGATGTGACGGGATGCCGATCAGAGGGACATGATGGAGCCGTGGTCACCGCGATTAGACAAAACAAAGCTGCGACCTGATCCCCTGTGGATGTACCGGGGAAAGGCATATCAAGTTGCTGAACAGGAGCTCTGTTGTTATTTAGAGCCTGGAGCTGCTGCGTTAAGATGTCAGTCAACAACAACATGATGCGTGAAGGGGTACCAGTGTTATCACTTAGGATCCAGGATCCAGGAGAGCAGCGATGGATGGCAGCTACACCAGCCAGGATAATCCACAGCTTCCACAAGGATGGTAATCCATAAGCAGACATCTGCAGGATGCCGAGCCACCTCATCTGGCTCTGCAGCAGCTTTACTCTGAACCCCTCCCGGAGCTTCTCACCCTATCTCTAAGGGAGAGCCCCGCCACCCTGCGGAGGAAGCTCATTTTGGCTGCTTGTATTGTATATGTGTGTGTGTGTTTGTGTGTATATATATATATATATATATAAGAAAGCTATTTCAGTAAGTCATGGTTTAAAATTTGATCTATGACTTAATCCCTACAAGGGCGTAGAATTGGTAATGGACGGTAGGTATATATCCATCCCTAACAATGTGCGGTAAGTTGTCCCTACCATTCTCTGTCCCACAAACAGCTGAGAGATCAGAGAGCTCTATAAGTCCCGCCTCATAATGCATTTCAACTGATATGATTGGTTCTGCTGTTTCATTTCTTGCTAACGTGATTGGCTGTTCCCGCTGTGGCTAGCTTGTGGCAGAGTTTGGAATGTCAGAAGCAAAGAAAATTAAGGAGGACATTTTATCTAATTTAATAATCTCATCTCATCATGAATTAATGTGTTATTTTGTCTGGTGACAGTATTAAAGCTGCAGTTTAGAAAGAGAAGGAGATGCTGAGGCAGGTGGAGAGGCAAGGTCACAGCAGGTGAGCTTTAGTACTCAGAGATGTGACTGTGGCCACATAATTAAATTAAACTTCATCAGTCCGTTTGAGTGTTTACCTGACCTTCACATAATGTTGTACAGACTTTAAAATATTTTTTTTGGTTTAGATCCATGACAACAAGGATAATAATAATTTTAACATGTTTTCAATTAAAATGAAAATAATAATGATATAAAAATGAACATTCTCTGTAATTAAACAAATTATATGTGATCAATTTGACTCATTGCAGTGACATATAATTTGTTGTAAGCTATGGTTAAGTTTTAATTATAACCATAAGGATAATTATGGACAATATAAAAATTGTTTATCATTGGTTTTAAATTACTGGGCACATTTTGTCCCATGTAGTATCAACATGCTAATTTGGTCAGGTGACAGAAGTGAGGCTGACAGAAAGTAATGAAAGGAGCAGAGGGAGATGGAGAGACAAGTGGAGTAGCAATTGGACATGTAGAGGCTGCGGTTAAAAAGGTATCACAGGACAACAAGGCAATACTGCTTGTTTATGTGTGATATCTTTATCAGGAAGACATGCATGAGGACATGTTATGTGCATCATTGTCAACTAAAACCACAGCCGCTGAACTGTTCAAGTCGCTGGATGATTATATGTCAGGGAAACTGAAATGGTCTTTTTGTGTTGGCATATGCACAGACAGAGCTGCTGCCATGACCGGCAGCTGTCTGGTTTAACTGCTCGGATTAAGGAAGTTGCACAAGAATGTGAGTCTATGCATTGTGTCATTAACAGGGAAATGCTGGCTAGCTGAAAAATGCCACAGGAACTTAACAGCGTATTGAGTAATATTGAAATGATTAACCATATCAAAGCACATGCCCTTAGCATGGGCCTGTTCAAGCAACTTTGTGAGGAGATGGATGTGGAGCACAGACGCCTTCTCTTATACACAGAGATAAGGTGCTTATCCCGAAGGAGATCGCTGGCCAGATTTGATATCACAGTAACTTGCATCCAGTCTCACAAAGTGGTGTTACAAGAAAATACAGGCTGCCACAATAAAAAAACTGTAGTTGTAAAAGTTTGCTGCAGTGTACATGTTTGTTTTTATTATTTATTCATTTTTAATACAAGCAATCTTTTTCCAATTCTGTTGATACTTGTAATTGAAATTTCGATTTTTTTTTAATAAATAAACAGAACCTTTAACTTTAACCCCTTAATGCCAGGTGTTACAAATTTGGATAATTAATTTCTTTATATCTAGTAATTCTATCTTTCCTATCACTATTCTTATTGTATTTATTTCTATATTATTATTTATTATTCATCTTTATTTTGCTATTAATTTACTTAATATTAAGTTGTACTTTTATTTTTTTCACTGTATTTATTTTGTTTAGTTTTTTGTTACTAAATTCAGGTGTTAAAGTGCTGAATGCTATTTACATTGTTAAGTCTACACCTACCATTACACATCAAGAATTTTTACACAAAATGTTATTTGTTTATTTCTTCATTCATATTTTCTCTTTTAAAAATAGATATTGACCACTGGATCACAAAATCTTGTGTTGGTTGTACTGTAGTTCATATTGTTCCACATTTCTGACTTTGACACACCAAACATTCTCTCATTTATTGTTAACATACAGCATCATCTGTTGTTATTTTTAACACAATCATTACAATTTTATCATTTCACACTCCTGCATTTGACTTTTGAAGGCTGTCAAAAGTTAAAGTGGAATACACAATAATTTAACAGTGTGCAACAATTTAGGCATGGTAATCAAAGAGATGTAATCACTATTTGGTAATTTTGTATTTACCTATGCAAATACAGTAGAATGCTGTATTCAACAGTTTGCAAAACCTTGTGCTAAATTAATTAAATGATTTGCATTTTAATAGGCAATAGAAAAGCCTTCATCAAATACAGAGCTGAAGGAAAATACTTATTACCCATTCAACCTCTACCTCTGAATCTACATTTTGTAACAAAGAAAAGATTCAGCTGTGGATGCTGACAGATGTATAACCATCTGTCCCTCTTGACTTCACCTCTATGAAATTGTATGTGTGGTTTGTGCGTAAAATATTAACAAATGCAAGATGTCTCTCCGTATTCATCACATCAGCTCAGTTGAATGATCTTTTGATTTTCTTTTCTTCTTGACATTTGAAATCTGACACGTCAGATGGATTTGTAAAACCAGATGTTTGAACAGCATAGAAATAAACATGTACCAGGACCAGTAATCAACTAACCAACTCCATTGAATTCATGTAATTAATTTATTGAGTGATGTCTAGACCAGAATGAGAGATAGACCAAATGATGGACAGAATCAAGGTAAAGGCTTTTGACAACCTGTTTATGAAGTGTCAGTTTGGATTTGGATCAAGGGTTGTTGGGCTCCACAAGGGCAAGTGTTGGCTGATATTCATTGGCTCCTGCTGGTCGCATGCTGGCGTGCTGGAGGGGCTCGGGGCTTTGCATCTTTTCATGTAGAACCATCAGGATTCCTGGACATATAAACAAGCTGAGCAGAAAAATCGTTGGAGTCTGAACCACTGAGAAGAGTAATTAACTTCAAGAAGGAACCTGAAAGTATTGCTGATGAGAAATTCTCATTGAGCATTCTCATGTCATTCCTACAGAGGTTTGATGATACACAAAGTTAACAGTTTAGCTATTATTTAAGTAGCGATGTCACAATTCAGTGCAACTTTAGTACCAAATGGTAAACAAAAAATGTATGAATTTCCAGATAATTGTTTCACTGGCCACTGTCATTTCTGTAACAGTTAGGACTTCCAAATACACACAGTAAAATGTACCAGTAAAGCAGGCTGTAATCTTGGTTTACTTAAACTTGTTTTTACAGGGCAGTTGCCGACTGAACAAAATGCAAATCATAAGATTCAATGTAGTATCACTTTGTCTTTTTTATTTCTTATGCCAGGTTATGGTCACATGGTCCCACCTGGAAAAACATTTCTAAGCCTGTGGTTATTTCTGTAATTCTATCTGAATATGAGGACAGCACTTTAGTCTTCAAAACTGTGTGTGTAGATGGATGGTGGGAGGGCAGTAGTGCGTGTTGTGTGGGGGGTATACATGTTGAGGATGTGTTGGTGTATGTGGATGTGTGGTAAGAGGACATGAGTATGTAGTGTGTGTGGGGTATACATGTTGAAACTGTGTGGGGGCGAGGAAGGAGGTTGTGTGTGTATGGGAGTTGTATGTGTTGAATGTGGGTTTGGATGGGTGGGAAGGGTTCTTTGGGTGCGCGGCTGGGGCACTAGGGTGCGAACTGACCCCCGTTGAGTGGCTGTCTGTGGGGGCCGGGTCCCCCTGGGTGGTGGTGTGGGCCCTTTGCCTCTGCTGCCGATCGCCTGGGTCTCGGGGGGCTGCCGGCTTGCCTCTGACCTTTATGCAGGCGTGGTGGCATCTGCATGACCACTCTGCATGTCCAGTCTTCCTTGAATGTATCCACTCTGGATATTCGGCGTGCTGTTTTGTCATTTAGCTGTATCTACCAATGGATACTCTCAGCTAGTTTTGTTTGTGTGTGTTCTTACTGTTCTTACTGTTTTGGTTACGGTCGAGATGTATTATTTCCTTTCAGCTAGTCTTTTTTTTTCTTCTTCTTGCCATTGTTGTTGCTAATAATAATAATGATGATGGTGGTGGTGATGGTAATAATAATTCATAATAATAATATTATTGTTATTATAAATTATTTGTTTATTAATCTTTTGGCTCATTGCAAAAGCATAGGATATTCTCTGTCTGTGCGTAGTGTTTTGTTTGTTGTTCAGGTGGATTGAATTTTTTTTTTGCATGTTTTTTTTTTTTCTCTCTCCCCCACTCCAACTTCCCTTTGTTCTCTGTTCTTTTTTTTCTTTTTGTCCCCTCCGGTGTCCAGCAATAAGGTGCAGATTCAAATTAAAAAACTAGAATAAAGATCTTTTTTCAAGAGTGACATATAAAGCTCTACTTGACAAAGTAAATTTGCTCGGCACAAAACAGCAGCCAGACAATCATTCTGCTTGCTACAATGCTGGACAAGACAGATGTAAAAAAAAAAAAAAAAAAAAACCTCTATGGTCCTTTTCATCCTCTTTGGGGTGTTTGTCCTAAACTTCAAGTCCTGACTCCGAGGCTTTTCAAGGGGACAATGACTGCACACATTAATATTCTAGTGTTCTGCTTATGCCATTCTTGTTTTCATGTTTGCGACTGTGCTCAACTCTTTTTTTACTTCTCTTTTCCCCTCATCCCTCATCCTCCTTTTTTTAGTTACACATGCAAAGTCAGCTGGATTGTACAAGCAGCCCTTTTAAACGAAAGCCAGCTTCATTCCTTGTGACACATCATTTGTTTTGTTTTTGTGGAGTTGCACAAATGCTGATGCTCTACTTCTGGGGCCAACCACCTTGCATTGTAGTATTCTAAGCAGCCTGCTCTTAATGCACTGTGCGTAGACTTCATTAAGATTTTAATTAATTCTGCATTTTGGTCCTGTGTAAATAAGAGTGACGTGCAGATCAAGCAGTGTTTGCTGGCTAACATTTGTGTAGCCCTGGTTTGAAAAAGACAAAATGTTGTGGTCTTATTTAAAGGCATGTTATTTGATTTTCTAGTATTTAAATTCACATAACTTCTATCTGGGATGTATTCTGCATTTAGTCATTTAAACGTGACATACGAAGGACTAATGACTTGTTCTGCCAAAGACTTACACCAGCTATCATTTGCGTTGCAGCTGTCCCATTTTATCCATAACTGTCAGACAGATAACTCCAGCTCAAGCAGTTTCCAAAGGGTATTCAGGCTACTTCCTTAATCCAAGAGATATTTTGTATTCTGGCGGCTCAGAGCATTCCCCTAGGCTGTTACTTTTGGTACTCAACAGATTCAGAGATTCTTTTTTTTCCATTCCTTCATCCAACAGGAAGGTCAGGGGTTGTACTTGACTGCAGAAAAGCCTCCTGGAGCTGGTAGGGATTCTTAATCTTGCTCATGGATACTTCAGCAGTGCATTTGCCTGTTGACACAAAAGTTAACTCAAATTGACTTCATAACAGCCCCTGCAGTTTGAAATGACCGACAACTTCTAAGAAAGTTTTGTCTGTGTACTATACAAAATGCTATTAATGTGTTCAAAGGGACATTGTGTAAAAATTTCTGTTGTTTAATAGTCAAAATCGATATCTGCATGTATATGTGTGTTATCATTGGTGTATGACCTCCGCTAATGATCTGACACATTCTCGCAATCGAAGAATTTTAGATTTGTTCATAAATATGATGGGTAAGTTGGTAGGAAAGCGCCATGATGGTCTGCCATCTTGAACTACAGCCGCCGGTAAGGGACAAATAGCACCAACGTGGAGTAGCTGAAAGCTGCCGTTTACCGTGACTCAAAGCAACTAAAACCACGTAAACGTACAGTTCCACCAGGGGAGTAGAACGCCATGCCATGAATTTGTGGAATCACCAGTTGATTAAGTTCTGTAGTGAATGAAACTGGTTCTGTGGCTGAGCAGAACAAATGGCATGGAGAAGACCTGTTGAAGCCACAATTCCCATCTCACACACTCAAACTAATAATGGGATGCAGTTTGCAATATTTATGAAATCACGAACCTCTTCACCTGAGTGAACACTCAATGAACTATTGGATGACATGCTTTTGTCTGTGTTGTGGAGGCTTTTTGATACACGCCAGCTACTGTTGTTGCAATATGTGTTTAAGAAAGTGAGGTGCGTGCCAGAATGCGCTATACATTAGAATGGGATACACGATTCCAATGTTAAGTGGCAGTAATTCTTACACAATGTCCCTTTAAAATCAAAATATCTCACATTAATTATTAAACAAAGATATTTAGTTATGAAGATGGCAGTTTGATTGAAAGCTTCAAGTTAACAACCACAGTGACAAAGTGCAGGAACCTGAACCAAGAACTTGATTTTGAAATTATGCCTATTTATCCACTGCAGAAACATTTAGAGCTGTTAAAGTATCAGAGTTTTGGAAATGGCAAAGCTTGAATGAGTTTATCCATGAGACATGTGTTTTGACACTGAGATCGAAAATGTGAATGCACATGCCATGATGCAACATGGCATACAGCTATATACAGCTATGGTAGACTTCAAAGAGAGGAAGAATTGACTAAGTCTAAGAAATAATAACCATCAGACAGAAATTAATTTTTAATGGAAGTAGAACCAGTAGAGAACAGAGCCAGTATGCTACTGATTTTGCTGTTCTCCATACTAGATAATATCCATTAGGACTTTCACAGTAGCTTAGTTTGACATCACATATCTAACTATAAATAAAGAGGTGGTTGTTTTGTGCTGGACTATTAAACAGGACGTTTAACTACATTTTAAGGTTTAAGAACTTATAGAATCAGAGGAAAGGTCGATGCAGAAAAATCTGAAAGATGAACCATGGAAATTATGAAATTCAAAAAGCCTTACAGTGCACAGTTCTCTTCTCCATTGTGATGTATCTCCATACTCTGACAAAGTTTGTCGGAGTCGTACTCCCGTGTCCTGGCAGCCTGATACCGATCATGTGTCTACATTGGGTGAACCACAAAGTTCTTTCAGTCTCACATGGTTCTCATTTGTTCTGCAACTCATCTAGAAATTCCATAAAATATGTAGGTTTATAATAGTCTTGTATTTTAAAAAAATGCAACACATCATTGCATTTGTAGTTACAATGGCATCAGCTAAGTCCACTTTATATGTACAAAGTGCATCCATGCAGGAATGCTAAATCCAGTACCTTTGATCCAGAAAAAAATACCTGAAAGGTTGTGGTTTTTGCAACATGCTCTAACAAAATAATCCATGGTGATGGAAAATGGTAGAAAAGAGCCAGCAACTTTCAGCTATTCTGTATTCAGTGTTAAAACAGAGACCACTTTCACGTGTTATTTTTTTTCCCCTCATTTACAAAGGAGAGTTTTAAGAGTGTGGCTGCGAACAGTTACTTTTTGTCATGTAAATCTGTGTTTTGGTATCACATTTATGTTTACTCTTTGCGAATAGAGCAACTTGCATTTTGCACCTAAACACCACACTGTCTTAAATGGGATAACAATATCTTGTGTGGAGCAATTCAGATTCAGACTTGGCAAGTTTAAAGCTTTATTATGGGATGATCCTGACATAGCCAACTTTAATTTGCAAAACAAATATGGGAATGTTATCCATTATATTATTAAAACAGTGGCTTATGACATTCACTGCAAACTGAAGTTGTTTCATTAAATCAAGATCACCAATGTTTGACTCAAAGTGTATATAACTAGTGAGAAAGGAGTCGCATAAAGGTTATTGCTTGTTGCAGTACATCACTTAGTGGATACGGTTCTTTGAGTAATTCCATCAAACACTTATCTCTAGTTTGATTCATTGTTTGTCATTTGTAGGTGTTTCATCATGCTTTTCTTTGATATCACCAAGGTTGGCTCTGGGGTAAAATAACATTGGATAGCTGTGATCCATAGCTATAAATCTATCCTTAATTCTCTCCCTCGCTCATTTCACTCCTGTTGTCTGCCTGTGCTGCTCAGATGATAGTTGACAGTTTAATTGAAGAATTGCAAAGGAAAGAGAACAGAAATGAGATTTTCTTGCTTCTGTGCTTTGTTTTTCCACTAAATGTCTCATGTACACCCTCAGACAACCTTTATGTTTTGTGGATTTTTGATTGGGCGAATATCAGATTGTCCTTTCGGGTCCTTCCTACACACAAGTAGGGAATTGCTTGTGACAAGTTATCAGGCCTCAAATGATGTCTGTAATGGTGGATTAGCTGATGACATGGCCTTTCATGAACAGCAGAGGAGATTTGCATTGTATAATAAAAGATTCTATCTACAGCTTCTGGTACAGCTTGCCATGATACAACTCTGAGTTCAAACTGTCATAAATATCTTATTATGGCTTGTGATTTATCATTTTGATGAGGGAGCAGCAGTTTTTTGTTGCATTCTGTGTCTTTCGCAGGCTTGATCTAAACATCTGAATTTGACTTTGGTCTTAAAGCCAAAGATCTTTATAGGATCCTCACTAAAGCAAATGAGAATCATCTACATTTCCAGTTGGACAATTTTGTGAAGTATATTTTGGTAGATATCCTTCAGCTCACTGACTCCAGTGTAATAGCTTGTTATTTGGGATAGACAATGGCCAACAGCAAGGGCTTCTCTGCACCATGAAAGGATTTATCCAATATGGAAAAATAACTGCAACACTGAGAAAAAGAATATCTAAAGGCAAAGTCATTCTGATCTGAAAGGAAAAAAGGCAAATAAGGGGAAATTGTTTACAGCGAAAGAAGATGGTAATATTATTAATTACAATTTCTTGTCAAATTATGCTTTGCAATAGATTTTAAAGCCAAGCTTAAAGGAATGTCTGGACATTTTCAGACATCTCCTTGTTTATTTTTCTGCTATTATTTTTTTGCTGGGTTAATGGCAACTCTGTGGTAACAAAGCTGCTGAAAGTCACTGGTCCTGGCCAAGGACTCTACTAAGGCCAATGACTACTACAAATACATTTATCAAGCATTATATTTTCCAGAGAATTTTCATTTGCAGTTCACATATATTAATAAACTAAGGGTGCATTCACTCCAACCTTTTTGATTCAAATCCGTAGTCTGTTTGATTGGAAAGTTGGCTGTGTTTGGGGAATTGTGAATGCACAAACGAACTCTGATTCGGATCGAATATTCCAAAGCAGAGTGCATTTATCGGTTCAGCCCACGGCATTGTGGGTAAACACAACCAAAACATATGTGTGTGTGGGACAAAAGGCGGCCGTGGACGGGAGAAAGGGCTTGCAGTTAGACATGGAAGAACTCTGTAAAAGTTCTGATAGAAATATGGTCAACCTACGATCGCTAGGATCTGATATAGCTCCATATTTTGCTTTTATGTGGTAGAAACAGTTGAAGTTGTCCTAGAAAAGTTGTCCTGCATTAAGCAATAGATGAAAAGGTTTTCTTCTTCGGTGTGTGTCTTGTCCTCTCCTTCAGTAATTCTTGATGCAGCGAGTCTGGCAGGGAGTGGAACATGTTATTTAAAAGGTCTGATTTGTTTGACTAGTACAGCGTGAACACAAACTCTGCCTGGAAGAATGTTACACCCCTCAACTGAACCGACTCCCCAATCGTACCGAGTCTGGTTGACTATCCTGTTGTGAATGCAGCCTAAGATACCATTAGCAATTGAATGCCTTGTTATTTCTGTATTAGAAATTTGAAGTTATTTCTGATAGATAGTTGCAAATCAAATGCTTTATAATCTATCTCTTTTCCAGTCCAGCTATTGTACCAATCTAGCTACTGCATTTAGGTGTCCTGCATATAATAGCTTTAAAAAGAATTACCAACAATTAGCTTTTGTGATGTTGAGTTCAAACACCAAGGTATCTGAAATGACCGATATTTTAAAAATTTATGTAATTTCTATGTAATGTAGACAT
>JAOXYM010000010.1:14305499-14316667 GCA_028567055.1 Leptatherina wallacei | reverse complement strand
TATCTATCTATCTATCTATCTATCTATCTATCTATCTATCTATCTATCTATCTATCTATCTATCTATCTATCTCATGGCCAAAGAAGCGAGCTGCTGGCCAGCATGAAGCTCTGTTACTTCTGCTGCTGTAGGAAGAAGTCACAGTTGTTGTTGCTGCTGCCACCGCTTCCCATCTCTGTTCTTCTTCCCCTCTGCTGTGTAATGTCGACACTGTAGTGGGTTATAGCTTGATTTTTTTTCCTGTGTTTTGAACCCCAGTTTGTGTTAAATCAGGTCACTTTCGATGTAATAGCCTTCACGAAAGTCCCCACCACAAACCACAGAGTTGGCTGATACCCGACAGCTGGTGAAATCCTGTCTTTTCACCTGCACAAATCTCACCCAAACCCGAAAACGTATTTTCTTTGCTGGAAATCTATGTACACGATGTCCATACAAAATAGAGTTTGAACAACCCCCACATACACAAGAGTTTACCATTTCTGAAAATGCGGAATATCCTTGACTGCACAACAGCCGTTGTGTAAACAACAGCTGATGATCTCGACCTCCTGCTATGTAATGCGTCACGTGACTTGAAAGCCACTTGTTATTTTGGAAGCACAGTTTTTTTCCTTAATTTGATACTAGAAACACTCGCCAGTTATTTTGAAACCCTGGGGAATAACCAGTTATGGTAAGATCCCCTCAGAGAAAACATTAAAGTTGCTCTTGAAGGCAGTTCTGAAGGCAGAAGGGGTGCAACCTGTTAGGAGTGAGGCATACCTGACAAAATTGTCAGTGAGTGTGTTTTTAAGTAAAGAGTGGCTAATATAAAAATTACCTTAACTTTTTCAGCCATAAGAACAGTGCAAGTTTAGTCAGTATCATAATTCATCATTAAAACTCCAACTTGCGTCCTTGTGTTTTATTTTGATGAGCAGCAAAAGACCTTGAAAGAAATTTGCCCTAGCTACAAATCCATGTACCTGCATATCTCTCTTGTTTTACGTTTTTATCCACCAAGACTGCCAGATCGACTGAGATATAGATGACTACTTTAAATCTTTATTTAAAACTCATTTCATATTGCTTGAAACCTCACAGGCCTAATACAAACAGTTGCCCTGTTTAGACAATCATGTCAAGATGTGACCAAAAGGTTAGCAAAAAATATCAGTTTAAATCTTGTTTCAAAGAAGTCTAATAAATGAGAGAAGGGCATGTGAGAGCTCAGGGTCTGTCATGGTTTAAGATGCAGAGGATGATTTTATACCCAGAGGCATGCACTTTGGTTAGAGACTGAAATCAGTGTTTTCTGTCATAAGAATTTAATCAGACCCTAACCTTACACAGTGCTGTCACAGGAAATATCTTTGTGTTGAATTTGGGTGTGAGGCAGAAGGGGGCGGGGTGTCAACGTGTAGGGGGTAACATCTGTTTCAAAGCAAACCAGGACCCATGCCTATGTGTTTGACGTTGCATCAGCAAAGTTGGCTGGGGTTTTCTTCCATGGACAACACGTCGCCCTTGGCATAAACAAGAGGAAGTGATGATTAAACACAGCCCTGTTGCTTCCAGAAAAGAGCAGCATTTTTTGCCTGAATCTCAGAAACACTCCCTTTTGTTTGTGCTTGATGCACACATATCCATTCACAGACGCACAAGCTAATGCTGTAGTGCTGAGCTTTAGATTTCCTTGCCGGAGGCCTCAGAAGGAGCACTTGAGTACAGTCGTCTGGCTTGCATGATTGCAACATGGGGTCAGCTTTCAGATATACAGCTGCTCCTCCTCACATATCCCATCCACCCCCTAGCTGCATGCATTTTGGCAATTATATTAATGTTAGCCATGCGCACACACATGCAAGCACAAGCAAAAAAAAAAAAAAAAAAAGGAGCACATGTGCATCCACAAGCACAAATGAATGCCGGAGCACCAAAACACACAGATGCAGACGCACAAACAGCCCTCCGGGCTTTATTTGAATAAACAGAAGTTCTGCTGGAGCTGTGCAGCCGACCTGCTTTTCAGTGTTTGTCTGTTTTCTCTTTTCTTTTCTTTTTTTGTGGTCTTGAACAACAGCTGTCTCACTCTTGTAGATCTCTCCTTCTGCCGCTGTCTCACTGTTTCCTTCTTCGTCTTTGCCTTTGTTATCTTTGTTTCCCTCCCAGCCGCTGTCCTCTTTTTGCTCTTTCTTTGTCTTTTTTGTCTGCTTTTTGCAACATCTCATTACTACAGAGGGTATAAGTAAAGAATGTTGGCCTCTTTTTTCTGTCTCTTCTCCATCCTTGTCTCTCTCTTAGTCTTTACCTCAGCTAACTCGCACTTCACTCCCTGTAGTTTTCCTTCCTTTGCAATATGTCACTTCATCCCCCCGGCTTCCTCTCTTTCTCACATTTCTCCCTCAGTTTTCTCTTTACCTTCTATCATAAGCAAGAACTGCCTAACATTTTGCATCCCTGCAGCATTAGGGACAAGAAGAGGGGGAGGATGGGAGAAGAGTATTAGCGGGAGGAGATCAGGAGCTGGCACCAATGTGGGTATCTGACTGGTGCAGGGAGCACCCAGCTAAGTGGAATCAGATACTCCTTGCACTTCTCCAGTGCATTGCAGTGCCTGAACCCTCAGAGTCACAGAAAAACTGCTCTCACCATCCACGCTACCAATAGATGAATTTAGACTTTATCAACTTTGAATATAGAAAAATGTTTGCCTATCAATTTACAAAGGACCATTTAACAGCTGAAAATAAAACGAGAAGCAGGTGCAAAATATGGTCAATTGGGCATGACAGATTCAATTATTTCTTGATTAATTTAACTGAAAGATACTCTGTAGACAGAAAAAAAGGAAATCAAAATATGCCAAGTTTCTTTTTTTGTTTTAGTTTTTTTTTTATCTCGTCCTTGAAACCTTGAAATCCACCCGTTCCATTTATCAAATTGTTTTTGGGGTACCTCTACAGACATATAATTGACAGTATTAAACAAGAGAAGTTAATGATTTTTGAATGGGAGTCTATTTAAACCTAAGATGTCTTGAAGCCAGTGCTCTGTAGATATCAGTGTAATGTCATCATCACCAAAACTATTAGTTTTTCTAAAAGTGGAGACACCTTGGAAACATTGCTAGAATTCTGGGGACTGAAATGTATTCAGTACTGGTCTTGTAACCACACAAAGGGACTGATAGGAATTATTTTCTGAGATGATTCAAATAGTTTACTACTTTTGACTGGAGTGTGGACATCAGCCACACACACTGGGACTGAAATCAAGCTGCCAGCTGTCTTGCAGATGGTAAACTTGATCAGTTGCATCTTACAGTTTGTTAACAGATTATTTTTGCTCACTTTTGTATCTCTGCTTGCAGTTAAAGCCTTCAAAATTAGTGTGCACCTGTGTCTCCATCAATGTCAACTGGAGACAGAGTGGGTAAATACCTGCATCTTGAATCATTTGACGTGGGACTAAATGCCATTTGAATACTTTCCAATTGTACTAAAAAGGCAAATGTTTTTGGGTGTTGGGGTTTTCTTTTGTTTTCTTTTGTTTTTTTTTACCATTGTTTAAACATCTTCATTATATTCTTATGGCACTTGAAAATTGTCTTTAATTTTGACACATTAAGTGACAATGTCCATAATTCTTGTACAAAATAAAACTGAGTTAAAAGTATCACCACTGTCATTGAAGTACAAAATGCTTACTGTACAACAATGTCTATGTTCCATGAATGTATTGTGACTACCTCAGCGCCCTTCTATGTTGTCCCTGTACCACATACGTATGCACAATGGCATGGTGCAATGAAATCATAGCAATGATGTCTTGGTGAGATTGTGTATTGGGTAGACTTGCCATAAAGGGCCTTACAACCCTATAAATGGACTAAATGTCAAAAGTGGTGTCCGCAGTCTGCAAACTAACAGAAAAATAGTACAGCACCTGGTTTAATTAATCTATTATTGAAGGTCATAAATGAGTCATTTAAATGCTTAACTTCCTGTCTACTGTTCTGTTCCACTTGCCAGCTGTCTGCTGCCTTCCACTTTTCCATTCATTTCCCTTGTCTCTTCTCACCTCTTCCTTTCTCTCCTGTTCTCTACACTAATCTCCCATTACCAGAGATGCCATGTTACGGACAAGTGTTTTCAGGCAGCATAGGTGTGTTCTCTGCATCTGCTAAATATGAGACCTGTCTTTGAAACACATACTTCCAAATCTATTCTTCCTCACACATCTTGCGGTTTCAATGCCACTTATAAAGCTATACATTTACAGAGCAGTCGATGGTTGGTGAGCTCTGTTTTCTTGCTGTGTTTGTCTGACTTATGGGAAGAAGAAAAACAACAGGGGACATTCTTGAAGCACAACGTGGCCCCCTGGTGACAGCTAGTGGTAGTGTAGATGCTCTGCAGAGCCTCCATCACCCTGCTGCCCAGGTCTGTGCTTTCATTCCGCTCACACAGTGTCTGGCCTTTCACTGTCAAGTCAGCAGCTGATTTAAAGAAGATACTGCACACTAAAGTTCAGTCCAACAGCTGCAGAATTCTATTTGGAGCGGCAGATGGTTTACCATGACAGTGAGCCAAATTCCACAGAGGCTAAAAACATTTGCAGAGTGTTTATGGTTTTAATAGTTTCATTTCAAATCATTACCTTATCCTTTCCTGTGGCTCAGTAGAGACAGCATGCTGCCACAGTCACCTCCTGATTCTGACAATGAAGTTCACACATAAAGGGTTATTTCACAAATTACAAAAAGAATAAAATATTTTCTCACTTCTCGTGATAATAGCCAATTTCTTTTCTCTTTTTTGGTAAGTAATCTTTTATGCATCTGTCTCAGACCTTTTATTACTTTGCCAACCAAGCTGGTGTCTTTGAGAGGCCACACTAAGATACAACACTGCTTGAAACTAAGATCAAAATGTTTTCATGGTGTGTTAGCATGTTGCTAACATGCTAATGTTTAGCCAGATAATTGATTCTGCTGCCATCATATTTGTAAAGAGAAAAAAAGGGTACAGCATATTAAAAGACAAGAATACTAGACAAGATCATATAGATAAGCTATCAAAGTCTTAAAAATATATCCTATAGAACACGTATATATTAATAATTTAAATAGCCAAATGTCTGCATTCTAACACCTTTTACTTTTAGCAATAATAGGAGCCTTTTACTAGGTTCACCTTTTCATCAGTTCCCAGCATGTCCTCTAATCAGAACAAGTAAATGTGCTTTTTGGCTACATCCTTCGAAAGGAACCACATTAGCTTCTATTTAACTACTGAGGTTTTCCATCTTGTTTTCCTTTTTCTAATTAGAGAATTGCAGAGATAAAATCCTAAACATGATGCCAGTATGCCCAAAAGAACATGGATATGCATTACAATGCAAAATATTCAGTCAGACAACTCGTGTGAATGTTTATCAATCTTTAATAGAGAATATGATTGAAGCTTGGCCTCTAAGCTCTGATCCCATTACTCTGTGCATGTTTTCACAGTTTGATATTAGAGTGATGAATGAAATTCTGCCCTGGAGCCAACAGGTAAACGCTGGCGTAGTGGAGAGGCTGGAAAAAAAGCAGATATGTGGATGAAAGCAGACATATGTGCATTTGATAATTGTGAAACAGGGTGAAAGGTAGATCACGAGAAGCAGAAGAGCAGCTCAAGTAAATATCAAGAAAATGGCTCAAAGGCATTGCTCAGTTTTTTTCATTTCAGGTTTTCTGTATCCTAAATTTACATCTGGCTTTACTATAGAAACTTTCTTGACCAATGGCTCTGGGTAGCTATGGCTTAATGTCAGCAGCTTACTCCAACAATGTTGGTTTTAGTTGCAGCACAGAAAGCTTGGCACAACCTGATTACATATTTTTTGTTGAGTCATTTGATTCCACCACCTGAAAGAGGGCTACCATTAGTTTAATTTTAGCACACTTCCCATCACACTTAGTTTTCTTTTTTGTTAGACACACGAGGGATCTTAATTTGTGTATTTACAGTTAGGTACATATATACATATACACTGACACAAGATACTTTTTTATCTGTTTACGGAAATATATTCCAATTACATTTTGGAATGGGCATGGACATAAAGTACACTCAGATTTCATTTTAGGGTATCCACATTCAAATACGAAAAGGGTTTAGGAGTTGTATTGCTGTATTGTGTCATATCATATGATAATGGCTGGAGGAGTAATTATGATCTATGTCACTTCTGGAAAAAAGGATCGGAAGCCAAAGGGATTGGCTCCAAAATGGTGTCATTCCCATTGACTCCCATGTTAAAAACGCCAACTTCACAGCAGAAATAAACATGTTTATAAAAGCCATTTTAGGTTTAATAGGTCAAGTTTACCTTCGTGACAACTGTGGGGGGAGTGAATTTATTTATAATTCATTCATTTAGTTGTTATTTAATCTTGAAATCCTTCATAATTAAGGGCGTATCCTTTTGATTAACAGGTGTCAGCTATCCGGCATTAAAGAGGCAGAAAGTAGCACAACTGCGTTTTTAGCCAGCTAACAGTGCGCGTTCGCTTTAGCCCGCCTACCTCCTTAAGCTGGTTAGCTCCCGTCAGCTCCGGGTTAGCTTGGGTAGCTCTTAGCTGCAGGCAGCTCAGAGTATGATGGGTGTCAATCATCCGCCCCCACTGTCAGCGCCACCTTGTCGGGCATTTCTGTATTTTCCAGGAGTGACGAGATGCGTGACATACCAAGACGGCGATGGTGGGAACCACCCAATGAGCTTCAATTCAGCTCTTCAGAAACCTAAGGGTCACGTGACGGAGGCTCTGTCAATTAATATCATTCCGTCAATGGTTCTTTCGTTATCAATTAAGCAGATAATGGGGAAGCTTTGGGGAAGAAACTGTCTCTGATCTCTGAATCTTTTTGTGGTGGTTTTAATGTTCCTGTATCACTTTCTTGATCGAAGCAGTACAAACAGTGCATTGCCTGGGTGGGGGTTGGCTGCAATGCGTCTGGCCCCCTTCTGGACTCAGGTGGTGTAGAGTCTAGATCTGGTAGACAGCAGCCCACAATCACCTGAGCTTGTCTCACCACCTGGGCTAAGTTCCTCTTGTCTGGTACTGTGCAGCTGCCATACCGCGCCGTCCCACTGAGACACAGGATGGTCTCAATGGTGGCTCCGTAAAAGTTCAGGAGCAGCTGAGAAGAGAGTCCCGTCTGCTTCAACTTCCTGAGAAAGAAGAGCCGTTGTTGGGCCTTGTTCGTCAGGTGTGAAGTGTTCACATTCTAGGAGAGGTCAGAGGACATGTGGAACAGTTCATCTCTTAATTTTACTTGTCAATTTAAAATACAAATACAAAAGACATTTAATCAATATACGTTTAGTAAAAATGGGGCTCCCTCAGAAGCTTTCTGTAGCTTATGAAATGGAGTATGCTCAGTACTATCACCTCCCTTGTGTTGTTGATGTTTACAACCAGATTGTTCCTGGAACACCATTTTGTGAGACTCTGGACCTCTTCTCTGTAGTGGGTCTCATCATTGTTGGATATGAGATCCACTATGATGGTATCGTCTGCAAACTTCACAATGATGTTTGTGAGGGGGGATGGCAGAGTAGTCCTTTGTGAAGAGGGCAGAGCTGAGCACAGAACCCTGCGGCACTACGGATCAGTGATGAAGATGTTGACTTCCCCATCCTCACCACCTGCGGTGGAAGTCACTGATCCTGGAGCAGAGTGATGCTGACAGGCCCAGGTTGTGGAGCTTCAGGGCCAGCACGTCAGGGAGAACAGTGTTAAAGGCTGAGCTGAAGTCCACAAACAGCATCCTGACATAGGTGTTGGGATGCTGCAGGCAAGTCAGGGCCGTGTGGAGTTCTATCAAGACAGCATCCTCTGTAGAACAGTTCTCTCTGTAGGCAAATTGCAGGCTGTCCAGGCTGGTAGAAATGGCGTCCTTGATGTGCTTTAGGAGGATCTGCACTTCATGATGACAGTGGTGAGAGCAACATGGTTGTAATCATTGAGGCAGGTGATGGGCACAGGCACAATGATGAGGGTATTCAGGACAGACTGAAGAAGTCCAGAAAAACTTCTGCCAGTTGGTCTGCACACAATTTTAGTGTCTGGCATGCCACCTTATCTGTAGCTGCAGCCTTGTTGATGTTGATCCTCAAGGTGGAGGTCACTTGGGGCAGCTGCAGGGTAAGGGGCTAATGCTGTGCCTCTGGCTGTGGACGGTGAACAGCACTTCTGTTGCTTGGAGTGTTGAAGCGCGCAAAGAAGCTGTTCCAGGTGTCAGGCAGAATGGGGTCGTGGCTGACCTGCTGGTCACTGCGCTCGTACTCTGTGATTGTCTTGTTGCCTTTTCACATGTTACATGTATTGTTGTTGTTGAAGAGCTCCCCAATGCGCGGCTTTTAGCAGGGACAGCTAGGTCCACAAATTTATTGTGGCAATTTACGGAACGTAAATGTTTTAAAATTTTGTCTCTGGCCAAATATTTATGGTCCTAACTGTACCTAAGCTCCTCCCCCTCCCGTCAATGCTCCCCCCCCAACGTGAACTCGAAGCAGAACTCAGCAGGGCACAGCCATTTCAGCAATCAGCAGGTGAGCACATTTCACACAGAGGGGGCGTGGGAAGGACAAGACATGAAGTCATCTGATTGGTTCTTTCCATTCGGACCGAATGGCAGGGATTGGTCTGAGTTCTTACAAGCCTGCAGCTTTCACTGTCAGTTCTGACTTTTTTCATTTCTTTTTATGAATACATAATGTATTGACTACTCTCAGGATGAAAGGACCATTTCACCCAGTATATTAAAAAGTGTTTCTGAACGGGATTACCAGATATAGCTTTAAGTATTTTGTAAACACCCACAAGCCCTGTCTTCAGCAGTTTAGCTTTTTTTGCTTTCTTGGATTGCACCCTAAATTTGATCACTATAGAAATGTAAATTTTTAGGGCTTTATCCCTTTCGGTATGAATTTGGTCACCTGGAGTTGGGCCATCCCAGCTCAAGTTAGCCAAGTGTCAGCTCTGAGAAACCTGCGTTGTTAGACTCCTCAGGCTAGTGTATTGTACATCTGTCCAATTGAAGCACTTCATGATGACGTTGCACAACTGAATCAAGTGACAGAATTTTAAATTCACGCTTATTTATATTTTTTTTTAGGAAAAAAAATCTCCTGAATGCACCAGTCTGCTGGCACTAATTTACATAAATGGAAATGTTCACAAGAGTAAAAACCTGTTGAGATTCTATAGGTAGGATGGTGTACAGTAATGCTTCTGTAGTCTTTCCATCTGTACCTTAAATGCTCTTAGTGCTGATTATGATTTCCACCTGTGCCACCATTCACTCTCCAAGCTAACTGACTATTTAAATATAACATACGATAAAATATAGTTATCTTAGTTAGTATATATAAGACAAGAGGAGGGTTTAAAGGATGCATTCACACGACTGAATCAAGCGACAGAATTTTAAATCCACATTTAATTAAACAGGAGTGATAGGACAAGCATTAGCTGTCTTACAGCTTGTTGACATTTTGTTACACCATCCCATTATGACTTTAAATAAAATCTATATGAGCCTATTTTTCAGCCAAAGTCTAATTTGAATAGGCTACAGCTAAACCTTGAACAGCCAAATAAATTTCAGATTGCATTTTTAAGCTGCAGTGGCATAATGAAAACAATACCTCACAAAGGCAGCAGGCAGACATGTTGACACTGCTTGCACTATTTCCATGAGTTGTTTTCCTTCTTCCTTGGATGCTAAAGTTGGATAGCAGGTTTTCTGTCAACATGAAGAAATGTGATCGCCAGTGCGAGAGAGATGCAAGAGTTATAGCCTATATCATTGACTGATATCATTAGCCGATAGCATTACCAAAGAGCTACATGTAAGAATACATGTGCCAAATGAACAAAGCATGAAAAAGCATGCCTTAATTCTCAATGCAAAAGAAGAAAAAGAAATGGTTTTATAATGTCACTATAAGAAAAGATAACTGTGATCCTGTTTTGCCACCTCTGATCCATAGTAAGCTCTCTGTGGGTGCAACAACATCTGCCACTGAGAGTAGCTTCAGCAATCTGATTCCTCACTGAGTTAACACTGAACAGTAAAAAGATAGGTACAGGTTAATGAAAATAAAAATAATTGATAATAAATAACCACAACTCAGGTAAGCTAACAGTAAGCTGTACAAGCAGTAACACCCCCAGGCTAAAAGAAAAATTTAAAGCTAGCTGTATATTGAAGTTCATAGCGATCTGTTGCACATAACGTTCTCCAGTTAAATCTGTTTTAAAGGCCCAATCTCAATTCTCCCCCTTAGCCCTTCCCCTCCGTTTTGCGCATTCATAACAGACAAAGGGGTGTCTCGATTCTCTTTCGGGGAGAGAGGAAGGGCTAAGGGGAAGGGGTGAATACCCCTTTCAGCAGAGCTTTTTCAGGTGCAGTGTCATGGTTTTAGTGAGCTGCCAGACCCACATGCAACACTCTCAGGAGACAAAAGAATTTTAAGGTGTTTATTTACAGCGGTCTCAGTCTGGGGTGAGTTCTGGAGACGTGGGAGAGGTGAGTTAGATCCAAGTGGTTCCAAAGATGGTGTTAAGGGAATGGCTGGAGGGCAGACAGGTGTGCAGTAGTAAGTTGGGAGGGGTAGTGATGGGACGTTTGAAGCCGAGGTGTCAAGGTGTGTACCGAGTAGGGAAGAGGCGTGGCAAATGGAGCCTCGTTCAGATGCTTGTATCAGATTGCTGAAAACCATGTGATCTATGACAAACAAGGCCTCGCAAGGCCTGTAAGGTGTGGTTTTTCAAAATAAAAGTGGGATAACGCTGCTGAGCTTCGTGGGTTGTTGTAGACTAGTGGTTTAAAAACTTTTTGAGGACTGTGTGAGATCATCCTGTGGCCATTGTTTAAATATAAGGGTAGAAAACGATCAGGATCTTCATAAATGACGATAAAGTGTTTTTTTCATGCATTTGGTTTCCCGCTGTAACAAAGCACTTACATGCGAAAATCTACTTCTCTTGCCAAAATATTTTCAAATGTGATTTTTAATATGGCATTAGTAATAACTTTATACATTAATTTGTTAAAAATATTAATATGTAAATCCCACAGATTAATATCTTTGCATTAACCAGTTGATAGCCCTAATTAAAACC
>JAOXYM010000010.1:14229410-14240746 GCA_028567055.1 Leptatherina wallacei | reverse complement strand
TTTGAGCTGTATAAAGGTAAATCATCTCCGTCACATATACAGTCATGAAATTACAACTTATATAGTGAAATCAATTCTATGTATGTGATCCACCCTAAGTATTCTATCAGAGAACCTACTGGTAAAAAATAGTGCATGTGCATTCTATCAAAATGTCTGGATCTTTATAAGTGACCTGTTGTTTTGTGTGTTGTCTTCTCATTTCAGAGGGCCCCATGCCTGCCTTTGCCTTGGGACCCAAATTTCCTAAATCCGCCACTGGGTGTGGTTGAGGCGTAGCCCTGCTCCCAAACCTAAGTTAACCTATTAACTTATGTCTGGAAATTTTGTGAAGACTTTGATCTAAAGGTATTAGTTTTTTTTATTTAGCTCTTTTTAAAAAACTGCAAAGTCTTGCAATGTGCATCAAAGTATAACACATTCTGGATTGAAACTTCATTTCAAAAGGAGATTGCCATGAAATGAACATGTCAGTCAGGTTGGTATGAATCATCATGCTTCAAACAGCTAAAGAATAACTATTGAAAACAAAGTTTTTGAGTTGACCTCAAAGTCTTTCCCATAAAAGCAATATTCCAAAGGTTATACATCTAAGGGCTCAAATGCTCAGCGTTAAATATGCATATGCAAACCATATTGTTTCCGAACAGTATGAATTCTACTTAAACACAATGTGGCTATAAGTTTGGCTAGGTATTTGAGGTATTTGGTGTGTGGTCAGGCTCCTCATTTTTTTGGAGCTTGCTGTAGAAATGAAAAATATGTCAGTCCCTTGATGTGATCTAGTATGTGTTACCGTGACTAATAATCATAGCCAAAATCTAAAAGCATAACCCAGTGGTGGTTAGCCAGAATTGCTTTTAAAGTGGCCTCTTCTAAAGGTGATGGTGAGAAATGCAAGCTTTTGATAAGAGCTGAATTTATCATTTGACCAATTCAGAATAAAAAAGGAAAGGCATCTCAGTGAAACAAAAATGTATGCCTGAGCAGAGACTTGATAAGACACTTTGAAAGCAGGAATGCTATTGATTCTTGCAGAAATATTCTCAATATTTCATCAGTCAGACATTAAAAGTCTTTATTACTCATCGTCAGCACACTTATTTATTATTTATTATTCCTTTCATCCTAAAGTTTTCCAACAAGGCTGCTTTTACATATATAAGCACATTTACTTCCTGTTATAATGAAGTGCCATGATGGAAATATGTCTTGAATAGTTTCCATCCTTGTAAGGATCTGTTGCATAGCGTTATTGTTACCACAGTTGTTCTGACAGGATATCTGCTCTGACTCAGAAAAACTATCTCCTTAATAACAAAAGATGGCAGCTCCAATACGCTGTCTTTCAGTCTGTTTGAGCTGTGAAAAAAAGTGCAATCTCTTTCTGTGTTTACCAACTGACTCACAATAAGATGTGAACACTGAAGAGTCTCACTTTTACTGTAATAAGTATCTCTAAAGGTATTTTTACATCTTTAAAGGAAAATAAAATGGGTTCTGTTAGTAAATCCAGGTCTGTTTTGCAACAGGGCTTTTTGTCTGCTATTGTACATAAAGTTATGTAATACTCTCATAATCCCCTCATCACTGAGACAGCTCAGTATATAAGCTGCAGTAATGAGATACCAAACGGCCCGTTAAATGCTTGTCAAACAACCTGTCATGTTAGTGCAATGGCAGACCGGTGGCTTCAATTTCATGAATTTATATTCATATTGTCTGAATATACAGTAAATACTGTCATCTAACAACAGCGTATGTCCCTGTTTTACTGAGAAATAGATTTACATGTGTACTATTAAAATAAGTATTTGCTAAAGCAAAAATAATCATCCACCAACTGGTATGTACTGTATTTCATCTTAAGAGTAGGGGGAAAAAACTATTATGATTCAGGACAACAGCTGTTCTCACTGTAGCACATCCTCAGAGAAAATCCCAGATATGTGTCAGAAAAAAGCACTCATTTTGCTTTTGGAGCAGATATTTAATTCAGCTGAGTGGATGTGATGTGAGGCCCCAAATTTTCCCATTTACATACTTATTTGCATGTCATAGAAGATCAGCTGCAGGGTAATTTCATTAGGGTGGAATGACTCTGGCATATCTTCAAACAGAACATTGTTAAATGTGAATGTCACTGCTTGTTGAAACATGACCTTTGCAGCAAAATATGTTTTATCATAGGTTCACTTTGGGAGCAGTGTTGTTTGTCTTGTTCATTGTGTTTTCATTCACCAGTTCATTTTCATATACCCATGGTGTCTTCTGTTCCACTATTCAGTATTTTATCTGTAACCAAATTGCTTAGCGAGTAGGTATTTAATGTCCATAACTTCTGTTATGTCCATAACTCCTTTAATATTAACGCAATGTATTTACCTTTGACACTTACTGTCCACGATTGTACTGTTATAACAATTTACCCAATGCAAGATCAGTTAAGTTTGTAAACCAGTATTATCTGTTTTTTTTTCATGCATTCAAAACTTTGGCATAAATGTTGACAATACAACTTTAAATCATGGTCAGTGTAAGACAAGAATGAAATGAAATGAAAAATACTTTATTTATCCCTCTTAGGGGAAATTATTGTTGTAGCAGAGTTTTTTTTTCTTCAAATAATAATAATAATAATAATGATGATACAAACAATTAAATAAAACAAGCTAGGCTAATGTAAAAATAACCTGATGGCGTAAAATAGGCTTTTTAGCACTGAGGGTTCTAATTAAAAAAAATATTTCTTAAATTACCAGCAACTGAATGTATTCAATCTCTTGATTGGTTTTGATTACATTTTTAGGAAATATCAGAAATGGAATAAAGAAAGAAGTGATTAGATTTTGGGTGTGATCCGGATCACCACCTGAATCCAATTTTTTTTTAAAGGAGATAAGGATAATTTTGCCATTAGAGTTCTAACTAAAAAGTACTTCCCACAATCATTGGCAAAAAACAGTAGCTGAAATATAAACGTCTTGATCCTGAAGATTGTCATTCAAAGCGTTCAACTGGTTTAATAGGGGAACTTGTAATGAGCTAAATCTGTCCACCACCTGTGAAAGTTGTTCAGTCTCTTTTAACATTTTCATGAATAGTAATTTACTGATGCCTAGCCCTGCAGACATACAGCTCTGGAGTGTTAGTGCACAGAGGGGGAAGGCAAAGATGAAAGCAATGTCTGTATGTCTCTATGTAAAGGTGTGTAAAAAAATATGGCAGTGATGCTGAAAGTAATCACACCCCTTTCTTTCAGAAAAAAGAATGTAATGTATATTCAAATGAAAGTAAAAACTCCTCCCATTTCAAATATTTGTATATACTTTAATCTAATGTAGATTCAGTGTGAAGACTGACTGAATATTATCAGTTTGATCACATGATATAAAATAAATGTAAACAGAAAGTGCCCCTTCTTGTCAATTAGTATCTGCGTGGGACATTTTGTAATTTATTTTACTTTTATTCATTGTTTTAGATAAAATACAATGTTATTAATCAGTACCAGATTGTGACCACCTTTTACCTTAATCACACAATTCACATGAGGTCTTTATTTAGAATATTTTATTAAAGGCAAGGCATCTTCATTTATATAACACATCTCATATAAATGGCAACCCAATGTGCTGTGCATGATTAAAAAGATATTCAGATGGAAGAAAATGTGAGTTGCTAATACAGAGAAATAAACAAGAATACATCGGGGTCGTCATCATCATCATCATCATCATCATCATCATCAACAACATCATCATCATCATCATCATCATCATCATCATCATCATCATAGGTGTACATATTCAAGAAAATGGATTAAAAAATAAAAAAACATTTTCATTATTTAAAAGCAGTGGCAAATAAAATAGTTTTAAAACCTTATTTAAATGAATGTTTTGAGCAGACTCTGGGTTTTCTGATCATTTGTTTCAGATATAAGTAGCAAAATAACTAAATTTAGATTCTCCTTGTCTATTTTTCTCTCTCATGGAAAGCAAACTTGTCCCAGGCGATCTTAGAAGTTGTGATGGCTCATATAGCGTCAGTAGATCTAATACAGTATATACATTTGCCCAGAACCTTTCAGTACCTTGTACACCAGCAGCAAAATTCTAAAATCAATTCTTTGCTGCACAGGAAGTCAACATTAAGAGCTATTAACTGAAGTGATATGCTCGCTTGTGGAGACACAAGTAACAGAAAAAACTGGCACATAACACTATTCATTGGACAAGTTTAATACAGTACGGAAAAGTGTTTGAAAGGACATACATACATCCTAATTTTAAGATGCAGTAAGGTCTGGATGAATGACCAGATGTCATATTTAGAATAAAATAAAGCTGTCACCTTGATCTAAAGAAAAGAATAAAGTTATATTAAAGTTAAAACAGGGGATCCATCTTTCTTTTTATGCTTTTATCACCTGCTTCAAGGTAACTGCTGATAGGTTTCAGTGTCTCAAAAGAAAATTAAATTTTAAAACAAGCTTTTCTGCTCTAACATTCATTGTACAATAATGGTCTGTGGGTGTAAACTGACAAGGCTGATGGTGCAATCATTTTAAAGGCTGAAAAGAATCTGGTGAGTATGCACAGTTTTAATTTCACATGGCACATAGACATGATCATACAGGTGAATTGAAATCCTGCAGCTATAATAGAAATAAATCAAAACCCATAATAGCATTGTAACTTTTTGCTCTTTAAGTGCACCTCCAAAAATTCAGACGTTGAAGCCTTAAAAATTGAAAAAGGAAATTAGAAAAAAATCAACGGATGATTGTACATTTATGTGTTTGAGCAGCACACACTACACATAGTTGCAGTACACATTAGTCTGACCTTATCTCCATCAGTTTAATGGCATTTAGGGAAAATGTATGACTACTTTACAACCATTGGGGAGTAAAAACATGTTCCCTTCATAGTTGCCTGTGGATGGATAGTCAAAAAACTGATTTTTGAAGGACTGTATGATATTTGATATGTGTACATCAAAGTGTAAAAAGTTTAACAAAAGCCCATTCAAAAAAAGTAGTAATAATAACAAAAAGCAATTTTCCTTCTGCCTGCTCTGTGGAGCAAAAATATATTTTTTGTGCTTTAGAGATTTCAAAAAAGAGGAGTATTAACATAGAAAATTAATGCTAGTTTTGTTCGAGGCAAAACCAAGAAAACTACTCATTTGTCTCTTGCTTGGTTTTATCAAAAACACACCAGTCCAACACAGTGTCTAATCCTCTGACCCCAGGGATATCGAGAAAGTAGGCTTCTGTAATTTTTGCTATTGTGTGATGGAAGTGACATCTCATTACATCCAGACCATCTTACATTAGAATTTACTGTTCACAGTGATGGAGACCGGTCACATCAATCCATCCTGAAAGCCTCAGCATGGAGAATTCAGTCGTCAGAAGTCTTGAAGGGATTCATTTAATCAAGTAGCAGTGTGTCAAGAGAGTCTGAAGGATTTTGCATCTGGTCACATCATTAGTGCTGCTGAACTCTTCCGCATGAAAATACACTTCTTTATGTTAACTTCTTGCTCCAGAAGGCTTCATTTGACTGTTTCTAAAACATAGATCATTTCATCCTGCTTTACTGCAGTGATATAAAGACAGCATGAAGATGAGTGAGCAATGGCTGTTCGAGGAATTTGGCAAAATGACAAAGAAGTCAGATTTCATCATTGCACTGGCATTGATGTAACCTGTCTATCTTAAAGAGCTAATGGTTCTGCGAGTAATTTGCATGGAGAAAGCTGTGGCGTCAAAAACACCACAGAGAGCCATCTGGAACTGCAGCCCAATGGCAGAGATCTGGATATTCTATTAGCACTGATTGCACTGTACCTAAGCCAATCAACATCAGATAAGGAGCCCACTCTGTGAAGCAGCTGACACACACTTGTTCCCAGTCTCAGTGTCAGCTGCCCATCTTGTCCCAGGTGTAATTTCCTTTTTTGTTACTCTCTGCTAGACTCCAATTAAAATGCCTGTTAATCTACGGCATGCTGATCTGCTCTGTCAATTACATAAATTACATGTAAAATACTTCAAACTCTTTTTGAAAAAACTAACTAGCAACAGCTCTATCTTTCATGACAGTACTATCCATCATCCATCCATCCATCCATCCATCTTCTACTGCTTATCTGGATCAGGTTGCGGGGTGAGCAGCCTATGCAGGGAAGCCCAGACTTCCCTCTCCTCAGCCACATTAGCCAGCTCATCTGGGGGGATCCCAAGGCGCTCCCAGGCCAGCCGAGAGATGTAATCCCTCCAGTGTGTCCTGGGCCTTCCCGAAATACCTCACCAGGGAAGCATTCAGGAGGCATCCTTACCAGATGCCTGAACCACCTCATCTGGCTCCTCTCGATGCGGAGGAGCAGCGGCTCTACTCTGAGCACCTCCTGAATGACTGCACTTCTCATCCTATCTCTATGGGAGAGCCCGGCCACCCTGCAGAGGAAACTCATTTCGGCCGCTTGTATTAGCGATCTCGTTCTTTCCGTCACTACCCAGAGCTCGTGCCCAGCTTGTGCCCATAAGTGAGGGTATGTATATTGATCGGTAAATCGAGAGCTTCACCTCTTGGCTCAGCTCCTTCTACACCAAGACCAATAAAGAGTCTGCATCACTGCAGATGCTGCACTGATCTGCCTTTTGATCTCTCGCTTCACGCTTCCCTCACTCGTGAACAGGACCCCGAGATACTTGAACTCCTACAGTTGGGGCAGGACCCATTTCCAACCTAGAGGGGACGCTCCACCTTTTCCCAGCGGAGGATCATGGCCTCAGATTTGGAGGTGCTGATTCTCATCCCAACCGCTTCATACTTGGCTGAAAATCACTCCAGCGAGAGCTGGAGATCACGGCCCGATGAAGCCAGCAGAACCACGTCATCTGGAAAAAGCAGAGACCCAATCCTGAAGCCACCAAACCGGATCCCCTCAACACCTCGGCTGCACCTAGAAATTCTGTCCATAAATGTTATGAACAGAATCGGTGACAAAGGGCAACCTTGGCGGAGTCTAACCCTCACCGGAAACAAGTCTGACTCACTGCCGACAATGCACACTTAGCTCTGACACCGGTTGCACAGGGACCAGGCAGCTCGTACAATGAGGTCCAGCACTCAATACTCCTGGAGCACCCCCCACAAGAGTTTCTTGGGACACGGTCGAACGCTTTCTCCAAATCCACAAAGCACATGTAGACTGGTTGGGCGAAGTCCCATGCCCCCTCTATACCCTCTTCAGGGTCTTAGAGCTGGTCCACTGTTCCACGACCAGTACGAAAACCACACAGCTCCTCCTCAATCCAAGACTCGACTATCCGACGGACCCTCCTCTCCAGAACCCCTGAATAGATCTTACCAGGGAACCTGAAGAGTGTGATCCCTCTGTAGTTGGAGCACACCCTCCGGTCCCCCCCTCCACCCAAGTTTGCCAATCCAGAGGCACTGTCCCCGATGTCCATGTGATGCTGTAGAGGCATGTCAACAAAGACAACCTCTCAGCATCCAGAGCCTGAATAGATCTGGAAGGACTGACTTGAATATTTATTTAATCCTTTATTTTGTTTTATTTCAATATTGATTTCAATTCGTTTTGCTTTTTCATTTATATTTGTTTGAAAATCTGTGTTAATGCATATGTGTAGATCTGATAAATATCAACTTTACAGTAGTAGCTACTGGTAAAACAGACAGCTGCCTTAATTTTTTTCACCACATTATTAATTTAAGCTTATCCTACCATAAACCATAAATATATAGAATTGTCTTGTGTTGCACCTTAACCTCCATGCAGCAAACAAGCATCCATTAAGAGAAAAATCACTTTTAATGTCAGTCTGTAAGGTACACTGGTAATTAGCTTGTCAGCTTACCTGAAAATGTCAGTCACACCAGCTGTTTAGTCATGTAGCTGTTATTCTTCAATACTATTGCAAACAAAACATTGTTTATCTAAAGCTACAGCTTTTAGCAGAGATATAGTTCTGCAAGCAGAGCTGTCAGTGAAACCCCTCATAAACTTTGAGATTATTTCTAGTTAAATAGCAACAGTTAATTTTTTTAAAGATATATGGAGATTTTCACACCATGGTGTGCTTTTTGCTACAAAAATCCATGCTAAATTGTATTTTTCTTTTTCTTTATCGTTTTCTATCTGATGTCTTTATCAATCTTAAAGTTGATGAATGTTGTCACTGATAGTTTATGTGCATCACTGAAACAGCATCATGTTGACATTGCAAACACTGCTGTTGTCAGACTTTATAAATACTCTACAATACATATTCTGCCTTTTTGACAGTTAAAGTCATTATCTTATATTTCTTATAATCCCCCCTTCCACTTGCTATCTTCATTAGCTTCAGGATTTGTTTCCATTTGATTGCTTTTGGCTCACTCCCGCTTCTTTCATTCAACCTATGGGTGCTCAGCTGAGAGTGCTGAGTGAGTAATAAAGTGCTTGTGAAGGGCAATGTGTGGAATATGTGCATTTTCTTCCAGAACAATTTAACTGCTGCAAAACTGCTGTAGGCATACATATGCTATGTATTTAGACATTAATGTGTTAACGTTTGCTGGTGTTGGTATGTAGGCAAGAAAATTTGCAACAACCTTTACAGTCTGCATCTGCTCATTGAAGAAGTTTCCCTTTTCGTTAGAAATTGTAAGAAACCTATCTTAATTATGAAGCATATGAGACTAAATCACAGATTTCTCAGAACTTATTGATCCCATCCTGATGAGGCACATAATAAATGTAAAGCAGGCTTCTATGACATTGTAAACATCATTAAGTGAGCTAGTTGATTTTTACAATACCAGGGGAAGAAGACTAACGAAAGGGAAACAATTATGAGGGCCAAACTGTGGAAATGCAAAGCATATACAGTTGAAGCAGTGCAGAGCTTTACTGCACTTCTTTTTTTTCTTCTGGCTGTGTGTGAGGCCTTATTATTGCAACAGAAGCCAGGAATCCGTAATCCACAGGGGTCTCAGTGGGAAGGAAAAGCTTCTTGAACAATCCCCGTTCTGGGAGCCTGTGGTGAAATCCAGCGATCAGTCAACCCTGAGCCTCTGAGCCTCCTGAGGGTTTGGGACTCAGGCCAGTGTTTTACAATGGCCCTGGTGCACTGACGAAAAACGAAGGAAGAGATGGGGAGAGAGGACTGAGAGGAAGCGACAGGGACAGAGAAAAAAATGAGACAGAGATGCAGCAGTTGAGACAGAGAAAGACAGCCAAGGTCTGCTGGGGGGGGTTACCATAACTCACTAACATAAAAAAAAAAGCTCAGCATTGGTGTATTCATTGAGCTGAGTTACAAGGCTGGCAGAACACATGGGTGGGTGTTGATTTTGCAAGAAGCCTACACTCATCCACATCTCCAGAAAGTATCTATATCACACCAATGCATTTGTATGTGAATAGAGAAGGTCTTTTCACCAGGGACCTTTTTTTGTGGACAAAACCACCTTTCAGACTACACTGTTTATGTCATTCAAGTCATCAGGGTCCAACAGAAACCCACAGGAGGCCATCTCCTTTATTTTAAAACAGTGATTTAGAAACCATTCATGCTGCACTGTGCATAATCTGGCTATAGTTCTTACCAGAATCCCCTTCTATCAATCAGAGAGGTTTTATTGTTGGAATCTAAATGGACTGCCACATGGTTTTGCACAGGCCATGAAAAATAGAATATCTTTCCTACATTGATTGCTGGCATAATCTATCTTAAATGTCGCTGAAATTAAAAGCTGTGGTGAAATTTGTGTTTATTAAAGCACAGGGTTTTAAGGACAGAGCAGTTGTCCTTCAGCATACACACATAGTTTCCTGCAAAACTGTGTCAACATAATTTTCTTTTCCATTTTCTTATTTACTTTCTTATTAATAAAAACCTCTGACCTACAGAGAAATTGCATCCATGAGCACGGGTTAAACATCCTGTAGTGTCTTTTTCCCAGGCGCCCTGACCCTGTCTTGTCATTTATGAGCATACTGGAAATGTGTGTTTGTCCAGCACAGTGTTTGTTTACATGATGATGACTCTTTCCATGAGTTTTTCACATCACTGAACAGCACTAAAAGTATCTACTCTGAGAATTGGATGCAGTTGTTATGGAAATCTTCTCCATGGAAGAGATCCTGGTGAGTAATGTGTGAATCAGACTCTATTGGAAAAGCATTTTTCCCTTCGGAACAATCTCTTCCTTACAGTGATTGTAATTCCACAACAAAGTGTGTGCAGGCAGTGGCCCGATGAGAGGTCATCAAAGCTCATTTAATCCTCCACCAGAGGGCAGTGTCAAGTGCTCTCTTGACCTCTCAGCTCTGCTTGACTCTCCCTGATGGTGAAGCAGCTGTATGTCATCCCACACAGCTGGGTTTATGTACACTTAACACACACATAAATACTATAGAATCTCACGTTTTAAAAAAGTCACAAGTTGCTGTAGTTTAAAGTACATACAATGAGCAGTGATATTTAATAAGAATTGTGCAGCTGTGACCTACAGACTGAACCCAACTACACGGTATAGAGCAGAGGTGTCCAGCTCCAATCCTTGAGGGCCACAGCCCTACAGGTTTCCAATGTTTCCCTGCTCCAACACACCTGAATCAAATTAATGAGTCATTGTGCAGAACTTAATAGGCTAATCAGAAATAGGAACCATCTTCTTTGGAATCAACATAAGAGGGCTTGATCTGACAATCACAAAATGGCTCATCTAATCAGAAGTGAAGTTGTATGTGACGATGACGGGCTCAGTTTATTCATTCATTAAAAAAAACAGCCTTATAACATTTGTAGCAGGGGCTACATTTGTTTGACTCTTGACAGTCATTTCCTGCCATACTTGTCTTTCAGGCTTCTGGAATATTGACAATATTGTTGCTGCAATGCTCCTGTACCCTGCTTAATCACATTTTAGACAGTGAAAAAATTGCTTACTAAAGGATAATTTTAATGTCATGTAGGGCTTCAAGATCAGCATCACACAAATATAGCTAGTTTAAAGTGAGCCTAGCACAAAGATCTGAAGAGTAAAAATAGCTTTGTTCAGTCCAAATGTGACTAAATGTTCAAGATGCCCCCTCACCCATCACTATTCATGGTGGGAAACATTGGGACCCAACTGCAGAATATTACAGCGTGGATGAATTGAGATTTTATTTAACTATCAGAGCTGCAAGACGAGAATTAACCAGAAACTAAACTGGCAGTTCTCCCCAATCAGTCCAAAAATCCTGGATGAGATCATTTCCCATCTGAAAACCACCACTTGCTGTCTTGATACCCTGCCAAC
>JAOXYM010000010.1:14159048-14192914 GCA_028567055.1 Leptatherina wallacei | reverse complement strand
AGCTTCATCCCCCCCTACAACTGTGCCAGAGCCCTTCATGCCACCACACCAACTTTTCAGGTTCTGAAGCAACTTTTGGGGGGTTTGAACATGTTGGCTAGTTCAATATCAGGTTCAGGAACCCTGCCGGTGTAAAGGGGCTATGAGAGTCGCAAAAGCTCTTGAAGTGTACATGTATTGTACAGTTCTGTGCTAAATAGATTGAATGATTGAAATGACTTTTTCTTTTCATGATTAGATTAGTCCACAGTCTTCAACATCAATTGAAAATCATTGTCTTAACTGTTTGTTGCACAGAACTTTGTTCTTTCAGGACAAATAATTCAGCTTATTTCTCCACTGAGTCTGGAATCTAAAACACTGAACCTCAGTTGCTGCACTACCACATCAGATAAATGAGGCTGTTAAAAATAAAACACGCTATTAAGGCCTCATGAAGATGCTGTCAGGCAGCGAGTGAAGCTGTTGTAAACCAGACCAACACCCTGATGCTACGCCAAGACCTTCTGGAGAGGCAGCGTATCAGAAGCCTCCAGAAGGAGTTCTTTTCCACCAAATATATCTCTCGTTGCTCACCAGAAAATCCCCTCCTCCCACTGGGTACATTGCGTACTTTCTCTTTTGAGTCTTTCTTTCCATTTGTTCTTTCCTTGCTGCACGCAGTCAAGTGTCCATTGGAGCAGATTTTTTTGAGGACACAAAGGCCCCTTTTACAGTAGCCATCTGAAAAATAACTTTTTGTGCCATTTGTTTGGTTTGCTTTTTTTGGGGTGAGACAGTTTCCTCCACAGCCGGGGCTGAACGGCCTCTCCCTTTTTGCAATGGAGTCGCCCTGCAGCTTATAAATGTTTAAAAAAAGAACCTTCTTCTGCTGGATTCAAAACCACCTCAAAGCCTGGCATAGTTACAGGATGAACGCTGTAAAGAGAAGCAAAAGCATTCCATGTCATCAGCTCCAAAAAAAAAAGAAAGAAAAAAAGGCTGCATTGGATGTGTAGGCAAGGTTTCTTTTTTTTTCTTTCAACAAAACCCTTCTGTACAAGTGTCCAGTTTAGTTTAGAAGCTGTGCAGTCTGAGCAGTAATTCGAAAAGGTTTGTATAGATTTATCGTCTTGAAAGCTTTGCGAACCCCGAATAATTACATATCACTCTTTCCACACCTGCAATGCACAGAATGAGCACTTCAAAGATAAGACATTTTCACCACTTAGCCACACTCCACTTCACATTCACGTCATCACGCATATTCACACAGGGGGGAACACCACCGTTAACTGCAACTTACGTGTCTTGCTCAAGGGCACCTCATAGGACCTTTGTAGTGGAAGGAAATGGCATTAGTCAACCCCAAGCACGTTTGGGGATTCCAAATGACATCCCCGCAATCATAAAGCCTGCTCTACGGCCTTCATGCCACCAGCACATGCATCTGCTTTCACCTCATCAGGAGGTCCTTTATCTGGAGCGGAGGCCGAGTGTTTGGGTCTGTTTTTGCGTAAGTGGATTGAGATGAGCGTGTCAGTAGCTCATCGGGAGGAATCTGCGAGGGCAGGAGATGCGGATTCGTGTGTGTGTTTCTGTAAGTTTTAAATGTGTGTGTGGCCACACATGAAAGTTGTATATTTTAAGCGTCTCAATTCTATTGCTGCCGATACATTGGTTCCATTCATTTTTTCTGATATTTTTTTTCTTATATAATATAGATTTATGTTCTGTGTTAAAAACCTAAACATGTTTTCCAATTTTTCTCAATGATGACTAATAATATGTATATGTATATGATGAGAGAACAAAAGCATTAAACTACCCCCTTGTTTTTCTAATTTATGTATTGCCATGAGAGCAGAAAATAGCTACAGCAGTTTACTCAAACATACCATTATAAATTGAAACACTGGATATAAGGTAAAGTAATCTTCAGGAATAATTCTCCAGGGTTTTTGAAGAACTTTCCAATGCTCTCCTTTGGATGTAGGCTGCCCTTTGTTCTGTTCTTTGTCAAGATGATCACTGCCTCAATGCTTTAGTCTGGGCTCATCTCTAAATAAGGACTGTTATTGCTTAATTTAGTATAGTTCTTGGGTTACTTGGGATGGTTCAGTATCTCCTCCCTTAAGAATTGCTTCTTGGCAGCCAACTTTCCATGGAAATGATTTCTGATGTAGCAACAGTAGATGGATCACCTGAAGAGACACACACTCCAATCATGTGTCAGATCTTTGCTGAATTTAAAAAAAAAAATCTTATTTCTACAAATAATTTTCAGATACTGTTCATCTGCTGTAAGCCACTTCTTCTTTTGTCCCACACTTGTTCACTTAACTCAGTTTTCATAAAGATCTGCTGCACAATGTGCTGAGATGTGCTAATTTATTAAACTCATGGTAGAAAATGTTTGAGAACCACGGGTCTAGGGACTCACAGGCATACTTCACTGCACTTTATACTGTAACCCATGAAAATCTTGACATGAACTGATGGCACTGAATGTATCTGTTTTGTCACAATTCGAGATGCATGCTCATATTATGTCTTGGTTAAAGTCTCGTGGTGTTTTCTTCTCCCTTTCTTTAGGACAGAATCATACATAATAATTGTTTTTTCACCCCCACACATGATCTTCCAATAAAAACAATACCATAAAATTGAAATCATCTGAGCATACACAGTGGACAGTAGAGGTAATAAAAGTGCACGCTGCCATCAAGTGACTCAGTCACTGGGAAAATAAATGTGATCCAGCTTTTACAAAATTGTATTGAACGTGACAAAAATTCAGAGTCCCATTTGTCTAAGACAGCCAGCCGCATACAAAGCAAACTATTTGTAGAAATGCTTTGTTAATCATTAATTAAGCTGTCACTGCTGAGTACTTGCACATTATTCAATTGAATGAAACGTAAACTATCCCTGCAGGTGGGCTTCCAACATTCAGTCCAATGCGGCTCTGTGTTTTTCTGCTCAAATGAATTGAATTACCTTCAATTTCTTTGAAAGAGGAAGAAATCCTGTTGTCACTGACGACTATAATGTTTTAGGGTGGTGAGCTAGCACAATGCTTTTTGCATAAAAGAGAAGCTTTTTTATCGAAAATGTTTGGTTTTTATAAATGGTTATTAACCAACCATTTCTTGGTTCCTCAAAGTGAATCATGTGAACATTAGCAACATCAAACTAGAAATGCTCTTGATTTTGATGACTCACAACTTTGTTCAAAGAGATCAGGTCACTGGAATCTAATCAAGAAAGCTGCAAACAGCAGATGAGATTTTAAGAAATGATCTCTACCACATAGAAAACATGCTAATGAGTTTATGATTGTCTTACCCTAATAGGAGAATAACGGCATTGCGAGCTGTGAAATCACTTGTTCACGCATTAGCAGAACGAATACACCACTCAGTCGCTCAGATTATTCCAAGATGCTCCCAAAAGGGGTGTGATTGCAAGTGTACTTGAGAAAGTATTTAAATCTAGGGGAATTTTAATTACACACGAATAGCTTTTAACTGAGATAGCTTGTTTGGTCTAGAAATGAACAGTTTTATAAGCTCTGTTCCTTTAGTCTTCAAACTCAAAAGCAGGCAACCAACAGGACAACTTTACAGGTGATGAAAATGGCTTTAACACTGTAATCCAGCCTCTTACACGAAGTCAGAGTCTGTTTCAGGTTTTGGGAGATGAGGGATTGTCTGCCGCTGCTGGGCATAAGACTTCTGACTGAACATAGCATATGTTTGTTTGTCAAGCTGTGTTTTAGATTTGAAGAAAAAAATCTAATTTCCTAAGAAAACATTAAACGTACTATATTCTTCTGAGGTTAGAAATGTTGTGGCAGATGTGGTTTCATGATAAAGTAACTTGGTGATTTTATCATTTATGTGTCTGCTGTTAGAGACAGAAGCTCTGACAGAGCTGCCACATGAAGCCAGCCTGACAGATCTGTTGCATACTCTAAAAGATAATCCTCATATCAGCCAGCAGGGTATTACATTTTCCCGTGAGGTGTGACAGGCAACGTGTGTGCTCAGACCATGTGGCGCATCGGGTCTCACGCATGCTGACATTCTGTAAAGTTTGCTTACTCAGCAGGTAAAAAGCAGTGAAGACATTTGCAGATGGCTTGAGGTTTGGGTTTGTGCCGGAAGAGGCCTCGTGTTCTGTTTTCTCTTAATGCTTTACAGGTGACCAAATCAATTTTACTGTAATGAGCCAAAAAAGAGAACGGAAAAGTTTAATCTTCATAAATTCTTCATTCTTCCAAATGAGCCAGATAAAGCGCAAGGCACGATAACTGACTTTTTGTAAAATTTCCAGTAGTTTTTAACAGCCAACAATGAAGTAATATTGAACTTTATTAAACACAGATATGGAAAGGAGATTTCTGAAGGAGGTTAACAGAAGAGCAAGTGTAAGCCTGAAAGACTTCCTAAAAGCTAGTAACCCTGAAAAAAAAATATTTTTGACATTTAACATTATCGAAGTTTGGCTCTGTGATTTGGATCAAAGTTTGTCATGCACAGAAACATGTTACACTCTTTCCACCTGGAAAGTAAATTTATGTATCCACTGTGGTTATGAATAAGCTAAGAAAATTTTAGACATTGATTTTACTTTTTGTGCCTTGTTTAAAGTTAAATTATGCAAGTTGTTACTGAAGTAATAAATGAAAAGTTCTTTTCAAAAACGTTATAAAACCATTTTAATAGTTTTAAGGAAAATTACATTTCATACCTAGACCCTAAATTGGTTTGCAGAGGAACTGCATTTCCAAGTACATTTTAAACAAGGAAATATAGTGATTTCTCATGAAATGTTGATAGAGCAGTGAATACATACAGCAAAATGGCATGACAAACTCATTTGGAAAAGAACTCTTCCGATGCATCTTCTACATTTTACCTCTCATTGGAAATTTGTTTACTCTTAAGGGTTAATTGATGGTCATTTATGATATTTCGGAAGACCTTTCAAGGGAAACCACCCTGAATTTCCATTTTGATATCAGTTTAAAGGGATGTTTTTATCCTTTTGAAGTGAGGTTGTGTGAAGTAGCCCTACTTCTGACCAGTCAGGAAATCTTATGATCCTCAAGTTGAGAGCTCTCTGACCAGTGTCTGAGAGACAAGGTAACAGTTTAAGCATACACTATATTGAGTCGTTTTTGCAAAAGACAGTTAAATGAAATAGGTCTACATACTGTGGTCCATACTTAGACAAAGTGTTTCAGCCTGCAATCTGCTGCCCAGATGTTCTGCATGGTGACAAATTAAATAACTGTCTGCTGCAGAGGTGATGCAGTGAAAAAACAACTGAAATCTAGCTTTGGCACGAATCACTGGTGAATATTTGATGGTTGAATTAAGAAATAAATTTCATTTCCTTTTCAGTTAATTTTCCTTCTGATTAGCTATTAGCTTGACATGGTCATGAGTTTTATTTCTGTTTTTCAACAATGAGAGACACTGACTCCTCATAACAACCCACATTCAAAAAGACAAAAATCATATCCCATAATAGTTTGGCTGGCATCTCGATTCATGGTACAGACATTAAACTTACAATTGACAACATCTTAGAGTCTGTCCAAACACACAGGAAGCATCCATGGCCACCGATCAACATCCAAAATCTAACAAGCCTTAACTATAAAGCCAATATATCATGCAGCGAATTGAAATTCTACTTTTTATCACTTGACATAGTGCACATGCATAGCAGGTCTGCAGGACTATTAAACATGTAAGACATGTCATCAGGGAACAGATATCTACCAGATGTTAGCATGTTGAGCGCAAACGTTCTGAGGAAAGAAGGTGAAACACAGAAGCTGTCATCTGCAACAGCACAATCATGATATGCTTTCATTCATCCACAGGGAATACCGTAAAAGCAAGTAGATTATTGAAATTCATTTACATATTTTAAACAAGGCATGCAAATTGTGTTTAGTATACTGGATGCTAATATCCTCTGTTTGATTATACATGTGTGAATTAAAAACAAGCAGGCTAAATAGCTGAAAACTTTTTTCACACCGTCCTGAAATTTCAGTTCCTTTTTGTCTTGTAATGAACAAAACAAACTCTATCGCCTGATTACTGCACCATGGAAGTTTATCTTATACTGTAGTTTCTGTGGGTCCCCCTCCTCCCCTTTCATAGGTTGATGTATGAAATGTCCACCCACTAAAAGTGAGAGGTAAGAGTGTAGGCATGAAAATGGACTAATACCATGGTAAAACTTGTCTTAAAAACTATGTAGAAAGAAGAAACACTGACAAATTTGAATTACAGACTGCAAATTTAAAACTAAAACTTTTCAAACAATCAATACTTTGAGTCCCAGCTCACTAGCTTTATAAACCCTCAGGGGTTTTTCTTTATTTCTCCACAATGTCAAAGTTTGCAATGAAACTGGTGCCTTTATTGAGTTGTGTTCTGTTTCCCAAAACAGGGTTTTTATGAAGTTGAGTATTGATTTTAGTCATCAGCTTTGTTTTAGTCCTCAGTCAAGACAGTGACTGTCTCAGCGGAGCTTTTGCCTCCAGCAGTATATAAAAAAACACATTGCTCACTTTCCCTTCGCCTTTACTGGCTTTCATGGTGCTGTTGATGATCTCTTTTGCACTCGCTCTCATTGACACAATGTTTCAAACACTGTGCTCCTTCAACCCTTCGGATTCATTAAAGTCTGACAGCCTTGTCAATATTTGCCACCCAAACTGCAAAAAGAAAGAGAAAAGAAAAAGCCATATAGTGCCTCATGAGATGAACAAATGTGTCCATAAATCTAAATATAGACCAAGAGATGACAGCTTTGTATGTAAAACTGTGTAGAAATGTGTGTACTACGCACAAAATCTGTGGAAGCCATCTGTGCGCAGGCATGTCTTATACCATGAAATTACTCAACCATATGTGGCACTTGCATTACACGTAATTATACTGTGGCATGAAGAAAATCTTAAGATGCAGCAGATTTTGGTTATTTTGTAAGATGTACTCTGAAATATTTACCAAATGTTTGATAAATGTTTGATGGGTTCTTTGATTGTCTTTATTGACAGTGCATTGATGTACAATGAGACATAAAAACTCAAGACACTAAACACACCCTTGAGCACAATGCATCTGCTTATTTATCATTGTCTGATATTAAAAACACTTGTGTTAGAGCTCATAAAATTTTGGGAGCAAGCCTTTGATTTTGTTCTTTTTGTTCATTTCTTTGTTTTGTTTAGTTTTTATTTGACTTTATAGACAGCTAAAATGAACTTCTGTCTTATCTACCAATTTGCATTGCTATAGGGTATTGGACAGTAGTGATAGCACCTTAAGAAATTAAAGGTAATACATGTAATATTTCGACATGTTGCCTTCATGTTACATATTCAGTCAAGACAAATCAAGTATTTTTTTTTTGTATTTTGTAGGATGAAATAAATACACTTTGTCACTCTACAGTGCATCTGCTCTGTTCTTGTCCCATATTAAGAAACACCCTGTGGTATATCAAAAATATGATGTTTTTTTATCTGCTGAACCACTAATTATCCATGATTAAAATCCTCTGACTGGTTTAATTATACCCTGGTACTACCAGTTATATTAATGTAGTCATGTAGTAGTAATGTAGTCATATAATGTATCATCGGAACAACTGAGATGTTTTTGAAACACACAGGAATAACACAGTTTTCTGCCCCTAGCAACTTTAATGCTAATTCACATTTATTCATTTATAATACGATATTTTAGCATCCATCTAGCACCACTATTCTCAAGGTGGGGTCCCCGAACCCCCAGGGATCCATGAGCCATAGTTTGGGGGTCTGCAAAGAAAATTATTTTTGGCTTATAACTGAAAAAGTTAATAACTTCACATTACAACCACTGGGAAAATTAAACGAAGATATTGAACCAATAACCTCCCCTTATCTTAGCTTTGAACCAGTTAAGAAATGATATAATGGAGATAATTAATTAATCTGTCACTTATCACTTACTCTGCGCAGGATGACCCTACCCCACAGCTCCATCGACGAATTAGCATTTAGTTAGCGACACAATGGATTTTTAAATCCATCCACTACAACAAGGGACAGCAAATTGCCTCACAGGTCAGGCAGAAGGGCAACTACTGAAATTATCTAGTGATGCGACATTGAAAGTTTGATTTTAGCAGGTTAATCATGAAAGCTTCTGGACCTCCCTCTCTTATGAGTGTCCCGAACTCACTGCTGATGCACGCAACACATCAATTAGCTCTCTAGGCCGTCAATTTCCACTTTTACTGCAATGAGAAATAAATACAGGGCTTGTTAACAAGTGGAAGATAATACGAGTGTCTGTCACTCAAAATGTACATAAACAGGCTCATCCTTCTCAACCTTCTAAATTAGTGTGATCAGTCTTTGATAAAGTCTATAGTGCAGAAATGATTGACAAGGCTAAATTACTAGCAATGCTCTTTTAATCTTGTTTAGTTTTTGCCAATAAACTTCAAAAAGGGCAATAATGCCATGATCTTAAAGTTTAATCACTTTACAATGGGGTTTTTTCTTTTTCTAAACTGGGTTCATTTGGACTTTTCCAGTCTTGCTACTGTTCATTTTCCTGAAAGTTTTAAGGTCTATTACATGAAAATCACAAATACAAAGAGGTCCAATTTTATTTTAAATCAAAAATACCATGTTTAAAGTACTCAAATTAAATTTATATCGTTGATTTTAACTGTTAGTTACGTTATTTTAAGTTAAAAAGTTTAAAATGTAATAGTTGATATCAACTAGTAGTAAACATGTTTTGATTGGTGTCAGGATTATGATTGGGGTCCTTGGCAATCTTTGTCCCTGTAAGGGGTCCCTGGCCTCAATAAGTTTGAGAACACCTAGTCTAGTGTACAAGGATCTGCATACTAGCCACCTAGCTATCATCTAAAGTAATACTAATGTTCAAATAATTGTTTGCCTTTTGACTACTGATAACAGATCTTGGTTAGATTTGTCTTGTCATGTTAGCTAGCTATTTGACTCATCTAATGTTATGTTAGAGATTAAGATGATGTTAGCTAGCATTACTTTCAGCACTAAAATCAACAACTACAAGATAAAACTGGATCGTTTGTCATTGTTTAAATTGAGAGTTTTTTCTTTGACACAATGTTTACATGAAGTATATTTTCTGGGGGGGGGACAAAAAAACTTTCAACAATGGCTTATACAAGTTTTTGAGAGCCAACAACTGCTGTTTGGACAAGCTAAGTGCTAACAAATCAAAATTGCTCTTGCTAAAACATTGCCTATGAAATGAATTCAGAGCACAAATCTGTGTCATCTCCAGTACTGTGGGATATTAAAACTGTCATTCATCTCCATTTCTTTACATTTTATAGATAAAGCAATGACTGGAGAAACAGTAATGATTGGACGACTAATAGATAATGACAGTCATTATTAGTCATGGGCTAATTTAGACCCACAATTCATTTAACACTTCTCAAAAATCCATAGTATTCTAAATTTAGGAACACATTTTTATTTTTTAAGACTTGACTCAGGCAAAGCTGTTTTGTTTTGTGTGTCATGGCTTTGACCTTATCTCAAAGCAACATATATTGGATGCTCATCTTCTAAACAGTCAACTCAAGCAGGAACATTTTAAAAACTTTTAAAAACCTGTTGAGAGACAAAAGATGCGGCATATTCATTTCTTCACTCCACATGTTATATTCAGTAGAGCAGTTGTTGTTCTTTCTTAAAGCATCAAAGAAAAATGCTTCATAGCCTCTGAGCATTACGTTTAGCTGTCACAGACTAAAAGATTTTGCATCCTGAGTTCTGACAATTTAGACAAGTCTTTGGCTGTAATACAATAGTTTTACTTTCAGAGCACAAATCATAGATCAAGTCTGGGGTTATGAAGAAGTCAACCCCGAACAAAAGCAGCCCTGATCTGTTGACAATCTGAGCAGTGGATGGTAGAGTATGTGGGAGATAGCTGTTTCAAACACAGTGACACGCATTTAGCTCAATTAGCCAGGCGTGTTTGGGGGATTACACAAACAATATTACTCATCTCAAATTAAATAAAGATATAACAATTTAATCAGTCAGAGGCAATGAGGTGTATTAGTTGTGATTACATTTGTTGGTTCTGCACAGAAGTTGTCTGGAAAAAAATAAAAACAATTTATTCAAATTTTCTGCTCCTATTATCTAAATGCAAATTGTGTATAATGACCTCGGTTGATCTTCTGAAGTATCATGCCAACTTTTAGGAAATGCATGAAGAATAAGACACTCAGATGTAGCTCTAAATCTTTTTTATTCACTTTTTGTATTTCCTAAGATTATGTTTTTCCAGCTGCCACAAGTAGGCTGTGCTTTCCGATTCTGTCTTTGTTTTTTTCATCATATTCTTTCTCTCAGAACAATTTGGATCTCTAATTTTTCTAAATTTCTTTGTGCTTTCTGTCTGCAAGGCATGCTTGAGATTCAACGAGCTGTGCTTGTAGCACTGTGGTGTCGGTTCTGACTCATCCTTTCACAAGTTGGAATTTTCACAAATAAAACCCAAACAGACTGTCCTCATTAGAAAAAAAAACATTGATTGTTTGTCCAAATAACTTCTATCAGTTATTCGAATGTTTGTCCTCTTCAGATATCGACTTTAATTATTTCCCGGATCCCCTGAAAATCCAGCTCATACCTACCTCTTCAATTAACCCTTTACACTAATAGTATACCTGTCTTCATTGTGGTCTGCTTCAGAGTCCGCTTTAAGTTGGCTGTACAAGCCATGACAGACATAATTTTAAAAAACCATCTGGTCATGAGAATTAGGTGAATATAACCTCATATGAACAACAGCATGTCATTGTTTAGCTAATAAGAAAAATAAGCAGTGAAGAATCAGTGAGTGAAAAATAAAATCCATCATTCAATAGTTTGTAAAACTACATACTGTATGGCATAACCATTAGTTTTCTGTATAATACTTTCTGTCTCGTGTCATTATAAAGCATTTCTATTTAGTTGAGGTCTTCACTTTGACTGAGCCACTGCAGCAGTTTGATTTAATTTCATTACCAGCATTCTGTTGTAGATTTGCTGCTGTGCATGGCTTCATTGTTGTGTTGCATGAATTTCTGTCAAGCTTTAGCTGTCAGACAGATGGCGTCACATGTGAGTCTAGAATACTCTGTTATACAGAAGAGCTCATGGTTGACACAATGCCTGCAGGGTGTCCAGGTCCTGTGACTGCAAAACAAGCACAAATAATCATAACCATACCACCATGTTTGAAAGTTGCCATGAAGTTTTTGTGCTGATATGCTGTGTTTGGTTTGTGGTGCTATGTATTATGGTCAAACACTTTGGTCTCAACTGTCCCAAGGACATTGTTCCAGATGTCTTGTGTTTTGTTTTTTTATGCCACTTTGCATACCAATGTAATGTTGCTATTACATTTCTTAAGTGAAGAAGCTTTTTCCTGGCAACCCCTCAAAATAAAGCAAATAAAACAAAACTTTATCCACGCCTTTTCAAATTGTATTGTCATGAACCTCTGGCTGTTACCATTCCTCCTTGTTAACACATAAATGAATGGTCCAAACCAGCAAACTGCCAAAATGGTGATCAATGAAACTAGAGCATCTGATAAGCAGCAGCTGACCCTTTACATTTCTAATGGAAACAGTAAAAGTGGATCTATCTTTTCACACACTATCTCTGTATTTTGCCCTAGTATTTTTATGTATACATGTTGTTATGTGTCATACGTTGTTGTTTAAACTATATTTATTAACTTTTTTAGAACTGGTAAGGTTTTTCATTATCATTTTTAATGTCCTGATACGTAAAACCATAAACATGTGTTCTTTGTTTCTGTACAGTCACTTCAGATACAATAACAAAATGTAGTTTTTATCAGTAATTTGGCATACAAAGCAAATTAAATAATCACATGCACTTTCAACAATATGTGGCTTTTTAATTATTTTTTTTTACCAAAAGGACATCTCCAAACCATAATCAATCAACAAGTTTTAGCTGCCAAAATGAAACCAAACTCTAAGTACTAAGTGTCTGACCTATTTTTTGTCCCTGTTTTCTAGTTAGTAAAACAACTCATTGTGCAGTCTAAATATAAAGATCTGCTAAGATTAAGGTATCTTGGGGTTTTGTTTCAACTGACACCAGTGGTTTTTGGAAAAGTGATTTGAATAGAAATCATATACATCATTATCAGATAGTGGAAACTGTTTGTTTTTTTCAAAAAAGATGGATGTCTGTAAGCCTAACTTTCATTTCTAATTTGTACAAGTAAACTGAAGGTCAGGCTCTTCTACTGTTGTATAACAGGAAATGGGACCAAAAGTAGGTCTGCAAAAGTGATGCTTAGAGTTAGATTTTTTGTTTTTGAATTCTGCATTTCTGTTTTTTGGATTATTTCTTTGTCGTAACAATCCATCTTGGCAATAAATCTTATACCATTGGAAAGCCAAATCCTTCCTCAACAGACTCCACACATCCAATCTCTGGTCTCATAAGACTGCCAGGGGGCTTCTATGGCTATGACATAGAATCTTCTGAATAAGTTGTTGACATTGGTGAAGAATATTTGGCAAGTATTTCATGGAAGCAACCCACACAATCAACTCTGCTGCTCATCCCATAAATGCATTTTCCTTACAAATGTGGCACCATTTGAAAATGGAAATAAACAGACTTCCTATAGCGGTATAAGATGTATAGCCAAGAAGCATTGTTATAACAAAGAAGTAATAGACCAAATAAAATTTCCTTACTTTTTGTCCTTAGGTCAGTTTGGAAAATATATGCTTGTAAAAATAAAATGCCAAATATGATTGCTGAAAGCGGATGCAAGGCATGATCTTTGCTTTTGAAGTTAATTTGATTGCCAAATTAAAAGCAAAAACTACGCTGCATTGCATCTGTCAAAGAGGTGCAAGTTGTGTTCAGTGATTTCAAAGAAAAGAAAAAAAAAGGGCTTATATTTAAGGACACATGTTGCCATGATGTCCCATCAGGCCTACTGCGGTGCACAGAGCGTCCGCTGTTACTGAGTGACTTGGCAGAGATGCAAAGCCTGGTTTACCCCTGAGGCGAATTTTCTCACCACATGTTTGAGCCATTACCATAGATGTGGCATCACGATTTCGGTCCAACTAAACAAGTGTCTATCTTTTAATGTGAATTCCAAGTTTAATGCTTCTTGTGTTGTATAGGCCTTCAATGTTCAGAAGGTGCAATTTGTTTGGGGAAAAACAAAAAAAAACAGAGAGAAATAAGACTTGTTAGAGTAAACTGAGCTGGTTTGATACCAAGAGCAGCTGGAAGAATCTAGGAAGGAATGTGAGTCTTTGTAATTCTCTTTTGTAATTATTTTTCACAACAAAGAAACTTTGGTTTTGAGGATGTAACATTGTTTAGGACACTCCTGGAAAAAAGTAGTTATGCAAGGGGGAGCTGTGCTTTTTTTATTAGAAAAAGAAAAAGGTTGTGCTATTTTTTTACCAAGAGTTTCCATTGAGAATAGTGCTATCCAGCCTGTACTATAAAGACACAATGTCATTCAAAATTGTGGAAAAAATTAAATAAATGTGTAAATTGGAGCTGGAACATATGAGTGCAGTTGAAGTTGTTACGTAGCATTCCCGGGCTTTTCTTGTTTATTTTGGGGCAAATGAGGTGGGTAGAGGGAAAGTGAGTGTGGTGTGAGAGATGGGAAAGCAGGATGGGGGGATGGGGAGTTCTCCTTTTTTCCCTGAACGGTAGCTGGAGAAAGAGTGGCTGGACGGACTGGGTGGAGCAGGGCGGGCCTCTTCCACTGGAGTCTGGTGGAAAACTGTTGCGTGATCGGCATGAGACGGTGGGCTGACTCAGCCAGTGGGCATAAGAAGAATGACTGTCAAGATGTGAGATTGTGGTGGATAGAGGGAGAAAGTGCACATGTGTGTTCGTGGCCACTAATAAGTACACGGGTGAGCGTGGGTGTTTCTGTTTGTGCTGTGTAACCGCGTCCTTCTGTCTTTGGGTGTGCACACGGCAACGTTCAGAGTAACGCCGGTTGATGGATAGAAGGGTATGAGAGAAAGCATCTGGATAAAGCATTTATCTGGGGTGAGGTGGAGAGATGGAGTGAAGTGTTGGAGGGGGGGGAAGGTCAGTCTGAGCTGGAAAAGGTCAGACTGGTGGTGTGTGCCTTCAGGTGGTTCTCATTACAGGGCTAATGTGATGCTCTGATCTCAAACACACACTGACTTTGCAGGCCCAGGTTAAAGCCGGATATGGGTTTTGAGAGGCCCCTTCACTGCAGCTTCTGTATCACAGTTTCCCTCCTCAGAGGCCGGAGAGACCGAGGGCCTCATTTATAGGAAGCCCTCAGTATGAGACCTAGTTATGGAAAAGCATGCAGCTGTATGATGTTTAAAACTGATCTGGCAAAAGTTCCTATTGATATTAGATCAGAAGGGGGGTGGGGGGGAATTAGAGATGCAACTTTTTGACACTTTTATTATTTTTTGTTTGCCAAGTTACATTTCAATATGGTTTCCAGTACCATCAGCTCTATCTGAAAGCTGAGATGGCCATTACTGTTCTATTTACTTATTTTCTAATCTGACAATATTTGACACAGATTTAGATAATGGAGTTTGGTAAAAAAAAAAGAAAAAAAGTTTTATCATAGTTATGGATGAAAAATCTGAATGAAAACCAACACATCGAATAGTCTACTTTAATAGCTACCGGATCAAATGAACAATGAACGAGGAAAATATCAGATCAACGGTAACATGGTAAATGATGCTATGTGAGCACTGTGGTGTGCCGATTGATCTATCCTTTTGTATTTTGTTGGTATTTAGCCTCATGCTGCATCCAAAGTCATAACTTGCTCTCTGTTTAATAATCTGAATTTCTTTTCTGATACTTTGTTTTAGAGTCGTCACTTTGTCTTTGAAGTTTAAACATCACTTCAAACATGGTGAAGCTAACCCATTCAAAGTTAGAGTCGGTAAGTTCTCTACACCATGGGCTGTATAGACAGATACATCAGACTATTATGAGCAGTTTACTTATGATGCGGCAAAGCGCACTCTAGAAACAGCTGGACTTGATAACTCTGATAACTTCTCAGTAAAATAAGATGATAAGTTTGCTGTGTTTCCATGAAAATTGAGACAACCAGCAGGCAAAGTCATCTTAAGAGGACAATCACCTTTCAGTCTTTGGAATTGTTTCAGTATTTAAACTGAAAAGGGTTCAGAACAAAAACAAAAAGACTATATGTTAACTTAGCAGCTGTTCTACATTCAATTTGTGGACTTCATTTCTAGTTTGCTACCAACTGAGTCAGAGTGGGCACCATCATTAAATCAGTCAGGTGACCACGTTTGTCTGACTGCCTGTTTTTCAGCACAGTACTGCAAGTCCTTGCAAAAGGTGCATAAAGTTTCCATCACTGACAAGGCAGTAAGATTCGATTTGATTCAATTCAGCTTCATTTGTATAGCACCAAGTCACAACAGTCATCTCAAAGCACTTTAACAGACATAATCAATTTAAGCAATTTCATTGTGATCTGATTAAAACAAATCCACATTAGTCTAAATACGAGACAATTCATACAAAATAATTGCCTTGCTAAGGAAAACCAGTGGACTGCATCAAATCTTGACTTTGATACAATCCCCCATCCTGAGCACACACGGAGCAGCAGGAGACAGTGGAAAGGAAAATTCACAAGCAATTGTACAAGTCACCCATCAGTATTGTTTCAGGAGGGGATTTTTAAAAGCTTATGATTAAACTGAAGCCACAATATGTAGTTTGAAGGACATTGAATTCACTTGTAGAATGTTCAAACTTGAATATTGGAAAAAACTACGGTGCTACGTAATTTAGAGTTCCAGATCCTTGTAAAAAAAATGCTTCATGTTGCCTTCTCAAGAAAATCTGACTATCACGAGACAGCTGATCAAAAAGATTATGTTTGTCAGTAGTCCACAATCTTATTTACTGCTCACTGTAAATTATTGCTGCACTATAATCTAGATGGGATGAATGAGGACACTGCCTCAAATATAAGCAGTTACATCACAAAATGTCAAGGGATATTCAGATCAACATTAAGCTCATTTTTTTGCATTGTTAATAAATCAGACCCACATGATAGAAAACAACATAAATAGAGAGGAAAAAAGCAGGAAATTGGTTAATTCATGAGATCTGTCTGGTAAATATTTGGAACCGTCAAAGGAGCCAAACCAAACTCAAACTCCAGCTCTGTGTAGTGGTCCTCTGGGCTGGACCTCAGCTGAACAAGGTTTTTCAGAGTCCTGCCCCTAAACCTCTTCCTCTGTGCCAACATTTCAGTGGAGTGATTTATGACAGTGAACTGCAACTCAGCAAAAGGGTGCTCCAGCCCACTGAAAAGCCAATGTCATGCTGATAATTAGCGGTGTAGTGACTAATGCACACACTCACACTCATAACTGCAGTCATAAGGATACCCTTAACGATCTGTGAATGGAGCAATTGATATCATGTCAGAAATTACTGTTAATGATGAATGAAGCAGACATAGACAGAACAAGGACGAGTGCAAACACGCAGACATACACTTTCAATTATCCCTATAAGACTGACTGTGGAAACTATGAGACCAAACAATAGCGTTGTCAAGTCTTCCCACCCATTCATACTTAAATTAATGTGGCTCCAATAAGGCCTCAAACGCTGAAAAATATGCTCAACCACACCAGCTATACAAGAAAATATTTCTGTAATACCCACAACGTAAGTGATGGCAAAAATCTGAAAAGCACAGTTGGTTTTCATTGTGACCAAGAAGTGAATCTGAGTCAAGACGCAAACAATAGTTACATCAAAGATAAGAGCTTTTGTCTAAATTAAAAAAAAAAAAAAAAGCTCACCTGATATGCCTTTTGAGATTTTTTTTCTTTCCTCTGTGCCCTTAATAAAGGACTCTTATCTAAATGAAACATCAATGTCAGATTTAACTACATTCAAAACTCCAGTTTGATTCATATATATGTCTTTGCGTGAAATATATTTTGACCTGTTCCGGGTTTTTACACTAATAATAAGTGCTTGTTCCAATGACTCACTTTGCGAACAGACATGAGGCAAAATAGTTCTCAGTCATCATTAGTGAACAACTAAGTGTGTGATAGTATCCTCCATCTAACTCACTTCTCACTCCCAGTCCTCCATAGATGCTTGAAAAAGACCATATGGTGAAAATTTTACCACTATGGCATCATGTTGACCTTTAACATCTGAAACAGAAGCACAAAACAAAAAGTTCTTTGCTGGTTAGATGACTGATGTGGGATATGTCACCTTGACAACTCTAAAAAGAGGAGCAGCTTGTTATAGAGTGGAAACAGTCCCATTTATCATTGTTCACACTGCAGGAAAATCTGACTTTTTTCTCCCATATGTGACCCGTGTCAGATTTTTTTATGACAGTCTAAACAGCACAAATCAGATTTTTTCAAATCTGACCCAGGTCACATTCATATTTGGTAACTAAATCAGATACATATCTAATGTTTTTCAAAGTGACCCCAATCGGAACAGTCGTGTTGCATTTCATCCAACTTGTCATTAAAGAGAGACAGATATGCCAATGTAAACAACAAACAAAACAAGATTATCTCATAATTTTGCCAGGTCCGAGTGCAAAACAACTTCAAAATTGATACATACATGCGAACGTAGTATTCCTGAATCTCTGTAAATACAGTGTGCTGTGTATGACATCTGACTTCTGCGCTTGCAGGTCACTTCAGGGTTGTAAACCGTTCATACTGGAGTCTAATGGTGGTTTGGTTGCATTTCATTCATAATAGGAACAACCACACATAAAAAATCGTATCTCAACAAATCATCAAACTTGGGTATTAAGACCTGCAGCGTGAATGTAACCTCAAATTTTCATTTGTGACGTGATAGGTCATACTTCAAGTGCAGACCCTAACCAAGCATGACTGACAGGTAGTTGAGAAAAATGAAAAGTTCATAGACAGTATGGGATCAAAAAGGGCTTGTACTTCGCTCTTTGTCGTGACAGTTCACGTTGTAACACCAGCCTCCATTTGTTTCAAGTAAACAGAACAGTAACATGTTAAAGTTTTAAAAATCAGACATTGTAATGTTACAGTTTTGGAGCTGAGAAACTGGAGTTATTTTCCTCATTTTTAGCATTTGTCATTAAACTTCAGCACTTTGTGCTCTGGACCAGAGTAGCCATACTTTCTGTTGTGAGACTGTCTTTAAATTACATCTAATGCAGGAATTTTTGGAACAATTTTTTAAATGACTTACACAATAACTAAGCATCATTGCATGTATTGTAAAAAATCCACTTTAAGCAATTCAAATTATAGGAAACACACACACACACACACACATTAATTGTGTCTATTAATGTAAACCAGGTTTAAACAGGTATCATAATCACACCTAGAATAACACACATTTAAATACATTAATTTAATGATCCATACTACACAGCAGGACACAGGGCCTCTCTGCAACCCTATTTTGGGTTTACATTGTAAATGTTAGAAAATTAACCTACTATACTTAACTGCATGGTAATTTCCTGATGCTGTTAATGTCTGGACTATGAACAATGTGCAGCACTGCCAAAGCAATCAAAGCTCTCATGCACTGCATGCTGTACTCTAAGACTATTTTTCACCTTCAACCATCCCTCCCCATTAAGTTTCTTGTTATTCGTGAAAAAAAAAAGTTTCCATTGACCCTAGAAAGCATAATTCCTATGTAAAGTTGCACAGGGACAGACTGTTCAGCAAGATGAGAAGTGCATCTGTAAAATACTCAACTTCAATAATAAATGCGTGATTTCCATTGCTTTTTGGGTCTACTTGCTTCCTTCCTGCTCTCTCCCTTGATACCATGTGCTACAGCCCCTTTTCACGCAGCAAGATTTCATGCTGAAAGTCATTATCCGCATGTTAAAAACGCTCTTCAGCTCAAGTCTATAAACAGCCTTGCTCTGGCTGTGGGAAAACAGAAAAAGTAACAGCTACACATACAAACAATCACTTGTTAGAATATTTCTGGCAAATCAGTATTTGGCTAAAAAAAAAGAAAAAGAAAAGAAAAAAAGGTGTTTGTAACTGGATGTAGAGAGTGCCTTTTGGTATGAGGAGGTAAATGGGTTGAAACAGTGAAGGAGGGGATCACTCCTCTGATGTCATAGGGGGATTATTTTAACAGGACCCACCAACTGGGACCATGGCGGTCGGCGGCTTCCTTAGGCTGGCTGGGCTGACAGAGACATGCTTTGTGTTAGTAGGTCATAAACCACAGCAGAGCTCCAAGTCGCTACAATGCTTCTGTTCACGGCTGTGTTTGTCTTACAATGTCCTTAGGTGAGTGAGATCACTTGTCCAAAGTGATTATGACCAACAGGTCCTTCAGTTTAGTTTCAAGAGCCAACTACACTTTATTCAGCTGGAATATTTGGAATTGAAAAAATATGCTTGCTTTGTAACCAAAGCAAGGCTTGGAAATTTCAGAATTTCCTATTGTTTACATCATTGTGTACTTTTTAACATATTATAGCTAACATATTATTCCTTTATTTTTTCTTTGTAATGCAAAACATTGCTGCAAAGTCAGCATGAAGTTGAAATGTAGCCAACATTTGATGAAAATATTTTCACTGGCCGCCATGCAAAAGAGTCAAACGACCATACATTTTCTGAGCCATTAAACTAGACTATTTTCTTCTTTTTCCAATGACATGATTTGATGGTAGGCTGCTACCCTTTAACCTCTAATCCCCCTGGATTTTATATTCCCAATGTCATCTCAGTCCTGTGATGAAAGAAGCCAGGCTTTTCTTTTAGAAAGTTAGCCTTTTGGTCCCACCTCTAACAATAACACCACAAATCCAGACAACACTGTGTCTTTCACATCACTCTTTGCATGTTTTCCCTCCCTTTTCTCACGAGTCCATTTTCCTACACTAAAATGACATTACACTACTATTCCCCTTTCTCGGAGAAAGGTCCAAATGTTCGTAGTGCTGGTCCAATACCTTTTGTGTTGTGTAACTGTGAATTTTACAGATTTGAAAAGTTGCTGTGGAAGCCTCCTACTGTTGCTCCATAACCATTTTTTTTATTTTGCCTCTTCACTCTGGCTAGTATTAGAGAGTAGAGATGCAGAAGTAGATGTGGATTTGAAAAGGGGGGGCTGAAATATGCAGCTTGCTTTCATACTGACAGAGGCAGGTCTGAGAAATGGCTCCATAAAGCCTGTAAAAGTGTGTCCCTGGTGACTTCTGAAAAGTCTGTGGGGAAGGAAGGGGTCCTAATAAAGCAGCACTGTCAAGGTATGTAGAGTTGTGGCTGAGCTCTCTGCTGTTTAACAGCGCAGGAGTTGGCAGTATTTTCTTGTTTAGACAGGCTGCTGTATTCACACTCAGCTCTATAAACTTGATGTCAACATGATTAAGAGCAGTTAGTGGGCTGTGATTAGTTTGGGAATATTATTTGCTAAATTATTGAGCTCGTCAGAGGTACATTGTATTTTGCTTTGAAGCAATTTTTGTGGTTTCCAAGGTACACAATAGAAATCCTGTAATTTTACAGATTATTCCTGTCATGTTTTAGATTTTTTTAAAGTTAATAGTAGCTGCAGTATAGCATACTATGACTATATTTTGCTGCATTTATTCATTCAGTTGTTTCTTATTCTACGTTGGCACATCATTAAAAGCAGTCAAACTTGCTCCTCTCCCTTGAGACAAATCTGATTGGTTCAGAGACTGAGAGGCTGGTTGGTTGGTTGCAGAACGAAGGAATAAATTTGTGGAATGAAAGTTAATTTAATCATCGTACCATTATGGTGGCGATCTAAAGCACAAATCGACATGTTTACAACTTCATGTTAACAACCCTGTGCGAAGGTACTGTATTGTCAGATCTAATCTGTTAACCCCCGAAGGAGCTAGAATGTGTGCTCAGCACAGACATCATTCTGTGCTGAGTTTCTCTCGGTAACAGAAAGAGAAGAGAAACTAACTGATATCTGTGTTTTTGTAGTCTTTAGACGTGGGTGCCATCATCAACTGGTGTTAAAACACTCTGTGGAAGAAAAGTGTCTCTGCAGAGTGGTACGCTTCTATTGGGTTATAAAACAGGATTGAGAGGATTTCTTCAGGCTATGAGTCTATATACTGATTTTTTTCTTTTCTTTGTGTGTGTGTGTGTGTGTGGGGGGGTTGCTGTTCAGATATCTTTTGAATCTTAGGAAAGGGAAATGTGTGGAAATGCCACAATGTTACCTTTCTGTTTATGACACATCTGCTGCTGCAAATTACTGTCGGCCACATAGTGTTAATATTATGTGGCACATAATTGTAAAAGACGTGGTTGGTTCTAGTATTGCTGCAGCAAATCCCAGCACTGGATAACTACAAAGAACCATGTCACCTTTCAATGTACAGTAAGTCGGGGAAAGATGTACATGTGTACAGTAGGTACAGTTTACTGGATTATGAAAGCAGGGACCATGGACTATAGGGTATTAACATTGATGCTCCTTCAAACAACCTGCAAACACTACAAAATGAGAGAGTTCACTGATCATCTCTCCACATGAGAACTGGAAGAATGCTGCAGTGTTACATTCATATCAACACAAAAGAAACAACACTCATATAACAGAAGTAAGGGCTGCGGGGTGGTGTGCCGGTTAGCACTGTGGCCTCATAGCAAGAATGATTCTGGTTTAAATCACGGCTGGGGCCTTTTCTGTGTGAAGTGTGCATGTTATCCATGTTTGCATAGGTTCATGTTTCTGTGATTGACTGGCAACCAATTTAGGGTATACCCCACCTTGCTCAGCGGTAGCTGGTATAGGCTTCTGCAACCCTGAATAGCATGAAGTGGGTATAGAAAATGGATGGATGGGATAAAATAAGTGGAAAACTTGCCACAAATACAAAGCTCACATAAAAGAAATATACAAGGTCTGCAAGATGGACAGCCTCAAAGCATCCTTTCTGGCTCAGTCTGCCTACATGGAGTCTCGCATATACTCATCATACATTTTATATCATTTTTAGCAGCAATCTACATTTTAGTCTTAGTGTGAATTAGTCTGTCGATTGTTTATATAATTCAAACTATCATTTTAGCAGCAAACAGATCTACTGATGCTGATATTAAACCAAATGTGGTGATCTAAAACTTGCAAATGTTCTGCATTTCTTTAATTTTTGAGTTTTTTTGCTGCATAGATGCTGCTTCATCAGTTATAAAATTCAATTTTCTAGTAATCAATCATCTAATTACTTAAGTAGATTATTTTCTATTTATTCCATGCTCTAATAGTCCACATTTGCTGTCTGCAGACTTAATTGGAAAACTAACATCTGTCATGAGCACAATTGCCATTGACCCTTGTGAGAGATATAATTGCTTCTTACTGTAATGACCATGTTGCCATATGATGAACACCATTACACAGTGAACTGTTCTCCAGTATATCTATGGTTAACAACACCCTATCCTTCATATAATTATATCCTGAAGCTATTATGCCCTGTTGTAGTAGGTACTGCCCAGCAAAGGCAAGACATTACCGACATAACCTCTATTTATAGTCAAGAGAACTGTAGTTTAACCACTTCTTCTGAAAGTAGGTGGTTTGTTTAGACTCCAGGCAGTGCCATATTCAGAGGAAAGACTCATGCTAGAGAAGGTATATTTCTTTCTGCTAAACCTTTCTGCAATTCTATTATATGAAATTATAATAATAGACAAGACTATATAGATGAAACCACTTCATCTTCTGAATCGTTTATGGGAATTATGGATTTTTTGTGTTGCACATCAGCATCACAGTAGCAATAATTAGTGTCCTTTAGCACATCTTTATGCTCACTTAAAGTATTACTCGTGTGACTCTGACTCATCAGCACAGCAAGTCACACGGTGTAAAATCGCCTGAATATCTCTAATCTTCCTGCACTTGTGGTCAACTCTCTGTCTCTCTTTGCCCAAAGCTTTTCCGGACATGTGTCGTTAGACGGAGACCAAAGCAGGAAAGAGACAAGGAGGAGGAGGAAAGGGAGAGGAAGACAAAAGAGTAATTCATTCAATCGTTGTAAAAGAGAGGAAGGCTGTTTCCTCTGCAAATTATACATACAAGCACAGTCACTCATCAAATTATAGCCATCTGCATTGGCCTGATACCAAGATTCTGCTACAAAAAAAGTAGTGTGAGGAGGGGTGTGGCAGCTGAAGTGGATCGGAGACTGGACTTTTAGGTGGTTAAAAGTGCACACGCTGACTCACTCTGACTGTAGCAGCAGCTTCATGGATCCAGCTTGAACTCCTCAGGAGCGAGGATGATCTTTTAAGATAATGATGGCTTGTCAGAGAAATTACCTCAGCTCAATTTGATCCACACCCACCCACATGCATCCTCGGAGGATAGAAAAGGCACTTTTGTTGCGCTGTTGTGACAGAAATCAGGAGGTTTGCAATGCACAGTCTAATTCTAAAAAAAATCCCCTCATGAATGAGGTGGGCTCCATGTTTGAGGAAGGGTGCAAAGAAGAATCAGAGTTGGGCCCATGATATTCTTCCATGAAACTCTGAACAGAGCTTTGCACAGCTTAGTTGGGAAGCTAATGAATTCCAGGCCCAGGTACACTGCAGAGTGTAAATCTTTTCTGTGTGTCATTAGGAAATATACCACCCTGAAGGCAACAACAGCAACAGCAATTTCAACCAGAAAATCTGCAGTCAGAGTCACCATGGCATCACTCTCTTCTTAATTGTTTGTTTTTTCTTTTTAAAAAAAGTTTGGTTATCAGTCCGACAAAAGCTTGAGTTTAAGAGCCACAAAGCTAATTGTGATTGACTTTGTTAATACGATTGCCTTTAAGATTCTGTTCCATCATCTTTTAGTTTAAGCCTGGAGGCTACTATGCAATTAGCACAAGTCTTCCATTTAGAAACTTCTCACCAGAAAACTCTGTGCTAAAAGTTGCCTCAGTCAGAAACAGCTTATGACAATTGCCTCCCAAAAATGACATTTTGCAAATGAATGATGTGTAACTGTGATCATTTGGTTCAGTTCAGAGAAACAAATTATGTTTTCATACTTGAAAATCTGTCTTTGGTTTTAACTGAGCCTCTTTGATGTCATTGTCTTGTCATTATTATTTGTCAGTGCCCGCACAATATGTATTTTAACACATGAAAATATCAAAAAGCAGTTTTCTTTGATTTGTTTTGGAGTTTCTGTGACTGCAGAGGAGTGTTGTGTTTCATCAATATGCAGTCAAAAGTCTGTGTGGTTTTTAGCCCTGTGCTGAGACCGTTTATCATTGACTTTGCCCACGACAGAGCAGCCTTGAAACCAAAAGCAAATGCCTCTTAGTGAAATCACAAAAGCATGTGCGTGATGATAAAAGCTTCGCTTTCGTCCTTGCTGACATCAAAAGGCTTGTCTTTGCTCACATTCCCAATGTTTGTTGTAGATCAGGGATGTAGGGGGTTCATTTACGGGATGAGAAACCAAAGGACAAGCATACCCTTCAGCGCTGCAAAGTTGGCAGCATGGCATTAATATAGATGCAACACAGACACGGGCTGCCCTTTAAAGGCACACGCACATATTTGCTCGAGTCTTGGGGAAATACTTTTCCATTTATAGTGATGAATGTGAATGTTTTATTATCTTGTTCTCTCCTCATCTGTATTCTGACACAGTCGTGTCTGAGAGGTTGGTCTGTGAGATTTTTGCCTCATGGCATCAAGCCCAGCATCCTGCCCGGCTTCTGGATGCTGCTGTTGACTCTGAAGGAATATTTTGGCCCTCATGGCTTCATAGGAATGTTCCATGTTTGACACAGCACTGCATCGCTCTGCTTCACTATTGCAAATATTCCAAAGCATTAGCATTGTGTGATCATAAGACGGCCTTCTTCGTTGTTTTGCACTGAGTTTCTGTGTCTCGAACTATCCCCCCTGTGAGGGCAAGTGGGTGACTAATGGAAAGGCCCCTCCGCCCACACACACACTCACACACACACTTTCTAAGCCTCCTGGCTAAGGCCATGGAAAGCCCATGCTGAAGGAACCGGGTCTTGGAAGCAGTCCATTTTAATTTCAGGGCATGTGCACTGGGAAATAATTGACTTCCTCCCTGGTTTACATTTTTGTCAAGTGCTCCAGAGAGCACAGTCCGAGGCAGGTGGCTGAATTAGCATATCACTGAAAATGAGACAAGTCAAGCCTGGGAAATGCTGCACCCCAACATTCTATATGCCCGGAAAAACCTCCACAGTGGTAGTGACTGATGTCTCAGTCAGAGAATCCCTTTGAGGCCAGAGAAACTCCTCTTCAGCCAAGAGCAGCTGGAGGCCACCTGATAATACAGAAATCAAGTCATGAGAGAGTTGCATATAATGTCAGCCTCTGAAAAATACTCATCTAATTGGTTTTTCTAACTTTCTACTTTAACAGTTGCTAGTCAGCAGCTGTCAGGTGCATGTAAACTGTGACATCTTTTGCAGGTGTCTTTTTAAATTATTTCTAATGAGCCATGTATTGATGCCACCAATGAAGTGAATAGTCAGCTCAGGCGATTTTATGTTTCCAAACTACAATTTGGTGTTTTGCTGACAAATGACAAAAGAAAAATTCAATGGAAAAAATAGTACATTGTCAAAGAAAATGAGAGATATTTCTAGTAACATACCTTGTTATTGACATAAATGTAAATATGATGCTTCCCTTATATATATATTTACATGCTTTAACCTAATTTTAATCTTTACAGAATCCTACTTTGGGGACAGCTACTGTAGTTTACAAGTCACCCAGGATGTCCGCACATTTGAGCTGTCACTACAGATCAAGACAAGTCGGCGGAGTGGGCTTCTGCTCCTGGCTGCAGGAATGCAGGACTACCTTTTCCTTGAACTTCTAAATGGGAAAATACAGGTGAGGTGTCTACTATGACTTCTTTAAAAAAAACGATATGAAATGAAATGAAATGAAATATCTGTTTATTCTAATGACCATGCATTGGAATAAACAGGTAAGGGGGAGGATCTCTCTGGGACTTTATCAAGAGTGTTTGGCTAACCATATTCATTGGCCAAATGCAAACTACAAGATATGTGACAAAGCCTGTTGAAAATAAGTTATAATGATAATTTGTTGGCCATTGGCATTGATTTTTACAAGCCATTCAGGTGACCCATTTGTGCTCTGTGTATAGAGGCAATAAGATCAGGTGATCATTCAGAACAATTTTCTGGTGACTTTAAGTAGCCCACACTTTATCACAAAGAGCTTAAGCTTTGCAACACAATGATTTCTTTCTTCTTTCTTTTTTGTCTTAGTCAGATGATTATGTCCTCCATAGACTTGTTAGTCAATTGCAGACTGATGCCATGAAACATTTTATTGTAAATTATTGTTAATTCAACCATACAACAAGACAGTGCCTCTCTTTTTTTAACACCCCGAACAAATTGAAATCTTTTCCTAAGATGGACTGAATTAATCAGGCTGATACAGTTTTAGTTGCAAAACTCACCTTTAAAGTTTGCAAAGTTCACAAATACAGTTATAGTTTACATATGGAGCAACATAAACTGGATGGCATTAGTTAAATAAAGAAAATTAAGTTTATTAACGCAGCAGGTTTGAAGCATCATATTATATATTGGTTCGCTAAAAGATCATTAAATGCACTGTAGATTTGTTATATATTAAAATTATTCCAATGCTGTTTTACCTGCTGGACAGTTTACACATTCATTCCTCACCCCATCAATACATCTCATATCCAGTTAATAATGCAAGATCTATAACATCTGAACGGTGACACATTTCATTAGAGATCACAGTCAAGAGCCTCACCAGATTTGGATTTTCTATTATCTTTACTGGATGTGTATCTGGAATGTAAAACATGCCAGCTGAGAAAGCTGAATTAGCATAGGGTGATATCACAGGGATTATTCCATATTTCTACCAAAAATTGCATTCCTGTCACATTTTCAATAAGGTGACATCTCAGCACATGTGTAGCAAAAAGAAATACTACCTCTTTTAATTATCTTCATTCTGTTTTTCAGTGATACATGATACATTGATCAAATAGTGATTGTACAAAGTCTCAGTATGTATTTTACTAAAAGGAAAGTTTAAATCCAAGGGGTTTTATGAGTTACTGATAACGGTATTGTCTGTACCCTCAAATAATAGTGTATTGTTCATGAATATTAAAGCTCTGAAATAATCTTTAAATCAATTGAAATGTTTTTGTTTCCCTATAGGCACGAATGAACCTTGGGGCTGGTGAGATCATGCTGACGTCCTCTCAAGGAGTGCAGCTAAATAATCATCTCTCCCACAAAGTTTCATTAATTTGGCAAGATAGCAAGCTCACCATGATAATTGATGAAATCTTCTTAACATATGTCCCTGTGAGTGATGTGGAAGAGCTAAACGTAGATCTGGGCATTTGGCTTGGAGGAACTGGAGACCTGGATGCTCCCTACCTCAGCAATGCCATTCCCCCCTTCCGTGGCTGTATGACTGACATCAAATTTAAATCCCATCAGTTTGATATTCTCAGCTCAGCATTTAGGCAGTGCCATGACACAAAGGAGTCCTGCAGTATTGAGTTTGAGGCTGGGGATGGGATGGCAACAAGTTTTAGCACTCCTGATTCCTTTGTGTCTTTCCCCACATGGAGTGAAGCATCTGGTGCTCCAAGGACTTTGGAGTTCCTGATGAAAACCACCATAGAAGATGCTTTACTGATTTTCCACCCAGGCAGAGAATCAGACTTCATTGCTGTTGCTCTTGTGAAAGGCTTTCTTAAAGGTACACTAGACATCGGTGATGGTATGAAAGTACTTGAAAATAAACAGGTGCAGCTGGATGATGACCAGTGGCACAGAGTTATGATTCAGGTCAGTCAGGTCTCATTTAATCTTACTGTAGACAGCCAGTTATCTTCCCTTCCTCTTTACTCATCCGAAAAACTGGATTTGGTTGGAAACCTGTATATAGGAGGAATCCAGGGGAAAATGAAAGAAGTCTTCCGCGAGAGCGGGTCCTTGAGTCGTTATGAGGATGACTTGACATCTGAATCTTTCATTGGATGCTTAGGGGAAATCAAGGTAAATAAAAGGGATAGGAACCTTCAGGATGCTCTGGTGACCAAAGACATTCATGTTAAATGTGAAGGAGAGGACTACGACTACTCAAGTTATTATGACATAGACACAACAACCTCCCCTCCTGTGCGCATTCGATATGTTGATATTGCACAGAATGAACAACAGTGCACTCCAACAAACGACATGCCTGAGATATTCAGAAATGTAACAAAACTTCTTGATGTCAGCCCTTTGCTTGTAACTGAAGGTGGAGAAGCTTTTCTTAATATCAACAACCTGAGCCCTACATTTGACCTCAGTGCTGCAGGAATGCGTCAGTCTCAGATCATCTTTACTGTGCAGAATGATCCCTGGTATGGCCTGGTTGATATGAACATCAATACAAGACGCACACAGAAGTTCACTCTCCTGGATATTGTCAATAAGAAAATAAAGTACATGCACGATGGAAATGAAAGGCATGCAGATCAGATCCATCTGGAGGTAGTTGCTCAAAGTAATGAATTCCTTCCAGAATGTTTGAAAACCCCTCACGAATATATCCTTCCGGTGGAAATCCTTCCCGTCAATGACATACCACAACTCAGTGGAGGAGAAATCACCATCACAGAAAATGGCCGAACTCGTTTGAATCCAAGCCTCATCAAAATCATGGATTCTGACTCCCGCTGTGATGACTTAGTTGTAACTGTAACCTCTGAGCTTCCTACTGATGTTGGATACTTGGAAAACAGTCAGCAACCAGGAAGAAGTATCTCACAGTTCACGTGCAGGGAGTTGAAAAACGGAAATATCTATTTTATACACAGAGGGGGTGGGATTGCTGAAATTACCTTGAAAGTGTCTGATGGACAGTCATTAAGTCATTCAACAACTTTAAGTCTTTTGGTGACACAACCCCATATGACTATTGTCACCAACACCGGCCTTATTGTACCTCAAGGAAGCAATGCTTCCATAGATGTTCAGAATCTGGCTATTATCGCTCATCCACGCAATGGAGATATCATGTACAACATCACACAACCTCTGATGTTTGGAGAACTGCAAATTAAGACAAGTGATGGTGCATTCAAGCAAGTTACAACTTTTCACCAATCCGATCTGGATCAAAAACGTCTTAGGTACTTCAGCACAGACTCAAGCAACCAGGAAGATATTGTGGTGGAGCGGATTCAATTCAATACTTATCTGGGGCAGTTTTCCCTTTTTAACAATACCTTCTTGGTCCAGATTACTCCTGCACAAGTAAAAGTATCTAACATGGTAGCTTTGGAGATGGAGGGTGAAGAGGAACAACTAATTGGATTCACAGATCTTCAGGCTGAAGTGAAAGATAAAAATCCAGATCCACAAACAATCAAATACATCCTCATCAAGCCTCCAACACTTGGCGCTCTCCAGCTGTCAGACAAAGAATTGGTCGAGGGTGACATGTTCACACAGAAGGACATTATGGACAGTGCTGTTAGTTACAGGGTCCAGATGCAAATAGCTGTGGAAAGTTCAGACCAGTTTCAGTTCAGAGTTCTTGCAGAGGACCAGTATTCTCCTTTGTACACCTTTCCAATCACTATCCTTGCCAGTGCAAATGGTCCTGTTTTGACCAACGAAAGGCTGGTTGTGTTGCAGGGCGGTGAGCAGACTCTGAATAAAAACTACCTTTGGCTTCAGTCTCCAAGTTCAACAGATTTTTTGTATCAAGTCACACAGGAGCCGAAGCATGGGCATATCATGAGGGATTCCCCACCTGGAATGCCTAGATTTGAGGGGGCAATCAGACTTTTTAGCAACGAGGACCTCCACCTTGGCAGGCTGATATACAAGCACGATGGCTCCAAGACAAGCAGCGATGAGTTCCATTTCTCAGCAACTGATAAAGCCTCAGGTGATCAGGAGATAGTGACTGATGTCTTCAGAATATTGATTCAATCCAAGAATGAGCATGCTCCTGTGAGGATTGTGGATAAAGTTTTCAACGTGGTCCGCTACGGTCAGCGCCTGCTCACAAATGATGTTATTCAGTTCAAGGATGATGACTTGGGCTTCAATGACACTCAAATTGTTTACGCCAGGGAGGGAATCCTCTCAGGTAATATTGTTTCTGCATCTAATCCATCACAGCCCCTTTATCGTTTTACACAAGCCGACCTGCGAGACAAGAACGTCTTATTCATTCATCACGGAGCAGATCGGGAACGCTTCTCACTCCAAGTGTCCGATGGATTCCATAAGACGACTGCACTGCTTCAGATCAAGGCAGGTGATCCCTACCTGCGAGTGGAGAACAACACAATCATCGTCATTGACCATGGAAGCACCAAGACACTTGACACGTCCCTGTTAAGTGCTGACTCCAACATGGACATCAAAAATGACAGTGAGATCAAGTTCAAGGTTACGGCACCCCCCAGCGATGGCAGAATTATTGTGAGTGGTATTGAGGCTTCAGAGTTCACCCAGGAGGATTTGAAAAAGGGTGTTGTGTCATACGAGCACAATTTTGAGAGTCTGAGGTCTAAGGATTTGTTCAGCTTCATTGTTCAAGCAAAAGGACATTCTGAGGAGGGCACATTCAGGATTAAAATATTCAAACAAGGTTACTATTCTGAGCCTGAGGTGATAACCAATGAGGTCATTGTTTCTTATGAGGGAGAGCACGCCATAATCAGCCAGTACAATCTCAAGGTAAGTTTATTCATTATTTTTACAATACAAAGAAAAACAGATGGCTTTTTAAAATTACTTGCCACTTGACACAGCAAACAATTGTTTGGTTTTTTTGTCCAATCAAACAGATTTAAATACTGTATTGATGCAATTTGGAGGCAATAATAAGAAAAACTCTTTGTCCCTTTAAAGTTTGTGAAAAAGGAGCTTTCACATGGCTTGTCAAGCAATCTTTAGTGTTTCATAACCTCGGCTCTAATCTACCACATGAAAGTAGGGCTTGAAATGACTGTACAGTTGCTGCTTTTGATTTGGTTTATGTACTAAATTACACTCTATTAAGTGTGGAAAACAGAGCACTAAGTATCCCCCGAGGAGCTTCCTGAAGCTTACTGTTATTTCTAAGATGTGCCTGCCTGCACTTCATCCTGAAAGCAATTAATGAGGTTTAAATAGTTGGTCTGTTTGTAACCCACTCTCTGCATGTCTTGACTTTCAAAATAATGAGGACCATCTCTGAAAAAAAAAATTCCTCCACAATTGCGTACTTTTTCTAAGTCTGCAGCATTGACTGCTCAGAGCACATTATTGAAATATGTATGTGCTAACATGTTGATTTAGCTTTTGGGAACTTTCCCAAACGTGTGTCTTTTCTATAAAATGAAAAGTTGCATGATAAAAAAAATAACTAAAAAAACGCAAGCATTACTGCTAAACATATTGTGGCTTCAGACTCCAGAGAGCTGATTAAAACTTTTTAAAGTGGAATGGCAATAAATCTGTCTGCGTGCAAATAGGAAGCATGCCTCTAAATGTTACCAAATGTCAGAAATATCTTTTAAGGTTTTTGTTTGCCATGCTGTCCCAAATACAAGTCAGCTATACAGTATAGCAGGGCCATTAAATATGTATATGATTAAATGAACTTTGCATTTCATGGTTTGAATGAATAAAATAATGTAGTGTACTTACATTCATGTCTAATACTGTGGCTCTTGGAGGAAAAAGTGAGATGAAAAGTCAATCTCACAGCAGTTTTTAAACACTAACACAGAGTGTTAACTGCAGTCTCTGATTTGTTTTCTACCTGGTACTGCAGAGGTTTTAAAGTGCTATGCTATTTTTGCTGTCAGTTGTTACTTTGAGAACTCATCTGTGCAAACTATGTTTTTTAAATCATTTTCTGCACAGTTTTTTTGCAAAAGCTTTTATAATAGTGTAAAGACTACTGTTACCTTTGTGTTTCAGGTGGAGCAAGCTGATATTCTACCCACAGAAATGGTGTTCACAATTAAAGAACCTCCTCTGTATGGTCATGTGGTCATGTTGACTAACCGTTCAGACACCACAGCCTCACCTGTCCTTGACTACATCCATTCCTTCACCCAGGAGGACATTGATCAGGGGCACATCCTCTACGTGTCTGCATCCATCCAGGTTTATGGCCTTTTAATTCACTCTGCTCTGTTAAATCAGATGTGGCAGCTTGTTTGCTTTCATATTCAAATTCAGAATAAATTCTGGTAAAAGACAACCACTGCCTCTAAAGGCATACCAATCAATGTCAATCACTGAACTCAACATCCATCTTTTTTAGGGCAATGATTCCTTCACAGTGGATGTCAGTAATGGCTTTACCACAGTGGAAGACCTGCATGTCACTGTGAACATCGTTCCCCGGGTTATCCCCATCCAGACTTTCAACTTTTCCGTGAAGGAGGGCCTCAGCAGATCGATTAATGTCGACATTATAAACATCTCACATCCTTTCTACAGCTCGGCAATCATTGAGTTTGTTGTAGACAAGCCTCCTCAGCACGGCGACATCCGCTACCTGGATGGTGATGAACTTGTTTACTTTACATGGGATGAGGTATGGAAATCCATGCATGTACCATAACTGCACCCCCAGTATATGTTCATCAAATATATTAATTAAGTATGTTTTTTTCAAGGTGAAATGTCATTGTATTTTTGTTATTGTAGAACCAAAGCATCCCAAAAGAGCCCAGATTTATCCCTCCTCAATCATTTCTGGATTATAATGCGTTTCTCTAATGAGTACATTCTGGTTGTTATTTAACTGGAAGGCATCACAGGGGAACTGTTTTGGACTTGTTATGCTGTTCCAGACGGAGGGGAGGCAGCACAGCTATCTGGTCTCCCTTCATGTAGTTCAGATGCTCCTGCTTTAGGAAAATATTAAAAATGCATGAGTAATTACTAGCAGGAAAAATTATTCTGCATTCTGAACGACCATTGTAGTTTAGTGAGGCTAATAAGTCACATATCTTATAGCTCCTACATCTGGCCCTGGTCTGCACCCTCTACTTTGCTGAGCCATTGTGGAAAAACTGACGATGCCTTTGGACTGCCTGAAGCCAAAATAAACTGGCCTGGTGTATTCCTGAAATAATGTGTGGGAACACACAAACCTTCCACTCCTGCTATACTCACTCATACTGACTCTTTAGGATTCTAATGTGAGACACGAAAGACTGGTGAATAACAGCAATTATGTCAGTAGACCAAAAAAAAAAAGAAAATAGAACAGGAATATCTTCATCTTCCACAAGGAAAATGTCCCAGAGAGAAGGACTTCTCTATACACCGCTTTGCGCTGTTTATGTGCCCGCTATGGAAGCTGTTACTCATGAACACTCCTGACCCTTGATATGGAAACAGGACTCACTGAAGTGTTGATAATTGCTACAATAAAGTCATCAGTTGGGGTGCTTTAGTGGAATTATAGACTCTAATAGTAGCATGGATAACCTGAAGCAGGATGCACTGAGAAGAAGTGAGTAACTCATAGGTTATACATGATCGCAAACCTCAAGAATGTAACTCCATGTGTGATATATATGAGGGGCCGTTTGGGACATTATTCAGAATTACCCTCTCATAGACACATATGAAACTTAAGTCATTCACACACTA
>JAOXYM010000010.1:14142878-14158948 GCA_028567055.1 Leptatherina wallacei | reverse complement strand
ATAATGCGCGGATATTTGCACATATCTTATAAAATCCTGAGCACATCAGGGATGATAAAGTAATTGTGGGGCTCTGTTGTGTTGTCAGCGGGACGTTCACATGTGTCACATGAGAACAGACTCTGAGTCAGACAAAGACATGTGCATGTGCAGCAATGTGAGACAGTTTGTTCATATACACCTTTGTTTTGATCTGGTTCAGTGTTCCAGTGAGTCTCTTTTGAGTTTTTAAACCCACACTCCAACAGGACTCACTGTCTTCAGTACAAATCTTATATTGCTAATTCTCTGAAATACAGTAGCAACACAGAGGCGGCCATTCGACAGCAATAAAAAGCTAAGTAAAATAAACCATGCAGTCAGAACTAAACATCAATACACATTTCAGCCTTGCTCTTAGTTGGCCATGTGTCCAAGTACCACCCACTGTTTATTGTCCCAGCAAGCAGACTGATTGTCTGGCTGACTTTCCCTGATCAGTAGTGATGATGGGGGTTGTTACTCCAGAGGGATGCCAGTCATATGGGATCCATTTGGTACTTCCTGCACTGTGAAGCGGGTCCCCTCATCCCAGCAGCTTATTGGCACTTGTCTAGACAAAGTTCTGACTGCCCCCATTGCAGAGAAGTGCTGTGAATGTGTTGAAAAGCAACAAATATGTATTTAGATTTAATCCAGGCAGGATTACTGTCCATTGAAGAAAGGAGGATGCTTTGCAGTAAGGTTTCTCCTCTGTTAGCAAAATCAAGAGAGTTGGCTTGGCCCAGCTGTAGGTGCTGTTTTCCATCTTGCTTTCTTGTCAAAGGATGACTGATATATTTGTGCATCTGTTTTTTCTCAAGGTTTTGTCCCACAAGGAGAGAATACTGAGCTAGAGAGCAACTGTCTCTGAACTCTGAAAAGCTATATTACATGCATCTGTAATAGCAGATTTTTCTTGTTATAGAAGTTATGGATGCTTGAGTAGTTTTGGCAGTAGTTTTGGTAGTTTTAGATGTTATTACTTTGATTTATTTTCATGCCTAAGACCTGATTCATTCCAAAGGCATAATTAATGCATGTCAGTTAAATGTTATAGGGTGCAGCCAGGAAATTTTTAGCTTAGCTTAGCATAGAACCTGAGCTGATTTGGCCAAACAAAAATATCTGTAATCAAACAAACTGACAAGCATAGCTGATTAGCCAAACACAAACCATAGCTTAACATAAAGTTAGCCTATAAAATCAGTAAGCAAGAGTACCCGGCTGCTTGGCTTAGCCATATATGAACATTAGCTTTAACATAAATTAGCTTTGTGTTACATAACACCACCTAACATAAAAATAACCAAACCTAACATAATTTCTCTTATTAAAAAAACTTTAGCTTAACCAAATATAAACTTCAGCTCAACATAAAATAAGCTTAGCCTAACCAAAAATCTGCAAGCAGGAGGACTAGTTTCAGGGAGTCAACCAAAAAAAGAAATACACTTGCCTGAACTTCCAAAGCTCACAGGTGACATCTTGTTTGTTAAATCCATGCACAAGAGCTGTGGCAAACTGTCTTGTGGCTAATCTGGCATATTTAACAAGCAGACAAGTGTGAGTGGTATTTATCCTCTCATATAACTCCAGGCAAGAAAGGGAAAAAACAGATTTATAGACTGCTTTTAAAATTCAACGTTACAAAGTAAAGTGTAAAAATCGCAGCTGTGAATTGTTTCTTGGAAGCTTACAGAGTTATTTTTTTCTGTGGTGGCTTACATTATTCATTTGCATGGGCATTTTAATGCCTTCAGCTTTAAGATAAAGCTTGTTGAATAGGTTAAGTTTTGCTATAAAGAATCAGCCTCATGTGCTGCAAATAGGCTACATAATATTTAAGTAAAAGTGGATCTAAGGCTTTCTTCAGCAATTATGTTCTGCATGCTATAAAGTTCAGAGTCTCACATGAAGCTCATTTTTAAAGATCAAAGTTGAGGTCATGGTATGATGATTTAAGTCTATTAAAGTTTGGGCTCCAAAATCACTGATTCCTATACGCAGCAACAGCATCTATTTAGTTCTTCCTGTCTGGTATAAGTCTCCACATGTTTCAGTTTACAACACAGGCTTTCTGCTATAAATATGCGGTCTCCAAGGCAAAAGTTCTTCCAGATACACAAAAGACATTAAATAACGGTTTTCAGAGGCTGAGAGATAATCCAAATGATTAATGAACTGACTGATGAGACCAAGACATTGTTAATTCATTTTAAAGACCTCTTTTCCACATGATTTTGAAGAAAGCAAAGCTGTTGGTGTGTAGGTGTGTATCCATTTTGTTAATTTGTTCAAAGGAAAAGCTGTGTGTGTTGTTTTTATAGATATTAAGAATAAAGAAATAATTGCGATAAGCTTTGGTGCATCATACTTAAATATAAAGTCTGAATTAGTGTGTAACTTAACTTTAGTCTAACTGTCTCAAACTGAGTTTGACATAGTTAATTTGGCAGACACTTGTCGGAGATTTACATTTAATGGTGTAAATCAAAATTCAATTCAAGACAGGAAGTCTGATAAGTGTCCATAGATCTGTGAGAGGGTATTGTTTTGAGGCACAAATCATGAGTAAAATACAAGGAAGCAGCACATTAGCTTTCATTTTCTAAAATAAAAGGAGGTTGGAGTCCCCAACAGACTTCTTGGTGCAGCTGGCCTGCCAAACTGGAATGAAGGGCCTTTGTGGAGATGTGTAAAACTTACAAAAGAATAACCTCCTGTGAGTGGGAAGACATGAGCTAGTTATCACAAAAAAAGATAAAACATTGTTTTACCAAAATATAACAGAACAGCTCTCAGACCAAAGGAAGTAAAACGCTCTGCTCTTTCAAAACTGACATTGACATATTTAGCCCTGAACATCCCATTATTGTTGTCCCTACAGTTAAACATGGTGGTGGCAGCATCATCATGGGGATGTGTTTTCATGGGACTGGAAATTACACAAGATAGGAGGAAAGATAAATGTGAAAATAAATAAAAACATTTTCCAGGGTGCTTCAATAAGAAAGTGTCTTGATGTATACCACCAAGAAAACACGGGAACGTTAACAGGAAAACTTGTGGAGAACACTGGAGTGACTCAGCAGCAGTCTGAAAACTGATGCTCTCCTTTCAGTCTGGTTCAGCTAGAATGTTTTTCCCTGAAATATAATAAATGACAAAATATGAAATAAGAGAGGATCCATAAACTTTCCTCTAACGATCTTTTGCAAAGATCTTAATATCTCCTCATAATTGCTGGAGTTAATTGGAGTTAGTCAGGATTTGATGTAGGCCTACGTGATTTCCATTTACATTGACTCTAAACAGTCACAATCGCATTACTATTTCACCTTTTAGATGTACCCAATCTTTTACCGGTTTTATATTTCCTATCACTCAGGTCCAATTCAGAATTGAGTGACAACTAAATTCTTTTTTAATTTCCTGCAGATGAAAAATGGACATGTCTTCTACATGCATGACAGCAGCGAGACCACAGAGGACAGTTTTACGCTTTATGCCTCAGCTTATGAGCTTGAGCGCCGAAGCCTCCCCATCACCATCTCAGTTACTATCATACCTGTCAACGACGAACCGCCAAGACTGACACGCAACACCGGTCTGGAGGTAAAGCTTTTCACTTTGACACCTCATTAGCTGTTACTCTAACCTCTAAATGCTAAATGAGCCAGAGATGCCCAGAAACTCTAATCCCTATAACATGTCAACAAGAAATGCTTTGTTTTTGTTTGTTTCCAAACACTCAAACTTTTTCATACTTATTGAGGAAAAAACAGAAAACCTATTGTGCTTCACTAAAACTTATCACAGGTTTCTGCTTTGCATGCATTTGCTTTCTCAATGCAATATGGTTGAAATGAAACCTCCCCCAACTTGTGCATGTGTGATTGACAGGCTGTAAGTATTTCCACCTGGTCCAAACGTTCTATGATCAATTTGTTGCCTAATACAACAAAATGAAACACAAAATAAATGGGTTTATAACAGCTGATGAAATTCTGATCCGTTTAAAGGAGATCAATTTACAACTCCCTAGTGCTTTATCCTTTGGTCCTGATTTAGTCTTTCTCTAACAAACAGCATGAGATCCAGAAAACTGGATGAAGACACCAAATGTGTAACGATGATATGAATCTAAGTCGATAGAAGAATCGTAGTTTTTGAGAATTTATGAACTCTGAATGAACTCTCAAAGGACTACTGATCTTTCTCGCACCTATACTGAATATTTGCAGGCCATGAATCCTGTATGAACTGAGTATTAAATTCACTTCACGCAGCAAGTGAAATAAATGCTCAGAATTTTGACTTGGACAGATTTATATACAGACCTCGTACATGATGAAGTAACTGTTCTCTATGAAGAGCTACAACAGAAGGGAATTTGGCTTTGATTTTGCTTGAACAAAAGAGAGTAAATAGGTAAGTCATTTTACTATAAGAGATTAATGAGCTATGAGCAGGCAGTGTCTGATTTTGCAAATTTGCTGAAATGTTGGTTTGTACAAGAGCAGGCAAGTTGGAAAAATTATTATTAGATTAAAGCTGACTCTCCCTGCATCTTGAAGATAAATACACTCCCCCACCACTTATTAGGAACACCTGTGAAGTCTAATTCAATCCAATACAACTGCTCAGCCAAAAGTGCTACTTTTATAACACTTTTGCACACTCACTTCTTATTTATCATTCCAAAAAAGGTGGTAATTTTACTTTAAGTTTATTAATGTGGTCCCAATGGGTAGTGCTGGCATAATGGACTGAATTCCTCATGTTCTGCCGCCTTTTACAGCATGTACATTTATGTGGTGTGGCCAAATATTTGGCAAACTCTCAAACTGATTAATTTCAGTTATGAAAGGGACGTTTTGAAGGTTCAATAAAGTCAACTACTGTAGGAGCAGTTAGGCAGTTGAAAAAAGCCGGCAGTAATCAGCTCACAGGAAACCAACTGTGTCATCAGCCCTCCCTGCTCTGCCTGCGGCTCCTCATCTCCCTGGCAACCTGTATTTTTGGAAAAACCAAGATGGTCGACGAGACCGCGGCTTTCTGGCAGAGTGAGGGGCGGCATCCAATCCCTGCGACTCCTCTGCTGCGCCTTCAGAATGTAATATAATAACATGTGCACGTCAAACCTACACAGAGCCAGGGTTGACGCAGCGGAGCTCGGATTGATTTAAAGCAGGAAGTGTGTGCGTGTAGTGGCCTCAGTAGCAGATGATCAGACACGATCAGGAGCATGGTTGTGATCAGGCTCTGCTCAAGCTCACCAGTTTGGCCCTGCATATAGGATACAGCTGGTTTTGATGGAGTTTACATTCATGCCTGTCTGTTTACATTCCCTTTACTTTTGCTATCGATCTATCCAGCTATCTCTGTTGCTAAGTGTGGTATTATTTTTTTCTGCCTTACAAAAAAACAAATGTTCATGGCTGAAGAGAGTAGAATACCACCGCTGTCTTCCTTCATTCATGGCCACCACAAGCGCTATCATCTTTCCTGTCTTCACATTTTCCTGTAGCCTGTCCAGCTATGGCCCCCACTTCCAGATATAGAGTTAAAGGCACTGTTGGTTGTTGTCCTCAAACTAGCCAAGATTTTGGATCCCTGAGCAGTTCGCAATATAGCTATAGGCCAAACAGTCAAGAAATTATGGTGTCCTGCCAACTCTTTGGCAAATTAAATCATTTGAGTGTGGCAGCTACTTCATTACAGCTTAAAATTAAATATCAGCCATTGTGTCCAATCAAATTGAATTTGCAATCTATCCTCTCAGTTGCTAAATGCATTGATTGTTATATAAATCGTCAATTTGCAAGGCCATTTTCCAGAATGCCTGCCCTAGATAGTGTATTATTGCCAAGGCGGTGAGTGGGCTAATGTGGCCATCTAGTGTGAAGGGCTGGGAACTGCAGAAATCTGAGCCGGCTGAGACAATATCATGTAGTCATGTCACCTTCCTTAATATTAATGGCAATAGATTTACAGTGATATTTTTTAATCTTGTTGGGCTTTTTTCATTTTGCCGCATAATATAATCAATGCTGTATTCAGTATCACAAGTTTATAAAATCAAATGAGTCAAAAATAAATTGTCTTATGTAAGCATCTAATTAGAACCAAATGTTAATGGTAAAACCAAATATGGAAATTATTCACAAATATGGAATTATGAAATAATAAGCATAGTAGTCACTTATAGTACAAATAAGTTTTATTACACACTGAATTCTCACTTCATTGAGCACATATATTCAAAATAAATCTTCCTCTGTAAAAAAAATTCCCATTTTATTCCAACAGGAGAGTCTCTCGTGTATCTGCATGCTCAGAACTTGTTGGTACCCCTGAGGTTCCTTGGATTAGCATTAACCTTGGAAAAGCTGCTTTTCGGAGCTTTTTTTCTCCATGTTTGGAAACCCCAAGGTGTTTAAGCTCTCTCCTTGGAAAAACAGGTTTGAAATTTAAGTGTTAACTTACTCTTGAGCTTGAGGAAACTTGGCTAATGTCTGATTAGCACAAACCATTCTCGATTTTATCTGTTGCATATTGCCAGGGGCTTTCCCTGAAATCTGATAGTGGGGTTTTATTACACTAGTTTTTTTTTTGTTTGTTTTTACTTATACTTTTAAATACTGAAAGACTGGCTATGTGGGTGGTGCTATTATCAGCAGAGTAATCTCTGCATACTGCACCATGTCTGGAGTTACCACAAAGACTACCTCTCTCATCTGAAGGTTTCTGCCAGGAGAGGGATAAAGTAGAGGAGCGCATCGAGCAGCTGTCTCGTCCAAAGTGCACGAAGGATGGTGGGTGTTCCGCTTGAAGGCAAACAGATCCACTTCCAGCCTTTCGAACAGACTCCACAATTGGCTCAGATTGTTTAGGTTTGTCTCCACTTCCACACTGTCAGTGTGGCCCTAGAACAAACTGTCAGGCTCTTCCTTCTTCAGGCCTGAGTGGAAAACAGCCCTGAGGTGATGGAGCTTCTCCAAAGCCTGCTATCATAGGATCTCTGCAGACTTAAACAGCAGGGCAGAGAAAGTACCGCCCTTGTTTGTTGATGTAAGCTGATATGATGCAGTAGTCAGTTCAGCCTCAAAAATGTCTTGCCCTGCTTTAGTCCAGGTCATTCATTGCTAAAAGAAAAAACATACCAGACTCAACTTAAATCTGCTGATATCTGATGTGCAGGACTTTGAAAATTAAACTGTCTGGGAGCTTCTAACTAAGCTTTTTAAACATTTGCAAGGGCTGCACCATCTGTTAATCCAAGATCCAAATCCATATCGTCTCGGGAAGCTGAATTCTTGGAGTAGATAAGGACATTCTCCTGAAATTTTTATCACACATTCATTGAGAGCATGCTGACTTTCTCTTTCATTTCCTGGTTCTTCTCTATGAGCCTGGAATATTGGTCACGTTTACTCAACATCACCACTGTTTGCTCTTAAATCATTGGAAACCCTGTTAGAGCTCTGGCTACATTCTGTAGCCGACAAACAATGCACACAGCTCACAGGATTATACAGGACCCATCACATGTTCTATACTCTGCTATACTGGCTTCCTTCATGCCAAAGGCTGCGTTGTCCACGCTGCAGAACACAGAGGACAAGGTCCACCTTTGTCCCCACTGTAGTCCAGCTCTTGAACACTGACCTCTGTCCAGATATCACACTCCTGTCCCTGAATCCACATAGCACTTTATCTGAAGCGCAAAGCACTTTGACACTGACAGCGATGGAATGGTTTTATTCAGATTTTTGCATTTATGTTTTTACCACTGTTTATGTCCTTACGCTGTCTGATTCTGTCTATCCTTTTTTTTAATGATGCTGCTCCTTATGCCTTTTAAATTCCCCCTCAGGGATAAATAAAGTGTTGAATTGAATTGAAGTAGGCCTTGCTCTCTGGCTCTCCACACCCTGCTGCACAAGACAGCCCAGCATGTACTGTATGTTCAGTGTGAAACAGGGATAAGTAGGCTGTAAATATACTCATTTAGATGCTGTGTAAACAAAAGCTGCAAGTAGTATAGACACCGAAAAAAAAAACCAACTCTTTAATAACTGGGTTAGTGTTAAACTGCATGTCTAAACATTTTTTTAACCTGCCAATTACTAAGTTAGAGATCATCCTTATTACCCAAACCTGCAGATTTTCCAGTGCAAACAATGCCAATGCATTACAACTCTCCTAAAACGAATTCTAAATATCACTGTGGATTTATTTTTTCTGCCATCATGCAGTAATTTCAGATACTGGTTTTGTAACTTGGGCGTAAAAAATAACTGGGCTGTTTATTTGACTTCCAACCAAGCCCCTCTTGTCTTTGAACTATTACCCTGTTTTAAAAGTTAGAGCAGAACAAAGATACAATCTCACACTTAAAATAAAAGCAGAGTCTGTAATGATGGATTACTGCTTTGAAGTGCGTGTCGCTGTAATGGAGCTTTGATGGAGTGTGAAACTGAACAGGATGCTTTATGCAATGGGCTGTAAGGCAACTAAATTATACACTTCACATTGTTACTTTGGACGTGTCGCGAAGAATCTGAAATACCAGATATTTTTGTGAATTCACAAAAGCTCCAGCCTGTAAGGATTAAACTAAGTACATAGAAAGTATAGATATGTGGGAGAAGGAGCATCACCTGGCTATTGGTTCATTACTTTAACCAAACCTGAAATGTCCACACTATTATTTTTCCACTACAACATTAAACATTACTGATAGATAACAATACAATACTGATAGATAACTAGACTACAATAAAACGTGGTAAAAGGCTTTCCATCTCAGAATAAAATGATAAACTGCAAGTTGCTAGCTTGCTAATGTTACCATTTAACTCAAAGCACTCAAAGCATCCAATTCAGCTTTCAACTCAATTTAGCTTTATTTGCATAGGACCAATTCACAACAGAGTCATTTCAAGGCATTTTTACATACAGTCCAGTTCATTCAATTCCATGTAGTCCAATTATAAGAAAATCCTTACATGATCCACATTAGTCCAACTTAGCATAACAACATACAGCCCAAATCATGAAAAATACTTAGCTAAGGAAAGCAACAGATTGCAGTAAATCTTTATTTCAATTCAGTCACTCATCTTGAACATGTAAAAGGTGGCAGGCAACAGAAAAGAGGTAACATTTTTAACAGTCAGGAAAGAACGAGATTATAATCAACCTTTTAGGGGCAGCCATCTGCCTCAACCAGTTGAGGCTGAGGAAGACAGAACAGTTGGGTCAGCAGCACCACCCTTCTAAGCCTCGGATACCTGCAGAGGAAGAAAAGGAGAGGCACAAGCTAATGACTATAATAATATCATATAGAGAGAATAAAGAGTAAAAAGATATAAATGTATTATGGGATGTCCCCACAGTTAAGCCTGTAGCAGAATAACTAAAGGGTCACCCAAGCCTGCTCTAACTAAACACTTCATCAAAAAATGACATTCTATGCCTAAAAGAGTACTATGCCCAGGTAGATAATGTGTCTACTTCCTGAACCCAAACTGGGAGTTGGTCCCATAAGAGAGGGCCCTGATAACTTAAGGATCTCCCTCCTATTTTGTGTCCAGTCTCAAGCATGACTGTTTATTCTTTTTATCTTATTTCAAATAATGACTTAATCTTTTTCAGCTGAATTCTGAGTGTCATAAAATATGTTTGGATTAAATCTTAGATAATCAACTTACTATTGAGGCCACAAATATCACCTACAATCTTAAAGTGAAATGTGCCATGTCTCATTCGTGTTATTTAGTGATGCAATTTTAAATTATCGTGAAAAACTAAGCATATAAAGGGTTTTATAGCAGAAAAACAGTCATTGGAGAAATAATAGTGACATTTTGTATTGTTTATACATAATTAACAAACAATGTGGTTTAAGAAAAGCAGCCAGCGTTAATCTCCATAAAGAAATCTCTCACAGGAGCATTAGAGACATTTCCTTTCTCCTACATTTCATTCTGCCTCCTTCTGGGGTGGCGTCCTCATTAGACTTTAATGTTTTCTTTTGACTGTCTGTTTTCTCAACTTAAAAACTCAGCTTTTGTGTTATTGCCTGTATTTCTGATTCATACTTTTTAAGTGTTACAGTGGTGGTGGTGGTTGGGGGGGCAATGAAAAAAGGCAGGTGAGGTCATAAGAATCTGTTGACAAACCAAAATAATTACAGCATATCTAGTAATTGTGTGCTGTAATGAATAATGTTTTGCTCATGCTGAGGAGCATATTCCCCTCTAAATATAATTAGATCTCAGTGAGTGGCACTTGAAGTACTGATACCTGAGATCTTCTCCCCTCTTCTTCTTGCCGGAGGCTTCTTTCTCTCTATCCAGACTGTGGAGGAAGTGGGAGAAAGGTATTGGAGGCTGAACGGCTCTCTAAATCGATATCTACTGCTTACTGCAGGGCACCCTCAGCTCACTCTCCCAACTGATTCCAGCTATTTAAGAATGTCTTTCTTGGGATCTGGCCCATTTCTTTCAATTAATGCTCCTTTCAGCCGGCCAACCATTAGAAGTCCATTAGAGCCCCTCCACCCAGGAAGAGTCATTTAGCCTGGACTGCCCTACTCCATCTTCTGATAACAGTAGCAGTTAGACTGCGATGGGGGAATAATTAACCTTTTCAATAGTTACTTTAGAGATGGCTGTTTGTTAGATGAGCTGCTTCTTGTTTATATACTTAGTCTATTTATTTCTTTTGTATACTATCCAAATATCTGTGTCTGTATCCAGCTGTCTTGTCTGTTTGTCTTTCTATCTACATGGATCTCTTGGGGAATCTGTGGTGCATCTTCATCTCTGTATGTCTCTCTCTTCCTGTCTGATATTTCACAGGTTCTTGCCGGTGAGGAAGCCGATATCACCCCCAGCATGCTGAACACAGTGGACAATGATACCCCCACCAAAGAGCTGGTTTACCACGTTGAAATGCCAACCAACGGGATGGTGGCATTGAAAGAGGAGCCTGAGGAGGGCATCCTGAATTTCACACAGGCTCACATAAACAGAGGGGAGGTCATCTTCATTCACCATGGCGAGGGTGAGGCAACTTGGAATGAGAGGATGTAACCTGAGTGTTCAATCGTATCAGATATTGCCTCTATCATCATCTCTTTTTACTTATTTCATCAGTATATTATCAGTCAAAGACCTTTATTTGCAGCTATCCTGGGTTTAACTTGCTTGAATACAAGTTTCTTTAAATGAGGTCAGTCCTTGTGTAATCAGAAAGCTTCTGGTACTGATCAATAAACCTCTTAAACTCTACTCTATAGATGTACTGTGTTGTGGAAAAAAAGTTTACTCAAACACACCTTTATTTCTCAATTTATTGTGATAAATGAGTGCCCTTTTCTCAGCAAGGCAGCCAAGTTATAATACATTCTTAATTAAACTCCCCTTTTAACACAAAGTGACAACAAATTAAAGATTAAGAGAGACACAAAAGAAAGTAGGAGCCGTAGATTCAGCTGAGTGGACAACCTGTAACAAAGATCTGATCCTTTTCTCCTCTTCCAGAGGGATCGGGTGGTTTCAGTTTCACCGTGACAGACGGGGAGCACACGTCTCCTCTCTACGATTTTGTCGTTACAGCTAGGCCTCTCACTATCGCCATGGTAACAGAGGAAGAGCTTGTGGTGTTTCCAGGTACAGTATCAAAATCCTCCAGAGTTTCACCCATGAAGTTGTGAAGGTGTGGTCACATGATTCAAGAACAAAGGAAACAAGACATGGCAATGTAGGAGGAAGGTAGGCAGATGGGGGAGATGAGTTCCAGATCAGTTGGAGGGTAGTGTAGGACTGAAGCCCTTTCCCTTTGTCACAAATGATCATTTTTACTAACATAAATGATTACTAACTAATATCCACATTTATTTGTCGCGACACATTTAACACTATTGTTCCATCAGACATTTGACTGTTTTATGCTTTTTGTGAGACTTGTGACTGGTTGTTAGACTTTCTGAAAGAGACCTTTTCTATTAATTTCTTAAAGCCACTTTAAAAAAGTTGGGGGGTTTCTCAGATTTCCAGAACGGAAAGGAGGGGAAAAAAACCTCTCTTAAAAAAAAATCTGTCCCCAAAAAGCCGGAACACTTTGAGGTTATACAAACTTATAAGACAGTGTTTTCATTTTATTCAAGGATTTCAGGAGCAGCATCTTTTAATATCTAATGTAACCAGGCTGGAGGAAGTATAATTTTTTAACCACTATGAACTATTTGAACTTTGGAAAGGGATGCCAAGCTTTTATTAAAACAAAACACAAAAAAAAACATGATGAATAATTTCAACATGTCCCATTTTGAATTTTTTGAAATTATTCATTGTATTTGTATATTTACAGCCTTCATGTTTGTTGTGTAGATGACAGAAATAATAGTTAGAAAGAAAAACTCTGCAGTCAGTGTTGTAGATTGTCTGAAATTTTAAAATTTACCATTGTAGACATTTTATCAGCATCACCTGAAGAAGCTCATACAATCCAGTACAATAGCTTTGCTGTGAAGACAAAGATTATGATGCCTAAACTGTTCAGCTTTTGCTCTGTTGTAAGTCTAAACTCTAATATAACTGATGGTAAGGATGTTGGAGTATTTTCAAAGTTTGAAACAATTTGCAATGTAACAGAGTTATGATATTAGAAATCACAGAAATTGACCTGCAGTAGATGGTACAGGTGTACCCATTACACTGTCTAGATTTTATTTTTTTAGAACATTTCCTCTGAGATGCATGTTGTATATTTCCATTTGTATGGATTTGATTTGAGACTATGGCACCTCCCTGTGGCCACAAGTGGTAACTACAGTAACAACGCTGAATTTTCATGAAGGTCCTTATTATTTTAAGTCGGTCATGTTTATGTGAGGAATTTGTAAGTGTAGTGTAACAGCGGCACAAATAGAAACATTTCAGGAGCTTTGCAAACTAACTCATGTGAGTTTTATGTTGTACATGCTGTCAGCCATGCACAAACATATCTTTGAAAAAGAGAAAAAGAGGATTTTGGCCAAATCATACATTTTATCAGTGCTTTGCTCAGCATTTTTGGCCAGTTATATTACATAACCATCAAATATGTAGATTTAATGACATTAACAACCTGATCATAAAATGTAGCCTGTTTGGACAGACCAATATTATAAGCAGTTTGAAAGATGTATGAATGCTTGGTTATGATCAAAAACATGGTATTGCTATTACATTATACAAAACAACAAAACATGCTGCATTCATCCATTTTCTGTACCGCTTAGTCCAATTCAGGGTCGCGGGTGGGCTGGAGCTTATCCCAGCAATTATCAGGCAAGAGGCAGGGTACACCCTGGACAGGTCGCCAGTCCATTGCAGGGACAACACAGAGAGACAGACAACCATTCACGCACACATTCACTCCTTGGGAAAATTTAGAGTGACCAATTAATATGCATGTCTTTGGACAGTGGGAAGAAGCTGGAGTACCCGGTGAGAACCCACGCATACACAGGGAGAACATGCAAACTCCACACTATTTCAAACCCCTCCCCAGCTTGAACCAGCAACCCCCTCTGGCTCAAACTCTGCCCAAGGCTCGAACCAGCGACCTTCTTGCTGTGAGGCTGCGGTGCTAACCACCACACCACCACACTGCATTCAAATCAAATTAAACTTTATTTATAAAGCACTTTTCATACAAAAGCATTGCAAAGTGCTTTACATAATAAAACCTTTTTTTGAATATATAAAAAACCCACACAGAGCACATCTACAACCCAAGCCCCTCTCTGCACAAACATAAACCCTGACTTCTAGTTTCTGTCTCTTTGACTGAAACATCAATATGAAAATATAACTGAAGATAAACATCTGAAGATAAACGTCTGGCTTGACGCTGAGGTGAAGAAGCAATATGTTGGGGGTCTGTCCACACCTGGCACACCTGGCGCTACCTCACCAGTGATTACAGAGGGCATCACCACAGGAACCGCCCAGATCAGGGCAGACTGGGGCCCAAATCACGGCCACGGCTGCAGAGCAGGGCCCCCCCAACTACCCGGATCAGGGTGATCTCCAAAGCAATGAGCCTGCAGATTGATAGGCATAGCCCCTGGTGTGGAGGATCCACAGCTCAATTGCATTTGTGCATCTGAGGTTTACCCAAGTTTGGGTCAGTTTTGTTCTGGTCCCATCTAGGGTTGGCCCATGCTCCTTCAGGGCACCCCTTTGGCCTTGCCCTTGGCTTTGAACCCTTTAACTGCTGTGTAGCAAACTGCAGGTTCATATTAGACACATGGTTGTTTTATTTCAAGTTTGCAGAAATGCTTCCTGACTGAAAGATCTGCCTATTATAAGTAGTTTGAATAAACACATACAGGAGTTGAAGCAGGCAACAAATTTAATCCTCTATTAGCTTTGTGCATCCTGCATAATCTTGCATCACATTAACTGAAACATTTAACTGTATTCAAGTACCCTACTGGCCAAGAAAAGTTTCTCATGTAGACTTGGAAAGTTAGCAGTCAAACTAGGAATCTTCCAGTTAAAGGACATTCACCATATTGGCTGAGCTACAGATGCCCCATAAAGAGATAGGACAATTTTTGAAGTGGTGTTCTCCTTATCAGAAAAACCTTTGCATACCATACAGACTTTACAGTTTTAGATTTTGGAAATTTCGCTACCAAGAACTTGTTTTCTTTTTTCTTTGTCTCTGTGCTCATTACCATATGTCCGTGTGTGTTTTTACAGGAACAAGGCAGCCCATCACCAGCGCCAACTTGGGGGCTGAAACCAATGAGGACGGGAATGAGATAACCTTCTCACTTATCCGACCACCTCGTTTGGGGAGACTCATCCTGGCAAATGATAGGAACCAGTATGAGGAAATTTACCAGTTCTCAGAATCACAGGTAATTTTTATTCTATTTCCCTATACTTTAACATTTAATTATGATGTCAGTATAATATTAATGACATTTATCTTTTTGTAATCAATTGCGTTTAAGGGGCACTGATAGTTCAGCTAATGCATTTTGTTAGAAGAAATCCTCACATTAATATTCATATTAAAAGGAACTCTCTGTACTAAGCAGTTGCAACTGTTAAAGGCACTCAATAAGATGTAATACTCCTCTGATGCATAAAACAGAGTGAGTACTTTCAAATGCTGCATGAAAAAGTCATGAATCGCTTTTTTTTGTTTCATTAATATTTTTTCTCAAAGGAAAGCTTTCCTCTTTCTCATCAGCAGGGGGAGTCATTTCACATTGATTCTTAGGGTCAGATTTACACTCCCAGGCAAATCAGTATGTGGTTGCAAATAAATTAGTTTTTTTAAAGTTTATTATTATTCAAAGACAAATTGTAATATAAATTCTGAGTTATAAATCCTAACTAGCATCTAGTGGATCATCCAGTTCTGCAGGTGAAAGGGATACCGTGTACCTTTTGGCCACTAGGGGGCACTAAACCTGTAACTTCCCACTGGCCACATGACACTGTCGCAAAATTAAAAGGTCTTTCTCTTTCTGGCCTCCTCAGACACCGTTTTCACCTTCTTACTTTGTTCAGCCATGCCAAACTTTCGATCGCAGAGGAGGAAAAAGTAGCACAAAGCAGAGCCCTCTGTTTTTTAGAGGGGGAGCCGCAAAGCAAAGCGTGTCAGGTCATATGATCCCATGAGAGACGTATCTACTTCTGCAAAGTTACAATGTCTGGTTTCTGAAGAGGGCAGCCCCCTTGGAACACCAACATGCGTCAAGCAATTTATATTGACTCCAAAAGTCATCCATAACTCACATTAGGCTGATTTTTGGGTCAAAGGTTACACGGTATCCCTTGAAGTTATAAAACAGCACCGATTTACAAACACAAGCAGAACCAGCTCATTTTTTTAGAATGACCTAAGCAGTCTACCAAGATCACAGCTAGTTGGCACACTTGTCTGTGACTAAATCTGACTCCATTCAGTGTTATTTAACCCAAGGAGCTTCTAACACAATGTTTTTTCATGGTTTTGATATTTTATTG
>JAOXYM010000010.1:14131613-14142675 GCA_028567055.1 Leptatherina wallacei | reverse complement strand
CTGCATCGTATTTATACTAATTTGCATATTTATTTATGGGTGGAGACAGGGCGGTCCAGCAGCTGAGATCTATTTCATGCAAATTGGGATGTATAAAGGAAAGCTGCGCAGCCACGTGCATACGCACGGTTTTATACATCTAGATTTTTTTGTGCGGCGCATTTTTCAAAATTTGTCCCTACGCAAACTTTTAGTGTGAAAGCGGCCCCTGGAGTTTGTAGGTCCCCAGAAACACAGTTTGGTTATTGTAGCCACAACACAGGTCGCTTGAGAAAGAACCTGAAATTTTAGATATGTAAAATGAGTTGTGCTCAGATTTGATTTTAGGATTGAGCAGCACACACATAAGTAGGAGGATTTATTAAAGTGGCATTACTGAACTTTGGCAGATTTTCACACTTTAGCATCCCCTAACGAAGGCAAATTCAGCATCTGTGTTGCGTCCTATCTCTTCCCTGAGCCTTCTCCAGTCAGTAAAAGTCAGTCTGTTGTTGACTCTTGTCTTATCTATTGCTTTGTCACTTCCTCCAATAAAGTCCTCTTGGGTTCTCTTTGCTCTTTAATGTTATATTCATCTGCAGTCAGTGTAACACAGATGTAAAGATAGATTTTAACAGCAACAGAAATTATACAGTCTCAATGAAAATAAAACAAGCAAATAAAACATCAAGTGCTACAAAAGTTTTGATGCAGCAGATATTGCATGGCAGAGTTCAAATTACACAACAAGTTTCGGGGAACCTTATTTTTCAGCATGCTCCACTACTTCCCAAGTCATGTACACGCACATATTAATGCACAGCAGCAACAGTGTTATGGCCAAATACATTCTGCTATAATTATTTGCAGTTGATACAATCAGAAATATCTCATGTAGGAATAAAAAGAAATTTTAACAACCACAAAATGCAGCAAATGAAGACAAACAAACAATGCTGCTGTCCATAGAGCTTAAAGTAACAGAACAGATCATCTGTAAATTTTGGAAAATTTAATGTGTTAAATTAATCAACACACAACAGTCCCAAGTTAATGCTCCTAGATAGAAACTCCCGGTTGTTTCAAAAGTAACATGGTTTGACAAGTGAAACATAATGTCTTGTTTTGACATTCAAAGTTTTACACTAAAGAGAATCTGTTCTTTCTCGTACTCCCTCCACCCACTGGTGTTATGTAACATGTTTTTGTCCTCCAATCACTGCCACATCAAAACTGAAGGCATCTGGGTTTTTTATTTTAGCCATGGCACAATTGGCTTCAAATTGTAGTAAATCCCCCTGCCTAATACATTTAAGTTTATTCCCCTCCCAATTTTGAGCTCTGAAAGGAAAACTCTTATAAATATACTTATAACAGCGCCAGGTGCAGAGATCAGTGTCCAAGCCTTTCACTGCACCTACAGTACATATCAAGAGTTTCAAAACAGAGTTCGCGTCAGAAGCAAAATTAGTGTAGATATGGGCCTTGGTGCTATATGAGCTTTGATGGTTTTGCAATTGCCTGCAGCATTGCATTTATCTTCATGATAGTCACATAAAGACAGGTGATGAAGGCATTTAAATCACTGTGGGTTCTGACAGAAAAATGTGCCAGATGAATTACGTTTTTCTGTTTTAAAATGGCCACTCCTTATAAAATTTGCATAATATCCTCACAATAAACAACATTTTATATTTCTAAGGTTTTTTTTGCTTGTTCTTAGTTGCATATACAGTACATACAGTTTCAGCAATACCCTTCATAAACATGTATCTTAGTTATGATTATAATAATAATTGTCATGGAAGGCTTTTTTAAATTTTATTTATTCTGATTATATTAACATATTTTCAGATAACAGAGAGTATGATTATGAAAAAGCCTTTTATGGATTTGGTAAAAATTTTTTGGAATACACTAGTTGACCGTTTTGGTGCCGCTACACATGCAGCTGGCAAGGCTGCAGTTGATTCAAGACCGTCTGTCGGTTTCCATGCTTGGATGAATAAACTGTTCTGTTTAGACTGTGACAGAAAATCCAACACTAAGCTAAGCTGAAAACACGATTTGACTTTCTCAGTGTTGTGTGTCTGTTTGTATACTCATATATTCACTCCAGCGCACTTGGTATTACTCATGCTGTGGGGACCTAAATCTATTTAACACCTTCACATTATTAAGTCAGAAATTATTAAACTATAAATTAAGTTAAGGTGTGTGTATACCCATTTTAGTACCTCATGGGGATGTTTGTTTTTTTATTTTTTGGGCAGATGTCTTACTGGACACAATATACCTCATAGGAATATAACTCCTGGTCTAAATAAGCCAAACGGTGTTCCTGGCTTTCTGATTGGGGCTAAGGTTAAAGTTAAGATGTTATGTATGTATGTTTATATGTATGATGTAAGATGTTAGACATGGACTGGTTACATAAGAGGATTGAAATCATAACTTTTGAGTCATAAAGTTGTTTTGTAACTGGTCAAAAGCACATTGATGTATTTTAGATAAGGGATCAGCTTGTAGCTCAAATCTTTAATGAAGTGAAATTATTCTAACTCCATATTGGAAAACTGGAGGAGATGGAGTTGGGGAGGAACTGGGATGTGCAACACAGGTCTTGGAAGGAGAATGACAGCAGTGAGATTTAAAATAGACAGAAAACAAGCTTATTGGCTGGTTTGAAAAGAGAGCAGAAAGACCAATGGATCAGATCAGGGATGTCATTATCAATGTGGAAAGTTTGACAGCGTGGGAAGGAAGGGAATGTCAGAGTGGCAAGAAAGAAAGACAGCGAGATGGATCAGATCTGCTTCATTTAACTGATGCCAAAGTATTGTTTGAAATGAGCCACAGTTCCTATTTAACTGTAATATCTGCAAATACTACAGGGGGGGAAAGCAACGTACAAATGTAAGACATCAATCTTTGTCTATACAGAAATTCAAGTCACAATAAGTCAACAAGTGTATGACTGCAGAATGCTATTATTAAAAAGGTAGCTTATAAGATTTATCATATTGGTTCCCACATCTAAAAAGATTCTGTAATAATAAAACTGAAATATCCAAAGAAAAATCATCAGCTGAGACAAGAGATCTTTAAAAAAAATTCTAATGCATTATTAAAGCAGTACTGCTACATTGAAAATAAGAAAAGTAAGACATCCCAAAGATAAATTTTTTATGATACTGACCTTCTAAATTGTGTCTCCCTCAATACACAGCTGGAGTCAGGAATGGTCTTCTATGAGCACCAGCTGCCCGCTGAGCCTTTCTGGGTGGTAAGGGACTCGATGGAGTTCACTCTGTCATCACAACCAGCCCCAGATGTCCGTCACATCCTGCCCATCACTGTCTCTTATTATGCTGCTCACAGCAACATCTCCTCACAGCTGTGGAGAAACAAAGGTAAATGACTAAATGAGGGGGCAATGCAACTGTTTTGAAAATAATGTCAATTACATAATTTTTCAAAAGATCAGCTATTATAAATTAGCATGAATAACAGCTCGGCCACTAATTCAACTCAAATATGGTAATTGTATAAACATTTCTGCAGCTGTTAGGAAGCAGAAATGAGTGTGTAGCTTGAAAAAGTCCAAAAAGGAGGGCTTCGCTTGTAGCTATGTTTGATTCATACATAGTTTTGTTTGGAAGTTGCCATAAATCTAAATCTGGAGTAAAACAAAGGTAATTTGATTGTAGTTTGATCAGATACTTCACTAAGCACAAATAGCTTAAGTATGAAACGCATACTAAATATTCTCATAGATATTTTTGTCACATAATACAGTAGAACTTTGTTGGTGTACAACATTATGATGTAACTTGTTTTATAAACTTTATATTCAATGGTTTAGTACATCCTATTGATGGGCATCATTTTAGAAAAAGTATCTTTCTATCCACACATTAATTAGTTATCACTAAAAGTGAAAGCTTCAGACGTCATTGATTTCTATGCCCGATTAATCTTCCGTTACACTGGGAGGTCACAGCTTGTTCATCATTTCAGAATATCTTGTTATTATTTACTGTTACTGAACAGTCTAAACTCAAAAAGAGATTTCTGGCTCCTGCTTCTGTTGCTGCCAAAACAACAAGACCCCTCCTCCATCTGTCTCTGCAAATGTGCCAACAGTAAAACTGCAATGTGCTGCATGATTAAATATTGACAGGAGATAGTCAGAATTGAACATTAAGTACCTTATAAAAGTGAATTGATGTAAATTCAATGTGTTTCTTTTTATTATTTCTACTCAGGTTTGGATATTGTGCAGGGCCAGAGGAAGAGCATTGACAGTGCAATTCTTGATGCCTCCAATCTTCTGGCAAGTCTTCCTGAAGAAAAACGAGACAATGTGGATGTGGTTTTTGATATTAAGCGTTTCCCTGATCATGGTCGTATCACTGTGGGTGGTCAGGACCTGCCTCGTAATGTGCCATCCTTCACGCAGGCAGATGTGTCTCAAGGAAAACTGGAGTATCTCCATGATGACTCAGAGGCCACAGCTGACAGCTTCTCCTTCAGGGCACGTCTAAAGTCTGAGGGTGGTAGTATGGCCTCACCTGCTGAGTCTGTAGTCCTGGAAGAGGTTTTCCATATAACAATCAAACGGCGAGGCTCTGAGTCCCCTGAACTTGTCACTATTGATATGCTCCTGGAGGTTGTCCAAGGTTCCATGACCATCTTGACTCAGAATCATCTTAACACTCAAGATGAAGACAGTCCACCAGATGAGGTGCACTTTAAGGTGAAAAAAGCACCCAGCAACGGTCAAATAGTTGACTCACTCACAATAGATTCCATTTCCGAGTTCACACAAGAGATGGTCAATCGTGGGCACGTGGGCTTCCTCAGTGACGACAGCCTTGCAAATGGCTTTGTGGAATTCATCTTGTCAGATGGAGAACACCAAACAGAGCCATATACACTTCACATCGTCGTCCTAGCTCGCACCCTGCTTCTTAACAAAGCTTCTGAGATCAAGGTGAAGCAGGGTGATGATGAGACTCTGGTGACTGAAAAGATGTTGCAGGCAACCACAGGGGGTCCTGTTGAGGAGGAGATCCTTTACAAAATCACAAGTGTTCCAAAATATGCAGCTGTCATGGTAGACAGGCAGCCCACATCTGCCTTCACCCAGAAACAGATTAAAGAAGGAAGAGTCAGCGTCCGCTTCGTCAAGTCCACTTCACCTCGAGACAGTGTTTCATTTGTGGCCCGCAGCCGGGCTGCTAATGTCTCCTCTGTACTCAACATCACTGTGCAGCCTCTGGCCAACATCGCTCAGGATCCTCTGCTTCCTCAGGGTGCACTTGTCCAACTGGACAGAAAGCTTCTAGATGCAACTCCACTTGCCAACAAGACCAGAACCTCCCCTACATTCACAATCATCCAGCAGCCAAGAGGGGCTCATTTTGTGAGGTCTGGGCATCCTGGTGCAGGTCAGCCAGTGGACTCATTCAGCCAGAAGGACCTTGATGAGGGTCGTGTAATGATGGAAATTTTAGATGATGGCTCTGGATCCCGAGATGGTGCTACTCAAGATGAAGCTCGCTTTCTGCTCAAAGCCCATGGAGTTCCTCCTGCAGAGTGCGTGCTTTCCTTCCAGACAGGTCCTTACAACTCCTCTGGAGTGTACCCTGCCACTCTGTTGAGGATTCCTTCTAAGGACAATAATGAGATCCCTGGTGTAGCTGGGTCACCTCGTGGTACTCCGCGTGGCCCAACCTGGAGGGGCAACATGGACTGGCCAGTTGGAGATGGCCTCACTACTGCAGCCCCTGGCCCTAGCTCCCATGGGAAGCCACACGTTTCCCGTCGTAATAGTTTCTGGTCTATTCTCATCCCAATCCTGGTAATCCTCATCCTCTTGCTGCTGGCAGGCATCTTGGCCTACTACTTAATCCGTAAAAACAAGACAGGCAAACACAACGTCCAGACTGCAGCATCCAAACCCAAAAACGGAGAAGTGGCCGGCACGGAAACCTTTCGCAAAACTGACCCAGCCAATAACATTCCAATGTCCACTGTGGACTCCAAAGACACAGACCCTGAGTTGTTGCAGCACTGTAGGACAACAAACCCGGCCTTAAAAAAGAACCAGTACTGGGTTTGAAACACTTTGAGATAGGACACAGAGGGGGTAGGATCGTTATGTGTTTGGAAGCCTCATCAAATAATTCCTCTCAGTACTAAAGACCTCTTGCCTCAGCTGTTTAAATTAAACCCATTTTAGTGACTTATTTCAGCATGACTGGACAAAATCTCAGGCAAGTAAACACTGAACACTTATTGGCAAAGAAAGAGGCAGTTTTTCTTTTCTTTTTTTATCTAAAGAGGCTGGTGCCATGTCTATTTATTTCAGTTTTATCATTCCTCTTTGTCAAAGGGCACAAATGAAGACATGAACATGCCATGTGTTTGCAACAAAGTATTTTGGACGTGCTCTGTTGTTGTATTCATATTATTTTGAAGGCAAATATTAATCAATGAAGTAATAAGTCATTTAGCATCTTGGTAATAGTTTATTTCAGTTTTTGGTTAATCAGGAAAGTTGATAAGCGTGTACATAAGTGATGAATATATGCCATCAAGATGAGGACAAAGTGCCTCTATGGTTTCTGTTTGTTTTAAATTGTTCAAGGTACGTTTTTGAATGTCATTTCTAAGGGCTAAAGTCAGTAACATTTTGAGAATATTTACACTCAGTGAGAACAAATAGCAAGATGGATACGGCTTTCATGTCTCTATGTGTGTCTCATTGCAACACCTCACAGTCTGACTTTAAAGGGATAATGTATGGCTTTTTTGTTTTGGTTTTTATTGATCCGTTCAGTGGCATTGTGTGAACAACTTAAGAGTAGTCAGTGTCTTATCTACAGTAGACAGCAGTCAAAGTACTCCAAGTCTGGGGAATCAGAAGGTAAATCAAAAACCTACCCATATAGGGGCCACCAGAAGAGCACATTTTTTCATTTAAAATGATTCCAACCTCAAAAAAGTCAAACCAGTTGGAGCAAACGCTATATATAAACTGTTCTATGCTACTCCCCTTTTGCATCAGTTCACTTAGTCACTATTTTCCCAACCGGACAACATCCATGTTGCTTCGCACCCTTGCCTGCTCTGCGGCTCCATGCTCTTTCCTGTTGCTGATCTGTTTTTTGTCAGTTTAATCCTAAGACAAATTTGTGATCACATAAGCTACTACAATGACTTGAAATGTAATTCAGTGCATTGATATCTTACCTGACAGATATGTGAATGGATTTACTCTTCAGTAGCCGCCAATCTTTAATGATAAGACTCCGATGCATCTTCACCTGAAAAATTTGCGCTGCAAACTTGTTCAGTGCAGCTGCAGGACTGTTGATATCTAACTCAAGTGCAACAAGCAATTCAGTGAAATTTATATGGTGACCAGGATCTTGCTCTAATATAACAGCCTGGAAAAGCACAAATATTAGCCAGCTTATAAATCACTGCATAAAGGAGTAAGGTACCCCACAAATATGATTTGGTTCCTGATAGATACCTGATCTGTGGCATGATATAATGTTGAACCACAGTGCATGAAGTGACGTAGAGCAACAGCGATGTTCTTTGTTCTTCTGTTGAGAAAATAGTGACTGAGGTAAACAGCATGTAAAGTAAACAACAGTCCAGTGGCATGGTTATAAAAGATTTATATACACCACTTGCTTGAGAAATGAAGATGTCTCTGATGTTTGAGTTCACTCTTAAAGCTGCCCCCTTGTGTATACCTTTTAGCTTTAGCTCACCTGTCAGGACAGTTATGACCACTGTCTATTCTGAAAGTAAGACACTTCTCATAACTACTCCACACAACTCCATTAGAGAGAAAAACAAAAAACAAAAGAATTTTAAATGAAGCCAAAGGCTACTGTTTTCCTTGTTTTCAGCAGCCTTTATGCTAAGCTATAACTTCAGTTTCTAAGATAAGCTAATGAAGTTAAGCTAATGCTGTAACCCCATGAAGGCACAGATGTAAGTATTCTTGATCTAAGACAAATCATTAAATATGACTTGCTTGAAAAGAAAGTAGTTTTTTTTTTGTTTTGTTTTTTAAAAAGGACAATGAGTTGAGAAAAGTTTCAAATGAAAGGTTTTTTTTCACAGCTAGCACAAATTTGACTTAGTTAAGCTCAGAGTCACGTCATCGTCTGTTTTATATTATTATTTCTGCATGCTTCCAAAGTGCTTGTAAATATTCACTGGACTGGCACGGCACTGACCGCATAACTACAGAGTACACAGTTTGTAGACCACAAGCAGGACGTTGGGTAATATTGGTCTTTAACACATTCTTACTGGCTGACAGTGGGGACTGAGGTCATTTGCAATTAGGAATTCATAAAAACTGATTTGGCTGAGACAACTGAATAAAATGCTTCGCTGGTTAGGTTATGTTGATTTAGAATAACACTGATATCAACATTTCAAAGCTATTATTCTTATTATAAGCATTCCATATGTAAGCTGAATTTAACTAAATGATTTTTAAAAAAGAAAAAAAAAATATTTACACTTGTTTTATATGTTAAAGCTAATAAGAGTGCTACTGTAAATCACAATCCTCTTTTTTTCTTCCTTCAGGCCTGTGATGATTAAGTTACCTGTTTTTTTTTTCTTTTTAACTGTTTAAAGTGTTGAAGCATTAGTTAAAATTGTAAAGTGAGAAAATCAGGAAAATTTACTGATCTCGAAAAGAAAAGAGACTGGAGCAACTACTTTTCTAAAAAGTGTTTGACTATTTGTTGTACATTTTTTTCTTATTGTATACAGGTATTGCCATATTTGTTACTAGTCAGATTCTGAGTACAAACAATATTTTCTTTTAACAGTAATCAGCTTCTTTTGAGCTTCTATTTTTGCAGTCTTTTTAGCAGTAAAATTAGGTAGAAATATTACAGATTGCACAGAGCTCAGGAAATTATAGGTTTCAAGAGACTATGTATTTCCAGTGACATTATATCTTACAGATAACTGAAATAAAAGGTTCCACCCTCAGGATATCACATTCACACACCCCTGGCTTTATGTGTAAATATTGTGTTTTTTAGGAGGATTTGGGACTTGATTAACCTTTTGAATTATGTATGAATGTCTTTATACCATGTTTTACATTCAAAGTACATGTAACTCCATTTAATTAGGCTGATTAGTTATGTGTGAGTGTGTCTGTGTGTAGATGATGTCACTCATACATTTTCTGTTCCATCAAGCATTTCATCTCCACTCCCTTTCCTTTCTTCTTATTTATTATTTCAGTCACCCCCTATTCATCAGTTCATATTCATTCAGTTACATGTATTTAGTTTTTCTGCAGGTGCCTTTAGATAAAGTGGTAATACACCATGTTTAGTCTCTGGAACTGTTACTGCTTTAAAGCTGCAGTCTTTTTTGAGTTTGTCTTGGGCACTAACGTAAATAAAATGCTCATGCAACAAAACCTGTGTTTGCTATTATTTTGTTGTTGACACAACTTCTGCTGGAGTTATACTCACCACTGCTTTACTGCTCAACTTTTTACCCTGTCAATGTCAAATCCTCCAAATCAGATCCCAAATTTAATTTACTTCACAAATATATGTACTGAGACTCAAATTTTTTGTTTTTACGACAAAAGTTCTATTGATTCTAAATACTATGATAAATACACAATTGAAAAAGTGCCTGATGAATACATTCTTTTTATTTCATTAAAAATATATTTAATAAAAGTTATCAAGTGATTTTTGTAAATGTAGCTGCCTGATTATCCATCCATCCATTTTCTGTACCGCTTAATCCATGCAGTGTCACGGGTGGGCTGGAGCCTATCCCAGCAAGTATTAGGCGAGAGGCAGGGTACACCCTGGACAGGTCGCCAGTCTGTTGCAGAGCCAACACAGAGAGACAGACAACCATCCACACACACTCATTCCTAGTGAGAATCTAGAGTGACCAATTAACCTATCATGCATGTCTTTGGGAGGAACCCACGCATACACAGGGAGAACATGCAAACTCCACACAGAAAGGCCACTGTTTCAAATCCCTCCCGAGCCTGAACCAGCAACCCCCTCTGGCTCAAACTCAGCCCGGGACTCGAACCAGCGACCTTCTTGCTGTGAGGCTGCGGTGCTAACCACCACACCACCGTGCAGACATACAGTCTGTTTTGACTAAAAATGTTTCTGATGGGACTCGTTTAACACAGAAACAAATCATTTTTATAGGCATTTCATTCAAATTGATCAAGACAAAGAGGATGCTGAAATAATCAAGGACATTTTTTTCACTGGATGATTGAGAATCCCATCCATCCATCCATTTCTGCTTATCCAGATGATTCAGAATCTTCACCTGTAAAATTTTGACTTTGCACAAGAGTCAGGCTTTTTTTTTACATGCTCATTGTGACTTAACCACTCTTTAAAAAGTTGTAGTAGCTTTTCAGGGACACTGATCATCTTTTTATGAAAATGCTCCGATAGAGAATTAAAGCAAAGTGGAATTTACCTGTTATGGCCTGCCTGTGTTGTCATCAGTGACCAAAGGTGAAAAGACTACTTGGCCTCAGAGCAGACGAAGGAGCAACCTATGAAAGGAAGTTGGATTGTTCTGCATAACATTTCACGTATAAATTTCCTTCTGTTTATTTAAAATTTGGATCTTTGTAGAATACATATTTATCTATATATTTATACATGCTGGACATGCTCATTTTTTTTACTTAAACCAGTGGTTACTATCCAAAATAACTAATAATTTATGTTTACATTTTCAAAAACATTGTATTATGTCACGTAAATTAGGTTTATTGTTAATAAATTCAGCAAAACAAAAGAATGAGAAGTGTAAAAGAAATATAGAATAGTACTAATGATGTGGAATGAAGGTAAATATATGCAAAGGTGGCAAAAGTACCCAGATTTCTGACTAGAGTAGAAGTAAAATACCTATGTAAAAAAACTACTTGAGTAAAATTTAAAAGTACTGATCCAAATATCTACTCAAGTAAAAGTAAAAAGTACAGGCTCTGAAATGTACTCAAAAGTAATTTTAA
>JAOXYM010000010.1:14106773-14117518 GCA_028567055.1 Leptatherina wallacei | reverse complement strand
AGATAGATAGATAGATAGATAGATAGATAGATAGATAGATAGATAGATACTTTATTGATCCCAAGGGGAAATTGTAATAACTCAGCAGCAGTATAAAAACAAATAAAGTACTATGTAATAAAAATATGTAATAAAATATAATTGAAATTAAATTTAACTGGACTACTCACTGTGCTGTGCGGTCTGTCAGTGAGGTAGTCCATGACCCAATGCACGAGGTCCTGCATCCTGGTCAGCTTGTCCTGCAGAAGGAGGGGCTGGATAGTGTTGAAGGCACGAGAGAATTCAAAGAAAAGAATTCTCACAGTGCCGCTTTCCTGGTCCAGGTGTGTGTGGACTGGATTCTATGAAGGAGGAAGAGGTGGTGTCCTCAACCCCCACTTACTCTCCCTGTATGCAAACTGGAGAGGGTCCTCAGACTGCTGAACTTGTGGTCTGATGGAACGGGCGACCAGCCGCTCCATTGTCTTCATAAGGTTGTGGATGGAGCGGTGGAGGCAGAGGGGCTTGGGGGGCTGGGGGGTAGCGTGCTGTCAAACTGGTTGAAGAAGGTGTTAAACTCGTTGGCTATCTTCCTGCCCCCCTCTGCTGCACAGTCGGTGGTCTGGTTACAGCCTGTGATGGTTTTCAGGCCGTTCCAGACTTCCCGCATGTTGTTCTGCTGAAGCTTCTTCTCCAGCTTGGTCCTGTATAGCTCCTTTGCCTCTCTCAGAATGTGCCGGAGCTCCCTCTGGGTTTTCTTCATCTCCATCTTGTCCTTGTTCTTAAAGGCCCTCTTATTATTATTATTATTATTATTATTATTATTATTATTATTATTATTATTATTATTATTATTATATAGCTTCATTACAAACAAGTGTTGTTCTTTAAGGAGATATTGACGTATATGCTGAATATTGTGATTATCTTTATATTTACTATTATTTTTTTATTGTTTTAATTTACTAGGGTGGGATTAGATAAGATTATGCTTGATTTGTTTAGGTCTAATTGAGGTCTGCATTCTAATTCTTCACAGATTATTAAAAGAAGACAAATTTAATTTGTTGAATTTTTTAGAAAGTGGACCTTAAACAGACTGCAGTTTTGGTGCTGCCTTTTTCATGCAATGATCATACAGAAAACGTTTGACCAGTTAACTGTTAAAAGACGTCTAATTGGGTTGTTGTTTATCAATCCTCACACTTTGCTTTTTGCAATGGTTCTTTTAACTTAGGGGGTTTCCCGTAATCTTATTCAAGCATTAGAAATGTGAGCCACGCTTACCAAAACATTGCGGTTAATAAAAGTACAATCTTCTGGAAACATTTGGCAATATATCCGGTATGGGAGCAGTGAATCACTGACCTCGGATGTCTGTGTTGGTGGAATTAAACCTTTTTAGTCACGCTTGGTTGTATAATTTCTACAGTCTGATGTTAGTTTTTCAGTGTTGACGTTTGCCCTGTCCATTTCATGAACAGATTATTCGGTCTACTGGGAAATAAGAGGAGGTTTGGGGCAGCTTGGCATGAGACAGCCTGTCCAAACTCTGTGTATGGTTGGCTGACATGGCCACAATTATCATTTCATGTCAGTTCAATAAGACGAATAGGAATTGAAAGGGTAGATGAGGTTTAATTATTCCATGAGAGTAAAAGACGTCTGTTGGTTATTATTGGTGAATGGATTTTTGGGGAATTTATTGTGTTGTTTTGAATTCCTTTTTACTTTTTTAGTTGACTTTAACTTTCAAAACAAAACACCATCCCGATTTAGAACATTTTTTGTCATAATTCATCAAAATATCCCACTCCTTTAATGACTCACAGCCATAAGCCATAAAAAGAACACTTACTGAACATTCTATAACTTCAAGTTCTCTCTCATTCCCAGTGTGTCACATGCATCCACTTTGCCAGGATCCCTTGCTGTAAGATTGTTTGAAAGACACTACATGGTAACCCGCTTGCTGTCTTTCTAAACATCCAAGATTCATTTTATGTGAGGGCATTTTGTGAGTCGTTGGTCCAAAGTTTACATTTCAAAAATGCCCCGATGACACCACTGATAAAGGTAGAGTGATATGCCTTCTTTGTAAGAAGGAGTTTGCTTACTACCAAAGCAGCTTAGGTTAAGCCTACCACATTAATGAAAACACCCAGTCGTGAGTGCAGACACAGCTAACATAAGTACCATTTTTGCTTGATTTTTATTCTAGTTTTGAAGCAGCAGCTGGACACTAGCATACTTCTTTAGTTTCATGTGAATAGACTCAGCTCGAGTCCAATGCTTGCTTCGGGCGGCCAGCCCAGAATATGTGTGTCATGGCGACAAGACGAGGGAACAAGCATGCGCAGAATGACCGGAATTAACTCAGAGCGGAATGAAGGTATAAATGATAGAGGGATTACTTAATTTAGAAAGAAATTGGGAATAAGCCAGCCACTTCAGAATTAAATTTAATAATTTTCATTGAGAATTAGGTGTTTACATGGTTATTTTTCATTTCTTTAAAGCGGATTTAACTTTTATTCCGAATTAAAGAGGAATTAAAACTCTAATGTAAACTTGGCCAATGCAGGCATTTAAAAAAGAAATGATAAAGGTGGCGTTCACGTAACAAGACCAAATTTTTCGAACCTTTCAATCTTTTTGAACCGTGCGCTGGATGTCAGCTGATATTGATTTAAAGTAAAGCACATGGGGGGCTCAATAATAAACGCACGGTGGGTCATTCTGGCATTGATGCAGCTTTGGTAGAGGTCGGATGCATTCAGTGCAGCCATATTCAAAATGTTATAAAACACTGTAGTAAGTAAAAATATGACTACACTTAGAAGATAGAAAGGGACAAAAATCTGTAAAATTTATTTTGTCCGTTCCAGTGTGATATCTCAGTATAAAATAACTGAGGTAAAGCCAATCCTTATGAACAGATTATATTGTCAGAAAGAGTCAACCAAGACAGTAGGCATGTTTAAACATCTGGCCTACAAACACTGTACTTTAGTTATACTTAAAACTTGAAATGCTTTATGACAAATTAACACATGGTTTATTATGCAACAGTATTGCACATAAAGTGCTGTTAATTAGGCTACATAAAGCCTCAGTAGCATGCATTCCTATTTAACACACAAGAGGAAAATTATAATAAAATACCATATGCACACAACTAAGTTATAGCACAATCAATTAACCTAGTTAATGAGATACTGAATGATCTACCACGTGGCAATAACACCAGCAGCTAATGGAGATCTGTGGAGTGTGCAACAATGAACTTTTAAAATATAAACTAAATAAATTGAGAACTTAAAGTAACTTTTGATATTAAGTTATAGGCTATTTAAAAAAATAAATGTTTACTCTGAACATTTATTTATTAACTGTTAATCCATTCGTCTGACTTTTTCTTTAAATAGACATACAGTATATGATTTATATTTGCTAATACTACTGTATATTAAATAAATGGTCATTTATTCACCTTTAAAAACTCAATATCCTTAACAGTCAATCAAACCACAAAAGCAGGCTCTGCCCATGCTCTGACATATTCTGGTAAAAGCACCAGATGGGACATGAATGAATCGTCCCAAACTGGATCAGTCTCAGGAGATAATTGAGGGACTGACGCTCTGGTCTTCTACGTTCTTCCTGCCTGCGGTGTTGCTCTCCTGGCGCATGATGTCTGATGTCAGAAAGCCCACCATGCACCCCTGAAAACACTCCCCAAGACGTTTTGCAATGTGTCTTGTAATCAATGAAGCTGTTCAACTCACGATGAAAGTGTTTTCACTTTTGGGGACGTGGTGGAGCATTGCCTGCAGAAGACATTTTTAAAAGGTGTGGGTGTTGTGAGCGCCGGTGTGTGGTGTCTGTCAGTGATTTTGCCTCAGCCCAATATTTACTGCAATGTTCTGCAGCTCATCAGGCATTTACTGCCATTGTTTTGAATAAAAGCTTGCTGAAAGATGTACAGATGTTCCGTACATCACATTTTGGTATGTTTGCACAACAGGCAAAGAGCTAATTTACCAGTCTGAGGCAAACAGATTTGGTTTTGCATCCACACTCCTCTTTCATCAGACTTCAACAGGCGAATTCTTTGCCAAATTCTACTCATTTCTTTCCTCTGGAGTGATCCCTTTCCCACTTTCTCTTTCTGGCCTTGTCAGACAACGTTTTCACCTTCTTACTTCGTTCAGTCATGACAAACTTTTGATCTAAGAAGAGGAAAAAGTAGCATAAAGCAAGGCAAGGCAAGTTTATTTGTATAGCACATTTCATACAGGACAATTCAAGGTGCTTTACATAAAACAGCAGCATTACAGCAGGGTGCAGAAGCATTAACAAGTATTAAAAACAAACTTTTAAAATGAATTAAATCAAACAGAAAGAAAAAAAGAAACCCTCAAAGCAGATAGGATAAAATGCAAGAAATAAAAGTTAATTATCAATTGTTTTGATATAAAGTGCCAAATGAAAAAGTTTTTAACCCTGATTTAAAACTGCTGAGAGATTCAGCAGGCCTGCAGTTTTCTGGGAGTTTGTTCCACATGTGAGGAGCATAAAAACTGAAGAAGAGCCCTCTGTGTTTATAGAGGGGGAGCCATAAAGAAAAGCGCTCCAGGTCACATGATCCCATGAGAGATGGATCCGCTCCTGCAAAGTTACAATGTCTGGTTTCTGAAAAGGGCAGCCGCTCGGAGTGCCGACAAGTGTCAAGCGCTGTTTATTGACCCCAGAAATCATCCATTTTTACTCACATTCGGCTAATATTTGGGTCAAAAGTTACATGGTATATCTTTAAGAGTTTCCATCAAATTGGCTTCTTGTTCTAGGCTATCTTTGAAATAAAGCAGAAGTGAAAAAATATGCATCAAACGACAATATGTTCAAATGTGGTGACAAAGGTGTTTCACACAGTAGACTTTAAACCTTTTTGAAAACAATAAAGCTGCAATGCTCTCGTCTAAATGACATTTAACTTTTTTAAGTGTTGCAGGAGAGAAACAGGTGATAATATTTAAAATGTATTCAAAAAAGCTGTTCCCCTGTGGTTTTGTGCAGTCTGGTTAAATATTATTTCTCACTGGGATGCTTAGTACTGAAAATCTGAGCCAGCACTAACGAAATTTGCCTCATCTGTGTTTTTTTTTCTTGGTACAAGTCAAAATGTCTGGCATAGAATTTGTTATATGTTAAGCCATCCAGCAGCTTTACCATCGCTGACTTTGTCTAACCACTCTCTTAGTGTCGGTTTTGCCAGCAAAAGGAAGATGTTTTTAAGAGCTGTGAAAACCATCATTACACGACATCTTAGAGAGTCAGACACATTTAGTGATTAGCTGACTACGGTGGTGCATTTTAGGAGGGTTTATGGTCTGTCTGACCTTTGTATGAATTTGCAGGGAAGTTAACTGGTCACACTGTGTCGACGATCAGAGCAACAAAAAAGACAGGATTACCAATGTAGACAGAGCAGATTTGACAGATAATAGGGAAGCTCTGAGAAGCTAAAAAGGCATGTACTTATTTAAGTGATTGGTAGAGTCCATAGGTAGATATGACAATAAATAATATCTCAGGGGGAAAAAAAGGTTGTTTGAGTTTGAAAGTTCGAAGCATGTTCACATAGAGGAAGCTTTGTGTGAATTTGAAAAATGAACTCTGTGCTTTTTATCAACTGTAAGATAAATTTCCACCCTCCAGTTTTGGTCTTTCATTTCCTTCCAGACTCCACTTCCTTTTGTGCTAATTCACTGGGTGGAGCCGTTCACAAACACTCACATCTGTACACTGCTTTTTTGTGAGGTTAAGCCTCACTTTCCATTTTGTTCATATGCAAGCTCACTAAGCATAATCAAACATGTATAGATGGTTCATGTTTGCCATTTTAAAATCAATAAAAAGAATAAATAAAATGCCAACACACACATAGTTTCAGTCATCAACATCCATGCAAAAGCAGCACAAAAACTTGGTGCAACTGGGACTTCTAGGGGTGAGCTTTTTCAACCAAGGCAATTAGAAAAATCCAGTTTCTTTAACTACTTAAGTCTTAAACTCTTAACTCTTAGAAAAACTTTATTTTAATTTGTACTCAGCGGGTATATAGATAGTGGTTTATTTTGGTCCATGTATCAAATATAGGTGCACCAAGGTAAAGTTGTACACAAATAAATGAACCAAAAAAGAGTGTAGGCTGAGATGGCTGATAGGATGCCTGCCCTTATATACATTACATCACACTGTAACAAAAAACAAAACAGACAGAGTAACAGATACCAATTACAACAAAAGCTGTTGTAGAAGTGACATCGAAGTTTTAAAGAAGCTGTCCAAAGTAACCCAACATACATGGTCTAAGTAAACATCTATATTTGTCAATTGCCCTAAATTTGTAAAAAAAATTGATAAAAAAAATGTACTGATAGAACTACACATTTTTAACTCATCACAGAGACTATTCCACAAGTTTGCCCCTTTAACAGAAATACATCTACTTCTAAAGTTATTTATTTTCTTAAACATACAAGTTCCTCTGAGTTCATACCGACTTTCTCTGGGTGAGAACATTTCCTGAATGCAGTGAGGAAGTTGGTTATTGTGTGCTTTAGACATTACGAGAGAAATTCTTAGCTCAATTAGATCAGCAAATTTTAAGGGGTCTAATTTAATGAACAGTGAGTTTGTTGGATCGCAATATTTTGAATGATTTACAATTATGGTATACAGAACCATAACCATATTCATCTCAAATGTAATCACTTTTTGTGTCATATGCACTCAAAAGAACTTTGAATGATGCATTTCCTTTGCCTCAAGTAGAGAATGACATCACATTTAATGTGACAACACTCTAGTGATTAAATAAATGGGGTTGAATAAAGTACAAATGAGTAGACATCAGTCACTGCACTCTCAGTTTGGTGAAAAAGAAGCTTTCCTGGCATGCAAGCTAAAGCTAAAAGCAACTCACAAGTGCAACCAGAAGTGCAAATTTTTCACCATCTAAAACAGTTCAAATCTAAAAAGAAATCACAGCAGCTGCAACAAAAGATATATTGTGGATATTTACATCAGGCAGTTGTTTACACTTCCTCAGCTGCAGAACTTTCTGTTGCAACACGGCTTGCAGTATGTTTAAAAATAGCCAGGGGTGAGATGGTGTAAATATCCACAAAAGAACTCTCACCCAAACTGTTATGACATTTTTAAGCTTTGAGTTGTTGAGCTGTACATAAACACTTCTACCAATGCTTGTCCTTTTCAAATATATGTGTGCTAGATTATTGTATATGTATTCAAAAATATGAGTTGTGGGCATGGATTTTGAGTCAAGGGAATGTACAGAATGTCATTTCAGAGGTCATTGTAACTGGTCATGTCTTTCTAACCATGAACCCCCTGGTTCACAGGTCAAATGTCTTATTAATGTTGTAAATTGAGGGAGGTAAACAGGAAAGAGTCCATTCAAAACTGAAAAGTGAACCACCTGAAGAAAAGAAGCTGAAGGCCAGAATTCGAAACAGCAGTCCGTCACTTAAAAGGTATCTTGATACCCTTCACCAACTCAACTTGCCTCCATTTTTTTGTTCTAGCTAAGAGTGGCCTTTGTTGATGTCAACATAATACAAATGTGATTGTATGGAAACATCAGTTGTGTCCCATGGTAGAGAACTGCAGAAGCATAATGTAGGTATCATCACTGATCCCATCCATGTTGAGGGAGTTTTACTTGCAGAAAATAAAATTATCCGGAACAAAAAGCAAGTGGAGTCATTGGAGTCTGGAGTTTTGGTTTTTAGGCATAAAATAGAAAAAAATGATGATGCAAATGTATCCAAAGTTTGGTTGCAGACCAGCTGGGGTCTTTGCCTTAAAACTCACCAAGCAAATTCCAACAGAACTTTTTCAACCCAAGAGAGAGAAAAGTATGACTTACTGGTATAAGAATAAAGACAGAGACCATATAAGCTTTCAATCAAACTTGACACAATGATTTTTGTGGCATTTGTTTCCCAAAGCAGGAATGTTGTTTACAGGGACAGGACAGGGTCTCAGGAATGTAGGCTGGGTTGTGAGGAAATGGTTGTTGTCTTCAGCGGGAACTTCCACAGCTTGGCTGCAGAGCCATAGGGGAAAGGTCAACAGGGAGTTCTGTGTTCAAGAATTACTCAGACTGAACATGTGATGTCATAACATTATATCCATAACCTCACATAAGAAGAATGCAACTGCTGCTTTAACTGCTGTCTCTCATGATTTTTCACTTGAAAAACTGGAGGCAAGGACAAATGCTATCATGGGACAGAAGGATTTGTTTATCTAGAAATGAAGACAATTGTTGATAGCTTGCTCTTCAGCCTAAATAAAGTTACGTCTGCCTCAGGCTGGGTTTATCAACCCCCTCGAAGGAAAAACATTACTCTTATTGCTGTTATGTTTAACTTCCTGTTGAATTCCGGTGAACTGCATAGATTAAAAGGTGGTTAGGACTGATGCTGCTCATTAACAGCAATTTTATAACTATCAATGACACAGTGGGTAGTTAGGAATACAAATACTGTCCAAAAATCTAAACTTTTCATGGCTTTGTGCCTTTTATTGATGTCAGATGTAATGGTTTAATTTCTTCCGGACATGATGTTTGGGTGGTTTCATGGTGCTCTTTTTCTCCATGGTGTATTTTTGCCCATGAGTAATAGTGTATTCATAGACATCTGTTACAGAATCTTTGCTCTGTAGCTTATAGATCTTCATCTTATTTTGGTGTACATTATGTAACTGCCACTTTGCTAACAAATGGTGATTGTAGAACACGAATGTCCCTCATCACATCTTTACGAAAGGTATCATGATTAGTAAGGGTATAGAAATACACTTAATGAGGCTTGAATTTTAAATGCATGGTTGCTGCTTGGCAACTCATTCCCTGACCTTAACCCCTCAGCAAATATTGACGTCTGTGTAAATAGTTGGAAACAGACACTGTAAGAAAGGCCAGTGTACCAGTCCAAGTCCAGGTCAGAGCAGTTTGGAGTGTTCTCAACCAGCAGACTAAAGAAACAAAACAGTCTGCTATGATGTAACTTTCTGTCATTCAACAGAAGGTTTTGGATTTAAAACATTTTCCATCATGAAGCACCCAGATATCATTGTTTGCTGAACTCCTAAGTTTTTTGAAAATACTGATGGATATTTGGTTCAGGAAAATTAGCATAAATCATTTAGCATTTTAAAATTTGACAAATGAAGGACTCATATCAAATGTAAGTAAATTACACACCTATTGACCCTCTTATCTTGTGAAGGGTTTTGACAGTCATAGCTAAAAGTCACATTAAACACACTGCTCAGGAAGTTAGCCAGCATCCAGAACAGGATTTTAAATAGCCGAGTAGAGTGAGTGCTGATGACAGTTTGATAAAGATACAGAAGTACTCAGATTAGAACAACAACCACTGCAGTTTCTATCTGATGACACAACAGTCTAGTCTCTAAATTTTGTTTGAAGTACAGGCTGTGGTCTGGATGTAATAACAGTTCATTGTGATCATGGAGCTATTTCGGGTTTGTACGTCATAGTTCACCTTTTTCAGCTGACAAGCTATTAACGAGCTATTCAACAGCTAAATCCACAAAAGGACAAGTCAATGAGTCAGATATTGATATGATCATTCAGGAGAAATTTGACATTACCCATGGGTTTCAGCAATATGAAAACTCAGAAGGCCCGGTCTGAAAAAGGGAAAAAAATAAATTTGCACATACCATGAAAAAAACAAACATTTTATGGGGACTTTTCATGAAAATGTGGAAGTGTTTTTGGTCCAGCCCACTGGAATGTCTTTCCTCATGGCCAGGCAGAGTTACTTACAGACCAACCTGGCTTTGGGTCAAAAATACAACCTGTTTTAGCAAGAAGTGTTGAACCTAGGATGGATATTTTCATCGATTGGCAGTTATTGTTGTGGAGCTAATATAACTTTAAATCTTAAAGTCATCTTTGATCTACATTGTTGAAAGTGTGTGTGAACTCACATTTTCATTACACATAGCAAAACAGCTGCATTTTAAAAAAAATATCTACATAACTGAATGGAGCTGAACCTACAGGATTCACTGTGACCAATAATATTTTTACTTACACTGTAAAGCCAAGCAGACAACACATATAACATATGTGGTATGGCTACAGGTCCAATCTTCAATGCCTTCTGGGTGGAAGAAATATCCACCACAATCTGAAAAGCATTTTTCTGATGTGTATCATGCATCTGGGACAGGCCAGACTGAAATCTGGTTCATCATTTCCTGGGGGGTTAAGGAGATAGAGAGATGAAAGAAGTGAGAGAAGGGATGTAAGAATATGGGAAAAGTGATTGAACAAAATAGATAAAATACAAAAAAGTAAAGGCAGTGTAAAATAGAGCTAAAGACATATATTGATCAAAAACAATGTGGATAAACAATATTGGAGCACTAAGATTAAGGCCAATGTCTCTCCTGTACGTCTCCATTAGAATCAGGCTGCAAGGACACTGTTATACCGACAGTGAAGGAGTGTGAAGATACAACCCAATCCCAATGGGAAACGCAAGCCTTTTCTTTTTTTCTTTTTTGTAATTCAATAGCCTTTCATTTTGTTTACCCACTCCTGCTTCAACATGAAATGAATGAATGAAATGAAATGAATGAATGAAATGAAAAATACTTTATTTATCCCTTTTGAGGGAAATTATTGTTGT